>OY783194.1:18008777-18433777 GCA_963678675.1 Xiphydria camelus
TATCATTGTTATTGCTATTATCTGCAGTAGAGTTGTTAGCCAAGATTGATGTCAACGACATTTCATTTCTAGTGCTTTGTATTAAATTTGGTTTATTTTTGATAGGCGTTGAACTCTCGACGCATTTTTCTGCTATTAATCTCTTTCTTTTTCGTGTTACAAAGGAAACGGTATGCTCAATCTGCTCCTTTGTCGACTGCTCATTTTTATTACTGGCAATAGGTAGTGTTAGAGGCTTTGTGACACTTAACGAAGCGGTACCGACTGTTGATTCTTGTATCTCTAAGTTTTTCTTCATTTCCTTTAATGTACTTTCTGTCTCTGCAAAGTATATTAGATCTAATATATCTAAAGCTGGGTCTTCACTGCGCGAAACTGTCTCGCGAAACTAGTCTCGCCTCGTGTATACTTTGTACTCACCCCGAAACTTGCTTCGCGAGTATGTTTCGAAGTGAGCCAAACGTCAATCGGTTTTCGATCGCGCATCAAAGAGCTTCGAATTCCGAGTGCCGCCAGTGTGAACGTGCACCGTGTGTTTCGCCGGCACCATTGTCTCGCGCAAACTGGCGGCTCACCTTATTTTCGCCTGGAACCCGAAACGTTTCGTCCCGACACTCGCCGAACATTTTCGCGAAACAGTTTCGCGAAAGAGTTGCGCGCAGTGAAGACCCGGCTTAAGAGCCTTAAGGGGGGCACCCAGTGTGGAAGGTCGAAAAACAACGCTTTTTTCATTCGTTATTTTCAGATATTTTATTTTTTTCGCATATCAATTACGGTCATCTGAAAGTACATGTATTAAACTACTCAATAATATTTTTTTAGATTTAAAAAAACAATGATTCATTTGTAAGCATTGATACAGGACGTCTCCAAATGGCGGTGTCGTAATTGTGCGACTTCTACTGTTCTTTATAGTAAACCTGCAAACATGTGGAAAAAAATTTTCTCGTTAATAACATTTATAATTCGTCGGTAAACCAATAATATGTGGAAAAGCATGGAAAAGTCCAATGTAAAAATTTACATCAAACCTCAATCTAATTTTTTTTCCATGTTTTTCCACATATTATTAGTTTACCGATGAATTATAAATGTTATTAACGAGAAAATTTGTTTCCACATGTTGCAGGTTTACTATAAAGGACAGTAGAACTCGCACAAATTCGACACCGCTATTTGGAGACGTCCTGTATCAATGCTTACAAATGAACCATTGTTTTTTTAAATCTAAAAAAATATTTTTTAGTAGTTTAATACATGTACTTTCAGATCACCATAATTATTGATATGCGAAAAAATAAAATATATTTGAAAATAATACGAATGAAGAAAGCGTTGTTTTTCGACCTTCCACACTGGGTGCCCCCTTAATAAGATATTTTTGCCATCCGCCGGACTGACATTAATAACAGTTTTCTCAGTATTTTTATTACATTTAAGTGCATTCATATTTATATGTACAGGGTCTTCAAAAAGTCCCGGTACGGCTGATTATCTCAGCGGGAAATCATTTTAGAGAAAAATGTTTAATGCAAAACTTTTAGGATTTTTCCCTGGCTACCCAATGGTCATATTGGATTTGACCTTGACCATGACTTTCAAGGTCATATCAAGGTCAAATTGATCTTTTTAAACGCGAACCCCTATTTTTGATACCGGAAATGAAAAGAGCGGGACATTTCACGTTCAAATATGTTCTTGACCATTTTTTTCATGTGACATTTATGGTCAGCGGAGCACAGTGGGAAATTTCCTTGAAATAGAAGGACAACATTCTTAATGGCTTATTCAACTTAAACCAAATACGGTATAGGGGGATTTTTGGGTCGCTGATCACCAATCTGGAGTCAGGTTTCAAAAACTCAAGATGGCGGATCCAATATGGCGGACGAGATTTTCGAAAATTGATGGATTTGTGTCAAATTTGGAATAAGCCATTAAGAATGTTGTCCTTCTAATTCAAGGAAATTTCCCACTGTGCTCCGCTAACCATAAAGGTCACATGAAAAAAATGGTCAAGAACATATTTGAATGTGAAATTTCCCGCTCTTTTCATTTCCGATATTAAAAATAGGGGTTCGTATTTAAAAAGATCAATTTGACCTTGATATGACCTTGAAAGTCATGGTCAAGGTCAAATCCAATATGACCATTGGGTAGCCAGGGAAAAATCCTAAAAGTTTTGCATTAAACATTTTTCTCTAAAATGATTTCCCGCTCAGATAATTAGCCGTACCGGGGCTTTTTGAAGATCCTGTATACCTATCTAAATGAATTTCAGTTGAGTGTTCGTGACCATTTACAAGAGCATATAAATCGATGAAGAAAAATTATCAAAAAAGTAATAATTTCTTAATAAGTAATTTATTAAAAGTAATAATAATCATGGGAAGCAGTTACTTCATCGGCATAAGTTCTAATTAGTCGTACCAAGGCGTCTATGCGATGGTAATAGAAAGCCTGAATTTGCTGTATCTAGATAATCCAAAAGTCTAATATTAATGAAAATTTCGACATTTGTCACATTATCGTAGCATATCGGCGCATATTTCATAAAGAAATTCTGTTTTCAATTATATTTTCTCGTATCATTTCATATCGTCACATAAATTGTCACGCTATAATGCATTAGGAAAAATGGAGGTAATGACGTCTATTTCCAAATAATCGTATAGATACTGTATTTATCCACTACAATATGATATAATTTTCGAACGATATCCGTGAAATATCAGAACGTAAGGTGAAGTGGGGTAAGTGTGTACAAGGGGCAAGTGTGTAGCAAGCTCTGAAAATCTCAATATAGCATCAAATCGACGCGACATCCATTAGTTTTTGTTAAGTTGCGGAAATGTTTGTTCGTTTTTATTTTTATAACCGCACATGGTTCGTGCAATAAACTATATAACTGAAAAATTATAATTCCATCTTGTATGCCACATAGTCAAGTCTAACACACATATCCCACGTCCTCCTAACGGCAGGCACATAGAAAATATGAGCTACGTAGTACAAACATCATATTATTTAAAAAATTGTAAATATTAAACTATTAGTTTTGACAGGGAACCATTAAGGTTCTCTAATCAGGAAGGTCCCAAGAGTGTACACTACCAAAGAGAGTTCAATAAATTCAGTTGTTTAGTTTTTACGACCATCCAAACTTCAACTTGCCGATTTTTACTACTCGCTTACCCCACTTCACCTTATAGAAAATGAAAATACATTCTCAAAAAAAATATGCATAAACCTTTCACTACCTATTGTATAAGAAACATTATCGCGTAAGGAAAAATCGTACGTTCGATGTCTTTAAACTCTGGAGATTTTGAAAATAGCTTATACACTGAGACAAAAATGTACTTGATCGAAATAAACGTGCCTTTGGATAATCCCAAGAGCGTGTTTATTCGATTTAAATGAATATTGATTTGATTCAAATAATTTCTAATTAATTCAATAATCAAATATTTGCGTCCAACCAATATTCATTTAAATCGAATAAATATGTTCTTGGGACTATCCAAAGGCACGTTTATTTCGATCAAGTAAATTTTTTTCTCAGAGTGTAGGAATTTATCAGATGATACACTGATTTATCAAACGAAAATTGCTCAATCGGTATTCGATTCTCATTGGTTAATATTTAATACCATCCAATAAACATCGAATTCTTAAAATGCGTAGGGTAGGCGTACCAGTTATAGCCACTGTACCAGTTATAGCCACTTCCCAGATTTTTGTCTTATAACTAAGATAGGTATGTGCTTTAAAATGCCTTCTTAAGTTTTAAAATCGCTGCTCAAATAGTATAAGCTGACGTGACACAAACACATACACCTGGTTATTAATGGTGATGAGTGGCTATAATACGGAAAATCAGCAGTTTTTCCTTTTTATGGTTTTTTTTTTCATTTTACGGAAAGATCGTTATATTTTTTTTCATGAATTGCTACAAGAAAACTATACAATCTATCATTTAGCACCATAGAAGCGTAACGATATGTTAATTTTTTACAAAATATAAGACATGACATTTGAAAAATCCTTAAATATGGCTATAACTGGTACACCTACCCTACGGACTGCGTGTTCCAGAGTGTACTTCCCTTTGTCGCGACGACCCGCGACCAGTCGGTAGTTGACACACATCAAAGGGAAGTGTACGTGTGTACACTGGAATGCGCTGTCCGTACGCACCGTACTGAGCAATCAATTCTGCTGAACTGTTATGTCTTAAATAAAATTCAATATTTCCTAGAAGTTAAAAAATTGAAAATACGCCACATCTGTCACGCGTCCCGAATTAATTCTACGCGGATAACAGCTATGATGCTAAAAGAAATTTTCTTCGATTCAGCGGAAAAAATTAAAAGCCGCTATATGACCGAATTTAGTGTAAGTATACAGATAATTTTAATACTGCTCGAAATATAATATTACCGCTAGTTAAATTTGGTTAGTCATCACGAACTGTAATGGGCACTGCCTGCGATTTTCTTAATTTGATAATAAATTTTTAGATGATTAAAAATTAAAAACCGTGCGCTATCAGCCTGATAATAGTTAAATTCGGTTGATTGAAATTGATTTCGACGCATAAAGATGAGCAGAGAAAGAGATATTTCGGGACCACTGATTTGTGTCAATCTTGCCAACATAACGATAATGCTAAAAGACGTCCCTTAAAGATGTGGCTTACGATATTTCTTTACATAGCATAGTGTAAAATTTTCACAATTTGACGAGACATGATTGAATTTAATCAATAGTAGACATTGTTAAAATAATATTTCCTTTCAAAACTACAATATCCCTTTCAAAAGTTCGCGTAAATGGTTTTTTCAGAAGTCGCTTGAAAGGAGAGAAAATAAGAGTTACTTACCATTTTCGTGTATTAAGTATGCAAGATATTTCGATCCTCCTTTATATTTTACCAGACATTCGTCATTTTGGATTATTTGTACGTTCTTCGATCTCGTAATATAATACTCGTCATTATCAAATTTCACCATCGAAAATGACATACTAAGGCATTGAGCGAATATACGTGAAAGTTCGTTATAATTCCACTGATACGATGGTAACCCGGTATGAAAAATACGACACTTCGAATCGATTATACTGTTGATAGCCACCAGTATTACTAGTACTTGCAATACAGATAGATGCAGATGCTTCTACTCGAGACTCCTAGTCAAGACTGATATCCTCCCAGCATCCCCTTGCATGCTTTCACCAGTTCGTAAATGCACACAGACGATATAGCGAATTTTTCGACCAATCACTAATATTCACTGTTAGCGCGGGTAAAAGTAGTCTATATGATTGGTTGAAGATCGAAGAAAGAGTCTCCCAACATCTCTCCTTGCATGCTTTCGCCAGTTCATGGATGCACACAGACGACATAGCGAATTTTTCGACCAATCATTAATATCCACTGTTAGCGCGCGTAAAAGTAGTCTATTATGATTGGTTGAAGATCGAAGAAAGAGTCTTCCAACATCTCTCCTTGCATGCTTTCGCCAGTTCATGGATGCACACAGACGACATAGCGAATTTTTCGACCAATCATTAATATCCACTGTTAGCGCGCGTAAAAGTAGTCTATTATGATTGGTTGAAGATCGAAGAAAGTGTAGGTATACATCAGCTCGGCAAGCAATCCTGTGAGTGCGAGCGGTTTTGCGACGTTATATCGCATTTACTCGCACTCCCAAAATGAAGCTCTACGTATTATATGATTAGACATGTGATGGTGCCTGACACGATCTTTCGAAACGTTCGCAGGGAAGTGCACCGCCTCGACAGCCAATCATACGATATTCTTGAGCTTTAAACCAGTAGCGTACAGCCCTATGAATCACACGAGAGTACGAGTGAGAACGCCGATTAACCGTTGGAATACGTAACGGCCGTTCTAGACTTGTTGCACATTTTCGTATCGTATCGCCGTTGTGCGTATCGATTTATTATAACATAAATGCGATGCAAAGCGGAAAATTTTTTCCCGTATCGTTGCTGCGTACGCAACGTTGTGCGAATCAAAAATCAGATACGCACGTATAATATAGCAACGTTGCGAATAAAGGAGAATTTACCGCAGTGCACCGCGTATCGCATTTTTAATTAATACGCAACAGGAATACGACGCGAGAAGTATACGTTTATAAGCAAACCATCGGCTGCAATATATGTATTTGGAATCTCCCATGTCACAAATAAAGAACACCGTCCACATGGCTTAAGAGTAACCATGGAAAATATAAATAAACATGAAAAATTATAGGAACTAACGATAGATATTCGGCTTGAAAGCGGCCGATGAAGTCACCGCGCAGTCCTTTAGCCATTGAAATTGACGTACCGCACAATACATTGTAGACTGGTCTCGTCAAATGCGCCTGCTGGTATCGATGTTCCTATATTGATATTGCGTATAATACAGGGTAGTCACGAGAATGCGGGCCGTAGGAATCGTGCGTGTAAGGCCACTTCAGACGATACGACTTTGCGCCGTGCGCCGTTCACGGCGCGCTTTGAAATAGATATTTTCATCGCTCAAGGCGTAAAACTCGGCTCCACGGGCGTCCTCAACCCCGTCAACCTCGTATTTGACACTTATTGACAAAAAATAGAATTCGTTATAAGGGCGTTTCGCGTCGTTTTAACTCGTGTGGTTGCCGCACTCGCTTCGCTCGTGCGGAAAACTTCACACTCGTTAAAAACGGCGCTTCACGCCCTTATAACAAAAATATCTATTTCGTCACTCAGCCCTTAAAAAGCTTATTATTATAGATTGATTCCTGTTCTTAATGTGCGCTCAAATAAAAAATTGTTAACTCTCCAATAGGGCTCTAGCGTACTTCCACAAACGTAGCTTTTGTTTGTGTTACACGTGTACATATAGAGAATGTACATCCAAGTTTCGCCAAGAAACCCAGCTTGGTGGCGCTGCTTGTATTTACCTTTTGATAACGATTTTCCACGGAAAGAATTTATTTGAATGCTTTGAAATCCACATTCTATTATAATTGAGGCCATGTTGATTAAATCTCATAGGTAAAACACTTCAATTATTATCCAAAATAACGTGTAAACAGCGCTTATACCACGGGCATCTGCTTAATGCTTGGTGCGTGCCACAGATGGCACTCTATCTGTTTTGTGCAGTTACCCAATCGCCCTATAGTCGCTAGCGGACTCTCGCTCCGCAAATCAGCCAATATCATTGCCGCAACCGTCGCGCGAAATCCCGTGAGTGCGAGTGAGCACAGCATACGAGTGAGTAGTGGCGACACCGTCGCGCGAATGCGACGGGCGACGGTCGCGGCAATGAAATAGGCCCCCACAAAAATAAGGCGCGACAACTAGAAGGTTAAAGTATTAAATTTCGGAAACAACATGCCTATCTGGGTGAGTCAAAAGCGATGCGAGTACACTAGAAACTCGATTGTCCGGACCCCGCGATTATCCAAACATCAGTTATTCGAATTTTTTTGCTAGTGATCTCACACTACAAGTACGCAATTTCGGTCTCGGCGTGCTGTAGGTACAATGTAAAAGATTAGTAGCGGGGAGCGGGCGGTGGTCGGCCGTTAGCGAGGGGACATAGGGCGTTTTCACACTGGCCGACACGGCACCGCATCTATGACTGCGGACGTGAAATCTCATATACATATATGAGATCTCACGTCACAGCCACTGATGCGGTGTCGTGTCGGTGCCGTATGCATATGTACTTTTAAATATATTCACTACCGCTAATGTTAATATTATGTGCATAATACCTTCAATAAATATTTGTGTGTGTATAGGTATATATAACTATAAGTAACATCTTTCACTTAACATCTGTGGATTTTTCTGATGTTCTATCATTCAGACTATTATCTTGGTTTCAATTCGTCCGCATAATCGGGTTTCTTCTACAATTCGTATAATTGAGGATCGTAATGTCGCGCCAAAGGTATTATCGAAATAGAAGCTGGTACATTCTGCTCAGTTAAACCCGAAATGCATTATAAAGGTTGATCCATTTACAACAGATCGGTGCAAAAGAACTGTTACGCAACAAGAAATTAGTTACAAATAAAGATAAGTCATTAGTCCCAAAAGCAACGGTTATACGATTGTTGAAGCATTTTTACTTTACTCGAATAATTTAATAATTTACCAATGCTAAGATTGTAAATGCTCTTTCGGAAAAGGATTCGATCTGTAATAATTTACTCTTGAATCTTATCGTATGGTAGTAAATTACTTTTAAAAAGTTAATAAATTATCGGTCCCTGAAGTATCAGTGTTCAAAGTAATTTGAGAGCTAGCCCGAGGTTGAAACTTCGGGGACCTTTAGTTTATTAATTTTTTCTCAATAATTTACTACCACACGATACGGTTCAAGAGTGAATTATTGTACATCGAACTTCTTCCCGAAAGAGCATTCACAAGCTTAGAATTGGTGAATTACTAAATTATTGAAGTAAAGTGAAGATGCTTCAATAATCGTATAACCTGGGTGAATCAAAAGCCACGCACCCCTATGTAACCGTTACTTTGGAGATTCATTACTCAATTTTTAGATTTACCTGATCTGTTGTGTGTCAGGTGATACAATCAGAAATCGAATCATGATAGATTAATGCCGTTTCTGGTAGAAAGTCCTAATTAAGGACAGATGAAGTATTAAATGCTTTGAGCATTGAAACTGATACTTTTTAGAGACCAACCATTTTTGTTAACTGATATCCCAGATAGAAAAGTTCCTCCAGAATTGCGGTACAATGCCACGATAGAAATATCAGATTCTAACGACACGACGTGTTTCGACAAGGTTTGCATCAACTTTGGCGGTATATTGGCGGTACTGCACTAATCCTGTGGCAGACTTTTCTATCTGGGATCTTGCCGTGCAGCACGACTTAAAAGAGAATTATTATAGATTGATTCCTGTACTGAATGAGCGCTCAAATAAAAACGTGTTGACGTATTAACCATTCTGAGGTCGCGCTATAAGCGTGGCCCCGCATTTTTTTTAACTGTCATAATTGCTTAACTACTTCGATTCGAACGATCACCGGCTACGTATTCCTTCATTCAAGTATCGCGAATATGATGTGATCATAATATAATAGCTCTACATTCATTAGAAAAATAACAAAATATATATTAATGAAGCGTGAGACGAAAAATGCGGGGCCGTCCTCACTGTGCGACCAGATTCGCAGTAGAAATTTGGTCTGCGACGTTGCCAGCGCGTACTCTTCTCACAAACACAAAGAGCATCCTGAACCGGCCGGCCGGTCTCACCTTTTACGTTACTCAACTAATGCTTTCCTTTGAAAAAAGAGGTAATTATAAATTGTTTGATGTAAATGATTATTACAAAACTAGAATAAAGTACTTAATTACTCCCTCGTTTAATGGTTGTGAATAAATAAATTCTACTTGAAAAATTGTGTTTGTTAAATAAATTTATTTTGCTTTCAATTCATACGGAATTTGGACATGACGATTTCTCGTCACCGATCGCCGCATAACGTGGCAACATCGCGCTTCGCAATACAGGAGCGGGACTCATCATGCGAGCAGAAACGCTGGATGAAAAGGCGCGACCTCAGAAGAGTTAAATTTCGGAAACTAAACACATGCCTATCCGGGTGAGTCAAAAGCGACGCGAGTACAGTAGAAACTCAGTTATCCGGATTCTGATTATCCAAACATCCTCTTATCCGAATTTATTCAAAGTTTATGCAAAGTTTGGTTTCGGTTCGGCGTGGCGTAGGAACAATGTATTTAAAAGGTGAGAGGTGGCAAGCGGGCGGCGGTCGGCTGTTAGTGAGGGGAGATATTCGCGCATATCCCTTTGCCTCGCTTCCGCAAGCGAAAATAATAGCAATAGCTATATATTTTTAAACGTGTTCACTACTGCTAATATTAATATGATATACATAATACCTTCAATAAATTATTGCGTATGTATGTATATATTAACATCTGTTGATTATCTAGATGTTTTATCAATCGGACTATTATCTTGGTCTCAATTAGCCCGGATAATCGGCTTTCTCCTATAATTTGTATAGACGAGACTCGCAACATCACGACAACGGTAGATATTATGAAAGAGGAAGCTGGTACATTCTAGTCAGTTAGACTTGAATTACATATGTCATAAAGGGTGATCCATTTATAACAGGTCAGTACTACAGAACTGTATCACGCAACAAGAAAATAGTTAAAAGTAAAAGATAAATCATCGGTCCTCGAAGTAACTGTTATACAATTATTAAAGCATTTCCACTTTACTCGAATAATTTAATAATTTACCAACTCTAAATTTGTGAATGCTCTATCGGTCTCCGAAGTACATTAGTTCTCGAAGTATCATAAACTCGAGAATTAATTTCGAGTTAACCCCAGGCTAACCCCGGGTTAGCTCTCAAGTTACTTTGAGGACTAACACTTCGGAGACCGATAATTTATTAATTTCCTTAAGTGATTTACTACTAAACAATAAGGTTGAAGAGCGAATTATTATAGATTGAATCACTTTCCGAAAGATCACTTACAAACTTAGAACTCGTGAGGCATAAAATTATTCAATTAACCCTACAGTACACACGTGGGCCTGAGAAGCCCAAGTCAACATTTAAATGAAGGTAAAACAGAAAACTTTCTGTAGAATTTTATGAAATTCCATGCAGCTTCCTGTAAAAGTCAAACTATTTTTTTTTAATGAAAGTTGAGTTCAATAAATATTTTTTAGTTTTAAAATAAAATTTGTGATATACCCCACAAACGGATTATAATTTTTTTAATATCCGGGCCTGTTGGGCCCGACGTGTATATCAAAGTAATTTTAATCCACGTGTGCACTGTAGGGTTAAGGGCCGGTTTTACAAACACAGTATAAACGCGGTATAGCGCTATACTGAGAATAACCATAACGCTTGGTGCTGGTTATTCTCAGTATAGCGCTATACCGCGTTTATACTGTGTTTGTATCAGTCTTGTGGATCAGTCAAAAGCCACGGACCTGTGTAACCCTTACTTTGGAGGTGGATAGCTCAAATTCAAATTTAGCTAATTTACATTTAGCTAATCTCTTGCCGAGTGATACAATTTGGAACCGAATCGTGATAGATCAATGCCCTTTCTAGTAGAAAATCCTAATTAAGGACCGGCTAATATAAAATATTAGTTAGGGTCATACTAGAAAATATTATCAAATCTATTGTCTTTGAAGTATGTAAACCATGTAATTTTCAGTTCATGAAGTAATTATGTGATGTGGTTAATTTTATATAATATAGTTTGGGAACATGTTAAAAATACAATGCCATACCGGTAATGTGTATAATTCGAGAATTAATTCGAAAAGTTACATAATGCATGTAGTTTCAAAAAGTAAGAATATTTTATACCAACAGGACACCCTTGAAAGATCTGTTATGTACTTCAAAACACTGTTACTCAGTAGGTAATTAGATAAAATCCAGTTGAATTTTAAGATCATAAGGTTAAGTATACTTTTCTGTATATCATATAATATGTAATGCATAGTTTGAGATCATAGCTTATAAATAATTGTTTAATTATTTTATGTGTATGTCGATGCTTATTCATACATCGGACATTATAAACACATTGTTCATAATACGAATATGGTATTAGATTCCGCATAATTATCGTTCTCCTGAATCGTCGAAATTGCCTAAATATGTTCATGGTAGCGCCATCGGGCGGTGGCGTTCTGTCAACTAACAGAGTCCTAAACAATGCGTATTGTATGTATCCGAAAGTCTCCAAAGTATGCTTTTCATTTAGAATACTTTGAGACCAGTCCTCAAAGGATGCAAATGTCCTCAAAGCAAACAATCACTCGGAATTTAGTCCTCACATTATGCGTCTTACATATATATATACACCCAAGTGCCCAGCGATCGGCCCAATTGTGGTCGGCCCGATCCGGTGGACACCCGGCCTTGTAGTTAAGTGACCGTAGGACCTGATGTGTCAATGTCAACTTGCTGGCAATGGATACTATAATTTATTTCAGCTTTCAGGCTGTAAAATTTATGCATCATAATGATGCTTCGTATAAAAATGGCCTAAAATTAGTCTTTTCTAAACATGTTTTAAATGCGAGTAAGCGCACACACACACAAATGTGGTATAACCCAAATTTCTGTGATAGAAGACCGTGTGATTCGCCAGACATCAGTAACTCTTAATCCATATTCAGTTACTTTAGAAGTAAGTAGTCAATAGCTTTCCCCTTGCGACTTTGTCCGCGTGAATCACGAAATAATCTCGTCTTTATTTTACTCCCTTAAGGGATCCCTCGAGTTGGTATATAGATAGTAGATATATTTAAAAAAACGTGCGTATTCAAATGCAACGTTGTATTAAAATTTCAAAGCAATCGGTGAATCACTTTCGGAAATTTAAGATACATTTTTATTCATTTACCTCCTTAAGGAGTAGGTATATAAAGAGTAGGTATATATGAGAAACGCGCGTATTCGAATGCAACGTTATGTCCAAATTTCAAAGCAATCAGTAAAGAACTTTTGGAGATCTTACGACGCGGTCTCAACGTGTCGACATTGACGTGACACATGCACAATACAGGTATATAGTGCTTTCGCCCAGTTTATGACCCTGTGAGACCGCGACGTTAGACCTTGAAGAAACGAATATAACATTTTTATTTAAACGTGTATATGGAAGATAGAAGAAGATAGATAGCGGTGTTTATTAGAATGGGTATTGTGAAAAGCGGTTCATTACGACTCGTCCAGTAATTAATCCTTCCGGGAAAGGTGCATGGCTGCGGGCTCATTGACAGCCTAAATTCGCAAAAACCTACCGCTTCGCCATTGTGACCGATTTACAAAATGTATCAAGTGACTTGAGTTTGTGTTAATATGTGTTCCCTCGCAAGGGGACTTCTATGTCATTTCTTACCGCTCACTATCATCGCAACCTAAGTAACGCGCCAATCTAGATCTAATCTCTACATCGATCGCGAACAGTGTATGGCTTTCCTGGATAAACCAGGTATCAAAATTCCCCAATTGTCCATTGACTGCATCCGACATTCCTCCCCTTAATCCAGCTCGGATCGCTTTTGTGACGGTACCTATTGAAGCAGGTACTGCGAGAGACGGCTTGCTACGAATCGCTCTAAAATTATTACCTTCGGAGAAAAGTTCGGAACTGCAACATTTACGACCTAGGTATGTTTATCGAAATATTCGTTTCGCCTACGACGCGATTAATTCTAGTCGGCGAATTATTTGTAGTCGATGCTACCAAGAAGCACGAATCGACCCTCCTAATTCCGTCGCTCGTTGCGATGGAACAGGATTGATAGTCCAGTAAAAATCCTTCTGAAATCGATGTTTCGAGCCTCAAAGCTGAAAATTTGGTCAAAGATCCATTTTGGGTAGTTGAAAACAGGGGCGAAGTTTAAAAAGTTCTATATCCCCGAGGATTTTTGAAAAACAATAAAAACTACCCAAAAAATGGGCTCTACGAAAATAACTCGAAAACTAAGCGAGATATCGAAAAAAGTGTCAAATAAAAGTTGTAGAGCTTAAAATTCTCTATAAAAAAGGTTTATACAGTTTACCCCCACTCCTCACGGTTTACCCTTTAGAGCCGCGCGAACATTGGAAGTAGAAAAAAAAATCATGAAACCTCGAAAATTTAACATTTTTTACTGCTTTTTGTTTTAAATTGCTTAAGAAATTCTCTACTTTTTAAATAAAATGATATGTTTTTTTTTCTCAATTGTTTAAAAACTGCCAAGTAAAATCAACGATATCTCTCGATATATTGAATGATTTTTTCTTCTTTGTGTTCCATGATTTTGTTAGTTAAATTCCCTGCACATTACACTCCGGTTATTCTTCTGTAATTGTCGTAAGTTTATAAATAACTCCGTTTGGAAAATTGCTTTACAAACCTTGGTGCGTCCGGAGAACCACTGGTGGCCTGCTCCTTCCCCCCCATGGTGATGGGACCTGAGCCCGCTACCTTTCTGGGTCTCGTTCTCCTCCGTTTAAACTTTCCTAACCTCGGCCGCTTCGCACAGCAAAATATATGTTATGCACCATCATGTAGCTATATTATAAAAAAAGTATTGGATTGTTTCGCCCATAAAGAAAGTAAATAGAAAGTTTTTCAATAATTTTTATTTTGCATACTAAAAATAACACCACCGCCGTTTTTTTTATATAGATTCAAGCATGATTAAACTATGACATATAATTTTTACGAGATGATTGGTGTGGTAGAACAAGTCGAAATAAATTAATGAAAATGAAACAACTTTGCTTTCGCCGTTTTTCTAACGTAAGATAGCGGAAAACGGTGGAAGCGAAGTTGTACACCTATTAATTCGAATTTCTACTTTACAAAAATAATAGTATTTATTTACAATGACTTATTACTAGTGAGAATACAATTTACTGCACGTAATATATGTACATATAAATCGAAATTAAATCACATTAAAGGTATTATTTTATGAACTGACACAGAATCTTCGTTTTAATCTTCATCGCTTTCGTGATTCATTGTGGGTAGAATATGACTATATGACTGTAGTAATAACTCTAAAGTATATGGAATTACACATTTTCACATAGAGCACTGATACAGTTAACTTTTAACAACGCAATATACATATATATACGCAGATCCAACATGGCGGACCAAATTTGTAAAATTGACTCCGATCATGGTGAAAATTGGTATACATGGGTTTTTGGGGTCGCTGATTTCGAATTTGCTATTAGATTTTTAAAAGTCAAGATAGCGGATCCAATATAGCGGACAAAAGTACCGAAGTTGACTCTGATCTTGGTAAAAGTTGGTACACATGGGTATCTCGTGATGCTTTATATAAATGTGTTATTTTATTTTTAAAATTCAAAGTAGCGAACTCAATATTACAGTCGAAATTATCAAAATTGACTCTAATCATGGTGAAATTCGATGCACATTGGTTTTTGGGGTCCTTGATTCCTAATTCGTTGTTAGTATTGAAAATTGAGACAGCGAATTCCGATGATTGGAACGCCTAATTCGGTCCTTATGAGTGGTAACTCAGAAAACAGTTCTTTGGGTCCAAAAACCTTTGTATACCAATTTTCACCATGATCGGAGTCAGTTTTACAAATTTGGTCCGCCATATTGGATCCACCATTTGGAATTTTGAAAATCAGATAGCAAATTTGAAATCAGCGACCCCAAAAACCTGAAGAGCAACTATGTTTATGAAAATAAGGATATCAGGAAAATGTGTGCTTCAAAGGGTTAACCACCGTAGTGCAGTCTCGGTGACCGCAATGGAACGGTGAAATCGTAACAGTATAAAATCCCGGAATAATTCACCATTGCGACCGATGGCGGGATTAACTCTACATTAATGCTTTACATAGATCGCGATAATTATAATAATGAACAATAAGAACCGATATAGACGTTCGCTTAACGCGCGACGGAACACCTGGTTTATCAGGGATAGAAAGTCGCTACCTCCACCGTCTTGCAATTACTGTTACATTTGTATCGACTCACATTCTATCGACACATGCGAGCGCGCAAATGGCAAAAGAACGGTCGGTTGTTGTTCCCATATAGCTTCAATTATTTATTATTTTTTTCATTTGCGCGATATCAAACAAAGCTTATTAAACCTGCGAAAACATTAAGGAAACTATTTCACAAAGAACATATTCAATCCACAATAAATCGCGAAAGCGATGAAGATTAAAACGAAGATTCTGTGTCAGTTCATAAAATAATACCTTTAATGTGATTTAATTTCGATTTATATGTACATATATCACGTGCAGTAAATTGTATTCTCATTAGTAATAAGTCATTGTAAATAAATACTATTATTTTTTTGTAAAGTAAAAATTCGAATTAATAGCTGTACAACTTTGCTTCCACCGTTTTCCGCTATCTCTTACGTTAGAAAAACGGCGAAAACAAAGTTGTTTCATTTTCATTAATTTATTTTGACTTGTTCTACCACACCAATCATCTCGTAAAAATTATGTCATAGTTTAATCACACATGCTTGAATCTATATAAAAAAAACGGCGGTGGTGTTATTTTTAGTATGCAAAATAAAAATTATTGAAAAACTTTCTATTTACTTTCTTTATGAGCGAAACAATCCAATACTTTGTTTATAATATAGCTACATGATGGTGCATAACATATATTTTGCTGTGCGAAGCGGCCGAGGTTAGGAAAGTTTAAACGGAGGAGAACGAGACCCAGAAAGGTAGCGGGCTCGGGTCCCATCACCATGGGGAGGAAGGAGCAGGCCACCAGTGGTTCTCCGGACGCACCAAGGTTTGTAAAGCAATTTTCCAAACGGAGTTATTTAAAAACTTACGACAATTACAGAAGAATAACCGGAGTGTAATGTGCAGGGAATTTAACTAACAAAATTATGGAACACAAAGAAGGAAAAATCATTCAATATATCGAGAGATATCGTTGATTTTACTTGGCAGTTTTTAAACAATTGAGGGAAAAAAAACATCATTTTATTTAAAAAGTAGAGAATTTCTTAAGCAATTTAAAACAAAAAGCATTCAAAAATGTTATCATGATTTTTCATGATTTCATGATTTTTCTCTACTTCCAATGTTCGCGCGGCTCTAGAGGGTAAACCGTGAGGAGTGGGGGTAAACTGTATAAACCTTTTTTATAGAGAATTTTAAGCTCTACAACTTTTATTTGACACTTTTTTCGATATCTCGCTTAGTTTTCGAGTTATTTTCGTAGAGCCCATTTTTTGGGTAGTTTTTATTGTTTTTCAAAAATCCTCGGGGATATAGAACTTTTTAAACGTCACCCCTGTTTTCAACTACCAAAAATGGACCTTTGACCAAATTTTCAGCTTTGAGGCTCGAAACATCGATTTCAGAAGGATTTTTACTGGACTATGACAGCTGGCACGTCGCAGTCAACTCATTCCCGTGGAAACTGTACAAAGTCGCCGATGGTGGCGCAGGTAGCAAATTCGCTCGCCGCCTATAGCGTCGTTAATCCTAGAAACGCCACTCGAAGGCCTAACGGCTTAAGAATTGCAGTTTAAAATTTCAGGAAAACAATTCGGATAATGTTCATTGCCCGATATAGCCGCTTTATGAACTCTTTCCGTTCCAAATAATCCTTTCGGTTCTTCAAATTATAAAGCATTTTCAATTTCAATGTACAGCGTTGGTTTATATTTATTACACGTAATTTCGTCTTTTGGTTTCAATGATCTACATATCGCCACCCCAATATAGGTTTGTTCAATGTCCCATTCCCAAAAGGAGGATATTGAACAAACCTATATTGAGGTGACGATATCTGTATATATAAAACAAAGTCGGGTTAGTTACATTATTTGTAACTAAAGAACGGCAGGACAGATTTTTATAACCTTTGATTCTTGGATTTATCTCCGCCACGAATAGCAGAATAAGTATTAAAATATCTGAAAATTTACGAAAAAATTTATTAAGAAAATTAATTTTTCTAGAATCATTTCGATTCGTTTCAATAAAGCAAATGCCTTGCTACAAAGTGAATTAAATTAATTTAAAGCAATTAAAATACATTTCGTTTTAAGTTAACACAACATTTACTGATTCTGAGGCGGTACGAAGTTCGCCGGGTCAGCTAGTTAGTATTAATAATTGCTTAATACAATAATGAAATGAATCCTTCTGTAACCAATAATGGTATGAATCACCATCGACAATTCATCATATTTTGAGTTAAATGCGATCGATCTAAATGTAATAATGGAAATGGATAAATGTTACCATACGATACGATGTACCTGATACGATATTTGAATTTACGAAGGTTCACGGAAATTACTAGTTCAAGGTATGAGGAGGTTTGGTTTTAAATACGTTAACTCATGCTTGAATTGTTTGTATTATAAGAAGTTGACGGGTCGTAAACTCGGTTTATTAACCCAATCAAGGTGTCGATCCCTTTCCATACCATTCACCTAGACCATGTTAGACCATTTGTAAAGAGTAGAGTAAAAATACTCAAATTCTTGTCATTGTGGAAGCATTCATAATTTTTTATTTTTGAGCCAGTACGGAATACGTCAGCCAAAGGAGTATTGAAAGCACTAGGTCAAATGATTGCAATTTTCGGCGTACAAAGTCGTATCATTGGTGACCGAGGGTCAGCGTTTACGTCACACAGGTTCAAGGCCTTCTGTGACGAATGGCATTAAACATGTACTCAATGCTGTAGCCACAACTCGTGCCAACGGTCAGTGCGAGCGCATGAACCGAACAGTTTTGAGCTCACTTTCAGCCACTCATGCTGGAGAAGACGAGCCACGAAGCATGGCAGATGCTAGACTGATTACAGAGATCCAGGACACCGTAGATCAGTTCGACCTGCCGGGGTCGAGGGAGGCCGCAAGGGTTTCCACAGATGCTGAGCAAGCTGAGCAGAAAGGCGCTTCGACACCCGCAGTTTAAGCCGCCTAAGTATGCTGTAGGCGATGTAGTATGGTGACTGCTGAACCTGGCGCAACCGGACACAGCAGGAAGCTGATGGCAGGCGAAGAGTGCCTTCAAGGTGACAGCTGTACTCGGGATTTGGAAAAGTCATCGAACAAACGTAGCATCGTTGCGGTGGAACATGAAGAGATGGACCACATTCGATACCACATAACAGCTGGGCGAGGAAGGGTATAATGACTATACTTATTCTCATGATAAGATAGTGGCCGCAGTCAGTGAACTCCGAGTTACAATCTCTGGTCAGGATTGTGAACTAGGACGAGTTACTGGCGAGGCTGGACTTGAAGTAATGACTATGCTTACCCGCGGGTAAGATAGTGGCCGCAGTTAGTGAACTCTGAGTCACAATCTCTGGTCAGGATTGCGAACTAGGACGAGTTACTGGCAAGGCTGGACTAGGCCGAGCTCAGAGCTTCTACGCGTGGAGACTGGTCAATTCCATGCGAGATAGGGCTCTGAGCGAAGGCCAGGACAAGTAGTCAGAGTCAGGACAAGCACTGGATCGAAATGGCGGGTTGCTCACTTGGTAATAGATGCCCCTGGCGAAGCTAGCAACCGGAATTTCAATTGGCCGCAGTCAGAAAACCTGGACTGGTGGATTGGTTGACCATTTAGTTATACAGTGTTCCTAGGCGAGGCCGGCAACCGCTAACAGCATGCTTGATTTCCAATCCACCCTATATTTCAATGTACATTGCTTGTTGTATTGGGTCATCTCGTTTTGTTAGTCGGAACTGATCACTCTGAAAACTGGTATTTACGAGTTGGAACAATCAAATCCTCTTGTCAATTTTGCTGGACTATCACTAACTGAAGATAAACAAAAATGATACAGTTACATTCGCAGAACATTGAGGACGATGATTTGGTCAGTATGGCCGAATGAAAGAGTATTTCAAAGCACCGTTAGGAGTGGACGCGTCAAGCAAGGGTGATTCACAAAGCCAGGTGGAAGCGGGCAGTTTTTCCCATAATGAAGTCAAGGCAACGGGGCTTTCCAACGCAGGCCCAGGACAAAGGAGTAAGGAGGTCTCATGCTCCTCCAGGCAATCGAAGGAAGCCATTCGATCGACAACCAGTGTGCATATCGGATCGTGATCCGAGAGTCTCATCGAGGATTGCTTGAAGACTCATTGTGCAGTCGCAGCGAGCTACCGCATCAAATCTAGCTTACACTAATTATCAGTAATTTTAAATATCGTTAAAATGGGTACTGTAAAATGGCATGTACAAAAACAGTAATGATATGAAAAATCTTCAATGGCACATTACTCAAATCAGGAAGCTTATTTCGCAATTCAATATCAATTATGAATATTGTTAAATCTTCCATACATATTATCTGAAATATGAGAAAACATAAGTAAAACATGAGTATTAGATGATGGAAATTATGACTAAGTTATAGAATACCTAGACCTATAGAATCTGGTGTAGGATAAGGTACAATTTGTTATTTATATACCAATATATAATTTCTTTTTATACCAATATTAATTTCTATTTAGAAAACTTTCTAACTACTCTAACCTGATGTTATGGATGTAAATTTCGAGGGTTTACCCAATAATCATGTGATATTTAACGAAAATAACTATGCAATACTGTACATAACTGTACAGTACTGTACATGCTGTACTGTACTGTGTGCTGTACTGTACTGTACATAATTTTAGAAAGAAAGAATTTAATACTTAATTTATCGGTGCTGATTTATTTCGATCCATTTTACACGACTTTTTTGAGTTGGTGAGGTTACCGGTTGAAGTTTAAAGCTATTATGGCATAATGTATTAAACTTACCCATACAAGGACAATAAGCAATGTAGCCATTGTGATCAATGTCAATATTCTCACTGCGAATATTGATAATTTTACTTAAAAATACTAAAAACACAAAAACTGTCATTATTGTTACGTTTCATAAACACAAGGTGGATCTCAGAACGCGGGCCATATGTACACCCGGGGACACGGAATCTGTCGCTGGTGACTTTTTTTAAATGTTATTTTTAAACGTACTAACCAATGAACAATTAATTCTCATGCCCTCATTAGCTACGGTGGCGTCTACTCTCGTTAATGAAAGCATGAGGATTATTAATCATTGGTTATAGTACGTTTAAAAATAACATTTAAAAAAAGTCACCAGCGACAGATTTCGTGGCCGCGGGTGTACAATTCCTAGGTATGGCCCGCGTTCTGAGATATACCGCGCGCGCGGATTTTGCTGCAAGATGAAAACTGGATCCTTGCCATAAAAGATATCAAAAGCGTTCACCATCAGATCAGTTGATATATGTATAGGAAACGTGATTGTATATTTATATCGGTTGGAAATCATGGATTACCTTGATATTTATAGCAATGAAAAAGATTGCACGGTAATACAATTTGACAAAAACGAGGTTAATGATGCTGCCTGTAACAAGAAACACAATCGCAGTAATCGCCATTTAGATTACGAATCGCAATGGCCTAGTTATAATAACAATTGTAAGTACCTACATATGTCTGTTTAATAGTCAATATGTAAAGTAATTTTTGATTGATCTGTATTGAGTTTTATTAGATTAAGAATATTATTGTACATATTAATATTAATTTATGCTACTGTAGCATAAATTCCTTTGATTAATACAGTTTTCTATTTGCAGCTATAAGAAATGGAGTATTACCCTCAGCGTTAGTGGGAGAAATTCTAAGGCTTGTACCTTATAAATATGGGAAGCATTATCGATTTCATCCATTGTGCATGCCAAATATAACAGTACGGAAAGTTGGATTTGTAGGTGTTATTACTGAAATGTTTGAGAAAGGGAAGGAGCTCTGTCATTTAAAAGGTATGGTGGATTCTCAGGGGACCACTATAACATTACATGCAGAGACAGTACGAGGATAGGGTACATAGGGAATGTGTGAGTACAAGTGAGAACACACGGTGATGGCATACGAGCCTCTCTGTTGAGCATAATTTTCTGGATAAGTTCAAGGCTCTTATGCCATATGTTCACGAGGTACCCCATCCTTGTTCTGTCTCCGTAGATATTTGTGATAATGAGCTAGTACTCCAAGATCGCATTAATGCGATGAATGACAGTTTGATGCAAACGATAATGCAGAATATATTCTCCTAATTTATTAAACTTAGTACCTACCTGCTCTATTATTGCATTGTTTGAAAGATTTTAGACTATGAATAGAGAATATTATACCAAATTACATACGGTAATACGATTCGGGAGTGTCTTTTCGAGTTTGGCGGTCAAGGGTAGATGAGGACGAAATTTCTAAATTCTGCAGCTGTGCATAAACCATTATCATAAATGGACAGCCTCTTTAGCGAAAAGGAACCAAGTGAGATTACGCGTACCCAAATAATCAAACTTTAACCAAAGGACTTTCTATGAAAAGATGAATAGACTTCTATACATTTTTATTCAGTAATGAGTATTTGCTCAGTTATTATATTGGACAATGATATAAAATGTGAACATCAGTTAAAATTAGTATTCTCTCACTTAGATGGCGCTTAGTTGCTCTTTAAAAAAACGATGGTTTGCAGTGTTGATATTCTCTAAAGGGAAGCAAACGACATTTGTTAGCCTTAATGCTCAATTTGGATAAACCACTAATGACGATTATTATTATTGTTAATTATTTTACCACACTAGAATCAATAGCATCTCCTAATCTGCCCAACTCGTCTTCAAAGTTAAAATCAGGTGAATTGATAACTGAATGTAAATAGATAATAAAACAAATAAAAACCAGTGGCATGGATTGTCTAAATTTGTACACAACCGCTTGGTTACTTTTGGAGATGTTCAGTAAGATGCTTTCCCATATCGATACCTTACTTTGAAAACCTCATAAGTGCAATTTCCTTAAATATGCAGTAGCAAAGAAAAACAGTTTTGTATCATTTGTACTTAACTTTTTTAACAAATTTGAATTGTATTATTAATATAAGCATAATATGCAAATGATGCAAAACTGTTTTTCTTTGCTACTGCACATTTAAGGAAATTGCACTTACGAGGTTTTCAAAGTAAGGTATCGATATGTCGTTTGATTGAACAGTCAATGAAGGGGACGTCATGTCTTAAAAAGAACAAATAAATTTTGTCTAGATATGAAAAGAATTCTCATTAATCTAGTCATCCTGATATAGGCCTGTTGCGTACTCTCACAAGCGTAGCTTTTGTTTGTGTTACACATATACGTATAGATAATTTACACCCCAGTTTCGCCAAGAAACCCAGTTTGGCGGCGCTGTTTTCCGTATACATACAATACACATTCATACTTGTGATAGTGTGCATGGGCTCTACGCAATAGGCCTATACGCCTCTTGCGTATCTCGAAAGTGCGCCGAAAGCGCCGCGTAGTGGCCAAGATTGGCACAAATGGGTTACACTGTCAACCAATCAGACCTTCCGGCTTGTGCTTATACAGGCAAACCTAAGTGTACATGTGACCACATGTATAGTCGTACACCCCCGTGCCGTGTAACCCAGTACAGCACTTTTTGCTCACCAGGCGAGTAAGGCGGCGCCACCATCGATGCGCACAATGCGTATACCATTTCATTCATTTTTGGCACTTGCTTCCTTTCCGCTAAACGCTATCCAAATGAAGCATAACTGCCTTTTATCTTTTCAATATGAATTGATAATCAATGGTAAGTTGAATTATTCCTTTCGGCTAAAGGATCTAATTTTTTTCATTATACGACCATTTCTATAAATAAGGTTATGCATTATTAAGGCTTTGACAAAGAAGTATGCCTGGTGAATAATTTCTATATACAGGGTTATTCACTGGACCTGCAACATAGCAAACAAACGTCTACGATTTGTAGAACGAGCGTCATCATTGATTGATCGTGGAGGGTGGGGGAAATTAAGCAGGGTCGGCAACTGTAATGATGAAACTCTTAAATCGAGGTGCACCTTGGACCACGGATTCTGTCGCTGGTGATTTTTAAACTGTATGTCATTTTTAAACGTAGGCTAACTAGACCAATGATCAATCAATTTTCATGCTCTCATTAGTCAGGGCAAATACTGCCGTAGCTAAAGAGAACATGAGAACTAATTGTTCATTGACTAGTACGTTTAAAAATGACATTTTGAAAATTCCCCAGCGACAGAATCCGTGGCCCAGGGTGTAGCTACTTTTGGGGCCTTTTTCTCGAACCCACTTGCAGGAGATACGTATACGCAACTTCTCTCTCTCTCTCGCACTTGCGAGTGCTCGAAACCGAAATAGGCCAGTCATTATAGATACATTTTTGCTTGCAAAAGGTCGTGGAGTTTTGAAACTTGGTAGGAATGTAAACTTGGAGGTCCTTAACGTCCACTTAAAGGTTCGTTCCAACAAGCATTTTAAGACAGTTCTAGAACCGTCCTGGAACTAGTTAAGAATTATTTAATGTGCATGCGCCAGTCAGATGCGTTCTAGAACTGAATTCATGGGATGTGTTGGAACACAGGATCGCACACAGCACAGGGAGGCTTGTCCACCTTTTGTATACATTTTGCGGAAAATCACGGGTTATCCTAAGCGGATGTGTGAGTTCAACTAATTGTTGAAACGTAAAAAACATTACATTTTTCAAGAGCTTATCATGCACAAACATTCAAAAAAGCAGAAAAAGAAAGATGAGTCCAAAAAGAGTACAAGAGTGCATACATTTTTTCCTTCTATAACTTGGAGGGGAGTGATTTATTCGGATCTTTTTAATTTCAATTATCATTTACCTAAAACGTTATCACAACTTTTATATCATGGCCATTAACTCATTGTGAAGTTATTATGTTTTTTCATTTTTTCTCGAAACTATCTTTATGCATTTCTACTGTTCTTGGACTCACCGATTCAAATAGAGCGCGTCTCGCGCCTTACTACGCGTGGGCTAGAAAATCGTCCCAACTCAGAACTAGGGACTGGAATTACCGTTCTAGAACCGTTCTGTTACAGTTCGCAGTTTAGTTGGAACGAACCTTAAGTTTGCGACCTCGTGCGACCGCCGCTCGCGCCGCCATCTTGAAAAAATGGCAACCAAAATCAGTTTTTGGTTTATATCTCGGTTCATGTAGGTTTTAGGAAAAATATATTTAGAAACAAATTGAAGAGAGAATAGATTTTGCTACAAAATCGCTATCTTGAGTTTTTTTGTCAGGCTAATAGTTTCCGAGTTACAGGACCGAACAGTGGGGTGAATTTTTAAAAATCCCGTATAAGCTGCATTTACATGTTATTTTTTACACAATATGTATAAATTAACCTACCTAAAGTTGTTTAGTGCAGTAAAATAATAATAACTTAAGTTATCAACTCATTTCCACACCACGCAGGAGATAGAGTTGAGCGGCGCGTTTTTTTGGCTCATTTTGTTCACTATCTATCAAATCTTGTATGTCTTCTGTCTCCTCCAATATCCACTCCAACGAATTAAAGTCATCATCATCTTCATTTGGGTCTTCAGAATCGGAATCAACTACCAAATTAGGAGTGTTTTCACGTGCTTCGCCGTTACAATTTAAACACAGCACTGAGCATTTTAAACCTGTTTTCCGACATCCGCACGCTCCTCCACAACCTTTTTTACATTTGCAGGATATTGATTTTAAAATGGCGTCTGGGGCTGCTTCTGACGTAGCCCGAACAGCATCAAGCCCGTTCTCAGTTTTCTGCCAGCCGTATTGGATCTCAATGTGTTCAGGATCTTTTTCTCTTATACGATCCCGCTTATACGATTATTATGTATGCTTATACCTTGCGCCGCTGCTTTTTGATTTTTACCATCTTGCTCACCACAATGGGCTCGTCCCACAATTTTTTTTGATTTCATATTTAAAAAGTACACGACGAATTAGTAATGAAAACATTTTTTTGCGAATTTTTATCACACTCCTTTACCTGCAAAAAAATGGGAATCTCGGACGTCAATTTGAACTTCTATATTTGCCGCGGCGGAACTGACGTACACATTGCTAGACCAATAAGAGCAACGCTTTAACCTCTAGGTTGGTAACTGCAAGCTCTGTATACTTTGCATTTTGAGGTTATGTTTTGAATTTCCGTAGTGTTGTCGTTTACTCTGTTCTGTGGTTTTTGGTAGTACTTATTTCTAGGAAGTATGAATTTTCCGCGAAAAAAAGGAAAAAGAGAGATTTGAACCCGGAGCGCCGAGTTGGTGGGCGGACGAGCAGAGTGACAGTTCACGAAGTTGGCAACAATGGCAACCGTAGAGCTTCCGGTTGGAGAATGCGCATGCTCTATGCCAGCAATGACTACGTCATCAAAACGCGGCAATAGCGGAAGATTTGAAACATGGGCACATTTTAAAGCTCTTTTATTAAATACTAGAGGGGATTAAAAAATGAACTGTTTTCACGAAACGAGTTCTTGTAGTATCTGCAACACCGTACATATTTTTAATTCACCATTTTTAACTACGCGGAACGAGCCCATTGTACGTCATATGCTTCCTCTGATTTCAGAGGATTACTATTTTGTTCTATTTGAATAATAAACACTACATCAATCAATCAATCAATCTCTGCCACACCACATAGCAACTTGGTGATAAACTCGCAGACAATGCTGTCTTGCAGCATCTCTTGTGGGTGGTAGGGACGCAAGATTAAATTTGTTCTTGGACACAGTCTTTGTAAAATGCTGGTATCGAAGCGAATCCAGTGTGTCCTTTTCAAACGATCTGCCATACAATCTGTCCCTTTCAATACACGCCAGCGTAGCGGGTTGACGCCTCCGATCCGCTGCAGGGGCCATGCGCCTGTGTCCGGCGCCAGGTGGATAACCGATATGCAACCCGCTACGCTGGCATGTATTGAAAGGGACAGATTGTATAGTGCCAATAAAAACGTTTCCCCGGCTGCAGCGAGAGCATTTACACCTGTTTCAAGTTCTTGGAAAATTGCTATAGTCTCAAGCATTGAGTCGTTTCTATCCAGGAGATTGAAGAACTTTAATTTCCCTTGGTTAAAAAGGGCAGATGTGGTATCACAACCACTAATGGCATGTAAAAATAAAATATTCTTTGCAACAGCTTCCTTATAATTTAAGCTCCGCGTCGAATAAAGTGCTTCTGCAACTTTCCCTCTCGCTGGTTTTAGCAAAAAAATGTTTTCCTGGTCTCTTGCCTTTGCAGTTAATAGAACTAATAAATCGATATCATCTCCGACAACAAAAATACGCGCAAAAGACAATGACATGTCGATGGCTGTCTGAATAATGAGCACATCCGTGTCTTCTATTGCCTGCTTTGCTGTGTAATTATGTTCTTTAAACTTTGAAATTAACATGAAAATTAAATTTCTTTTGTTATTATCGCTCGATAAGAATTTTTCTTGCGAAACAGGTGGAATCATTACGTCGTCGAAAATTATATTGGTGAATACATGTGCTCTAGAGCATCGATATCTTTGTGCACTTTTCGCGTATTGCGGCTATCTGCATCCACTGGATAACCGTCAAAAACTCCAACTGCGTTATGACCATAGTACCTTTGGACATATTGAATGTAGTTTATGCAAATTTGTTAATACGAATTATTGCCTTGCCATACCACTCGATGCAACAAACTGCCCCCGTCAAAAACATGCAAAATGTTGTTATCCGGTCGTAAAGGCTGGTTTACTGGGGAAAATGCCTTAAATAGTGACGATTTCGCGCCCTTTCGCATGCCATCCTCATTAAAAAGCGATAGGGGATATGGGACGAGGTTCAAACTGAAAATAACTTTTTAATTCCTCGTTACTTTTTTTGGCGATTCAGATTCTTTGAAATAATAACAGGGGACTAATGGATATAGGATTATTTCCAACTTTGATACTGCTTTTAGCTGCTCCTAAGGAAAGCACTGCACCTTTACATTTAAATTTTATTGAACCAAAATTATTCCCCACAGTTTTTGCCATAGCTGATGCACCAATTTCCTGTGCCATATGGCAGTTTAATGTTTTAACACCAACGACACCACTGTTGATGGAGAGTAAACTATCGACTTGCGGAAACGGATTATGTTGCGATAACCATTCTGCAATCTTTGCCACATCATTCTGATCACATGTAATACGCGTTGGCCGCATATCCACATGCTGCTCCGTTGTGCTTAATGGAATTGCGCTAAACTCTTCTATTTTCTATTATAAAGGAGTCAATGTTTTTCATCGATGTTTAAAATGTCGATGTATCGATGCATCGATGTAACAAATGGAACCGAGGCCCATATATTATACTTATTAGAACAATAGAATTAGAACAATTAGCGGTTAGTAGAGGTACCGCCAATAATTTATAGACAACAGAATACGTGTATTTATCACTGTATAAATAGTTATAATATAATTATTTATGACTAGTTTGTGGATTATTGGTAAAATGTACCATGCTAATACCACTTTTACTAGATTTAAAATTGTTCGCCCTATTGTTCGGTCCTGTAACTCGGAAACTATTAGTCTGACAAAAAACTCAAGATAGCGATTTTGTAGCAAAATTTATTCTCTTCAATTTGTTTCTAAATATATTTTTTCTAAAACCTACAGGAACCAAGATATAAACCAAAAACTGATTTTGGCCGCCATTTTTTCAAGATGGCAGCGCGAGGTGGGGCCAAAGACCGGTTTTCTTGGCCAAAATTCAAAAAGTTTATTAATCGAGATGAAATAAAGTAATCGGGGGTTTTTGGGGTCGCTGATTACGAATCCGAAGTCGAAAGTTCGAAAAACAATATGGCGGATCCAATATGGCGGAAAGGTTTCTCAAAAATTGATCGAATCTGGGTGAAATTGAGTACTCGCAGGTTTTTGAGGTCGCTGATTACGAATCCGAAGTCGAAAGTTCGAAAAACAATATGGCGGATCCAATATGGCGGAAAGGTTTCTCAAAAATTGATCGAATCTGGGTGAAATTGAGTACTCGCAGGTTTTTGAGGTCGCTGATTACGAATCCGAAGTCGAAAGTTCGAAAAACAATATGGCGGATCCAATATAGCGGAAAGGTTTCTCAAAAATTGATCGAATCTGGGTGAAATTGAGTACTCGGGGGTTTTTGAGGTCGCTGATTACGAATCCGAAGTCGAAATTTCGAAAAATAATATGGGCCAAGTGCAGGTAAAGTTGGCAAAAATTATTTCAATGGTTCGCAGCAAATCTAATGGTGAAAAAAAACATTTTTTATGAGATTGTTAATTAATAGAGAACTGGGAGGCTTCGCCCGCCTGGGAGCTCCGCCCGCCCGCTACATCGTTAGATTTCAGTAGGCATTTTATTATATTTATCGATTAGGATAGAGATTTTTCTATATTCAATGACTATAGCAAAAAACAAAGTAAGTGTAAAGTTCATATTTATATTTAATAGTTTTTTTTCATTAACATTAGGCTCATTAACATCCGTCCGATAATTACTTTCCGAGAAAGGTGCGGGACTGCGAGCGCCTTTGCGGCCTACGTACGTCGAAATATACCATCTATCTGGCCATAGCAATCGATGGCGAAATTAACTCTAAATTAGCGCATTACTTATAATTAGATTGCAATGATAATAACGGTAAGAACCGATATAGACGTCCGCTTGGTGCGACGGAACAGCAACTATGAATCACTCTAGCAGTCTAACCGAATTCCGCATCTTTACCTACTAAAATTGATATAACGTAAAGAGTGGCAAATAGATGCAGCTACAATTTCCAGGTCGCTTAGACAAAGCCTTAAGGTATACGAAAATGTTAAAAACTAGGTAGGGTAAGGTCGGGCAATTTTTGTAGGTCTAATTTCCGAGATTTTTTTTAAATGCGCATGTTCTTCTACAAGCAAATTATTTAAAGAACACTATACACACTTTGAATATTGACCAAATTGCTTATGAAGGATCCAAATAAAGCTTTATAAAGGAAAAAAAAGTTGTACTTCTATCCTACAAATATGTCCAAGCATTCAAACTTTGTGAGACGTTTTCGTGAGAAACTGCGTTTGACCACTTCAGTACTCAATAACTGACTCCTAAGCCACTAAATAGTGCCATTCATATTGATTATAATGCCCCAGACATATATCTGTTAAGGTTACTTCTTAATAGTGCCCGAAACAAACTTTCAATTTTTCGAATTTTGGCCAAGGAAACCGGTCTCTGGCCCCACTGTGCGGCGGTCGCACGAGGTCGCAAACGTAAGTGAATGTTAAGGACCTCCAAGTTTACATTCCTACCAAGTTTCAAAACTCCACGACCTTTTGCAAGCAAAAATGTATCTAATGCGTACGCATGCGTCTAAGGTTAAAGCGGTTAATTACAATTTTCAGCAGAATATTTTTCAAAAGTATCGAGTTTATAAAATTTTAATTTATTTTATTAAAAAAAACACTAAAAATTAACAACATGAAAATACGTCTTGATTGAAAATGCACAACACTTATGACAACAATTATATACAACGCGTCGCGTGTCATAACCTCATTAACATAACCCGAGCCTACCAAAATGCGGATGTTTTCTGTCGATATCTGCGATTTTATCGACGAAAATAATACCAATTCCTAAAATGAAAATGCGCTATTGCCAAGTCTACCTCGTAAATTAATATCAATTTCATTAAATAAATATCTAAAAATATTCATGAAATTCATTTTTATAAGACTATATTTTATAAAGATCTTAAAGAAATTCAATAGTGTAGCATAACACAGGCCTGCGAAATTAAAGTTTTTGAAAAATACAAGAGAAGTTTCCGGTGATTTTTATGTTATTTGGTGTGCTGATTTCTAAAATGACCTCCATTTTTTCCCATCACGTCAGGATTTTTTGTAAAATCGATATCGCTATTTTTGCTAGAATCCTATTTGAAAATTAATTATCTCGAACAATTTTGCGTACTATCTGGCAACAGTGGTTTTTATCTATTGAAATATATGTAAAATAATCGATTCTTGGTGAGGCAAATTAATTTTTCAGCAATCGATTATTTTGTATAGGTTTAAATGGATGAAAACCACTGTTCGACCAGATCGCAGGAGCCGCCTCTGGTCGAGAGGAAAACTGAACGTTCCCTTGGGTTTAAACTTAAATACATCAACTTATGGTGTAGTTTCTAGAGAAAAATCACCAACACATACTATTTTAATTTCTTTTTAAACCCTTTGCGGTGGAGGGGCGCCTTAGAGGCGCCCGGGTAGTGTCTAGCTTCCGCGCCCGGCGGTTCGATCCGTCACTCAGCGACGCCGAACTCGATATGTTTCGACTCCACGTGCGAGAAAACATTAAACATTCTCGCCCAGATTGTTTGAGAAGTCCACTCGACCGGCACTGCACCGTATTTTCACACATAAACACGATATATTTATTTCCGATGCGCGAAAAGATTTATCGCTCGGGCGGTACGACGCGTCCATTCGAAGTGTGCCCGTACCTATACTGTGCCCTGGCGCTTTCGAACTCGATAGGTATGTTTATTCATTCACAGGCGACAGAGGGGTTTTCGGTAGGCTTCACCACGGTAGAATCATGGTCAGACAGGGAGGCAAGAAATTCAACGCCAAAAAATGTGTTTACAGTAAATGTTCATAAAAATCCAAGTAACCTTGAATTTTTCAAAAAAACAACGTGATAGAACTTTATTATTATTTTTTTCTCAATCAACACCAAAAAAGACATGAAGTTCAGTTGTCACTTCCCTTGTATTTTTTTCATCGCAGGCCTGTGTAATTTTAGCATGGAAGGTTTTAATTTAATTGATTTTTTTTTGAAGTTGCAATCCAATGTCGGCTCCTTTGATGTTTACCCCCACCATATAGCCTTCAAGAAAGCTTATGTCCCTCCTTAAGCACTCGTAAAATACGAGTACTCGCATTTCCCGCTCGAGAAAGACCATTTAGAAACGTGTACGTATCTCAACCACTCGTAACATGCGTGCACGCAAAGATACCAGCAAGTTCGAGAAAGGGGCCCCTGATTTTTACCAGATTTCATTTTAATTCTAGTTAAAATTAGGATTACCTACCTTAGTTCAAGAGTTTTGTCACTACAGTTGCCAATCCTCCTTAAGGGGGGGGGGGGGGGGGTCTAAAAATCAATTTTTTTTTATTGCCTTTTCTTATAGTAAAACATTTAAAGAATGTTGTGTCAAAATTTCAAGTCAATCTGAGCAAAACTCTCAGTCATAAACCTTTAAGTCTCCGCTCCTCTAATACTACGGAGCGGCAAGAACTCGGCGCTTTAAACGCTTGTTCCTCGAAACCAGGTTTTAAAAGTCCGTGGACATCGTCATTTAAAAACTACTGCACCGATTCTTTTCAAATTTTGTACACACTTTCTACACATAAAATACCAGACATGGGGCCGAATTAGCGATGGCGTTATATTTATGATCCGAGCCGGATCTGCCAACCGTACTGGGACCCGATCGTAACAGGGAAATTCGGCCCTGTACCTGATTCGAGCCCTAACAAATTTCTTCTCGGGATGTCCCGAGGGCAAATACTACGGATGCTCCGATTGCTTGGAATGTGAGAGTGATCAATCTACTGCCGTAAGAAGATAACTTTCGGACCGGGGGGGGGTTCAAGTTAACTTTATACCAAAAACTAGCCGTACTTAAGAGAAAACCCTAAGACTAGTCGTACTTGAAAGAAAAACTAAGACTAGCTGTATTTAAGAAAACCCAAAACTAGCTGTACTTAAGAAAGTGTATACATACATGGATATATTTTTCGAGGCGGTATGTTTCTTGGAATGAGAGTGATCAATCTACTGCCGATCAATCATTCTACCTTTCCCCTACCGAGAAAAATGGCTTTACTGGAGATTAGCTGAGCGTAGGAGAATACATATAGATATATTTATTTTGATATAACATATTTCTCAGATTAACCGTACGTAAGAAAACTATATCCGTGGTGCCAGGGAAAAAGGAGATGTCGATTTTTTAGTGTTCAGGAAATTAACTTAAAGTTTTTATATAAATTATAAATCAGGCTTAACATTTATGATAGGTACTCAAATTTTCAGACTAACAATAAGATACAAATACACTCTTCGATCTGACTTATCTCGTTTGGCCCATATAAGCAAGGTTTTGATATAATAAGTCGAAATACAGACATATCCCGTTTTGACCAAAAATGGACTTATCCCCTTTTTCCCCGACACCACGGATATATTTCTTCACCGAAGCCATACGTAAGATAACCTATATACGCATGGACATATTTTTGCTATGACATATTCTTATTTGTTTATAAGAAAACCCGTATGGGGCCATCCATATATTACGTAAGACGTTTGAGGGGGAGGGGGGGTGTAAATATTTCTTACACTGGGGGAAGGGGGGGGGAGGTCAAAAAGAGGCCAAAAACGTCTTACGTAACATATGGATGGCCCCTATGTGCATGGTTATATGCCACTCGGGGGGGAGTGTAGATCTCACGCGCAGGCGGTTCGGCCCTGATACGTAGTAACCGTAGAGTGGGGGGCGGCGCGAAGCGAGCCGTTTTTCTGCGAGAGATCAGCTCTGCAGCTTCCTAGGTATTGTCTGAGCTCTCCGAGTGAAAACCTGTATCGCTCGTTGGGCATAAATTTCCTTTTTCATTTGTCTCGTGAGTTGTGTTTTCCCTTCTCTGTTAGCTTGATGAGCGTGCTGAAGTAGGACCAGCACTAAGAGTCGGATCAAAGGCAGCGATTCCCACATAGATGTACGCTAGGCGATATCTATAATCCGCGAAGTACGACTAGGAGGTGAGAGTCGACACGGGCACATGGCCCGTACGAGCAGACACAAAGAGGTGTAAGAGCACGTGGTCCATAGTTTGACAATAAAGGAACATTTATCCCAGCACCGACTTACACTTATTATTCAATAGGCTCTCATAGATACTATAAGAATTACCTCGAACCAGATTCGAGATAATACCCAAGCGTCGGTATTACCTTAAAACAGATTCGAGGTAAGACTCAAATGTCGGGATTACCTTGAAACAGGGACGGCATCAAAATGCCGGGGTTACTCTGAAATAATATACAATAATCTGAACGGATATTATAGCGAATGCTGTTTATTATCCTAAAACGTTTTTTAAATCAGTTTTAGTAGCTCTCGTAGGAATATATGGATAGACATACCGCGAATTAGGGATAATCGCGAACTGAGGATGCCAATGCACAGTGGTCCGGCGTCTAAGCAAACGCGGTCATAAGTATATTAATGGCTTACATAACTGATTTGTGCGATGTAAATTTGTGTGTATTAATTATAAAAAGATATGCTGTTAAAATAAAAGACCAAAAAGTAAACAATTTTTTATTCTATGATAACGTAAAAATGGAAGATAATGACAAAATATATAAAACTGAAACATCCATCATTAAATGATATAAAATAATTCAAAAACATACTTATAAGATCGTTTTCCAGAGATGGTAATAGGAAAAGTAGTTGGAAAAAATAATATAACAAACAGCACATTTCCCTAATGCTTACCTACAATAAAAGTTAAAAGCAGCTTAATAATAATAATAATAATAATAATAATAAAAGTGGTTAGGACGCTAATCATCCCTGAACGCCACCGAAAACTTAATAGTTTTATTGTAGCCCCGCTGTGATTAGGGGTGTACTTTAGATTTGCATCTTGGCCTTTTTGGCCAGTCCGCATATCCATTCCACCCCTAGCTCTCTAGCCCTTTCCAGGCTAGGAAAAGCCTCGCCTATCAGACGGTGTCTAAAAGCCCCTAGTGCTGGACATTCCAGCAGCAGGTGCTGGGCATCTTCCCTCTCCACTTTGCAGTATCGACATCTATCCGTTTCCGATAGACCTAGTCTCCTGCAGTATGAGTTGAATTTTCCGTGACCAGTTAATAGTCTGATTGTAATGCTCAGGCTTATCCTGTTCATGTTCACCAGTAACCTGGCTCTCTTTTGTGCTAGGCGAGGCATTAGATTCCTCGCCTGTCTGCCCGTTCCTAGATTAGTCCACCCCAGTGAAAATGCTCCCTGTGGAATTTCCTCTTAATCTCTAACCTGCCCATGGCAAAGGGGACTCCCACCGGCATGAGGTTCTCATTTTTGGTGCCCTCTTTCGCCAGTACGTCCGCTATCTCGTTACCATGGACTCCTGTGTGTCCGGGGACCCAAGCAAGAGTAATCTTGTTGGTTTTCCCCAGAATCTCTAGCACTTCCATAGTCTCCCACACAATCTGTGAATCTGTGCTTGTCCTGTGGAGTGCTTTTATAGTAGCTTGACTGTCAGACCAAATATAAATATACTTGTTCGCAGTGCGCTGCTCTACAAGTAGTTCCAGACAGTGTTTTATTGCCAAGATTTCCGCCTGGAACACTGTGGCTTTGTCTCCCAGGGCGATACTTACCCTGAGGTCTTCTTGAGGTCCAAAGACTCCCGCCCCAAAGCGATCCCCGTACCCCGACCCATCGGTGTACCAGTGCCTGACTGTGGGACCCAGAGTCCTCTTACTAGTTTCCCAGTGATTCCTCTCAGGTAGGTAGATCACAAAGGCCTTCCTGATCTGGTATTTCCTGGCTATCTTATCCTGTCTCAAGGACATAGATCCTTGATCAAGCACGCCTAGTCTGGCGTGTGCTGTCCTTGCCCTGGTCCACTCCCCAAGGCAGTTCATCCTGTATGCAGAGAGTTCCGCTCTTTTTCTTATCAAAAGGTCAAGAGGCAGCACATTAAGTGCCACCTCTAGGGCCTCAGTTGGTGTGGATCTCATCGCCCCTGTTGCAGCCCTTAGGAACACGCCCTGAAGGGCTTTCAACCGGTTTCTTGATTCGATCCTCCCTACTCTTGGCCACCAAATCACTGCTGCATACAGTAATCTTGGCAATAACACCATTTTGTACAGCCATAGACAGACCCTGGGACTAAAGTCCCAGTTTCTGCCCATTGCTCTTCTGCATGCCCATAGCGAGGCATATACCTTCGCGATCTGGCATGTGATATGTTCTTTCCAATGCAACTTGGTGTCTAAGACGACACCCAAGTATTTTTGTGTTCTGACATACTCGATATTTGTCCCACTGAACCTTAATGGTTCCGGGTACTCCACCTTGTATTTTCTAGTGAATATCATGGCAGACACTTTCTCCGGGTTCACCGAGAGATTGGTCCTTTTACACCATTCCTCCACTGTTCGTACGGCACAGTTCATTCTGTCCCTTAGTACACTAAGAAAGTTGCCCCTGACCACAACCGCAGCATCATCTGCATAGCCATGGACCAGGAATCCTTCCCTCCTCAGTAGTTCTAAGAGTTCGTCCACTACGAGGCACCACAGTAGAGGTGATAAAACCCCTCCCTGCGGACATCCTCCCGATGGTCGCCCCCTTACCTCTATATCATCTTTCTCTTGGCGATCACCAATCTGTTCGCCAACATGCTCCGAGTTCAGTCTATTAGTGTTTCTGGTATCCCTCTACTAGACATGGCCTCGGTTATTACATTGTATCCGGTGCGATCAAACGCTCCTTCAATGTCTATGAAGAGTGCCATAGTATAGCCCCCTTCCTCTATCTGTTCCCCCACCCTTGCCACAAGGTGGTGTAGGGCAGTCTCTGTGGATCTGCCCTCCCTATAGGCATATTGTGCAGGGGATAGAGGTCGTTCGACTATGTATGAACTCTTAATGTGTCTATCCATAAGCCTTTCCAAGGTTTTCAACACAAAGGAAGTTAGGCTTATGGGTCTGAAGTCTCTTGGCTTAATATAGCCGTTTTTTCCTGGTTTGGGTATGAAGGCAATCCTTGCCTCTCCCCAGACCCTTGGAACTGTACCAAGAGCAACACTAGCTCTAAGCAGTTTAGTTAATAGTCCAATTATGACTTCTAGACCCCTCTGAAGCATTAGGGGGTAGATGCCATCTGGACTTGGTGACTTCAGTGGTTTGAATGTACTAACAGCCCATTCAACCGCCTGAAGGTATACAATTTTAGCAGCAAGAGCCCAGTTTGGTGCTTTTTGCCCATACCTGCTCTCTTGCCTCCATTCTCTCGTTCTTTCAAAGCCCGGAAAGTGCTCCTCAAGCAGGAGCTCCAGAGTTTCCTCCGTGCTCCAAGTATATTGTCCGTCTGGTTTGATTAAACAACCCACATTTGCGTTGTTCTTTCCCCCCAGTACTTTAACTAGTCTGGAGGCCTCAGCATACTCCTCGATGCTGCTGCTGAATTCCCTCCAGCCTGTTTTCCTAGCATGTGCCAGTTCTTTATTATATTTTCTCTGAAGGGATCTTCTCTCCTCCAGTGCTTTTTCTTTCTTGGTCAGGCCTTTAGCGTTCTTGACCTTATTCCAAGCTTTCCTTAGCAGGCCTCTAGTTGAGGCCAGCTTGTTATTCCACCAGTTGACCTTTTTGGTTCCCTTGGGGATATTTTCTACACTGCAAGCCTCGTATGACAGTCTCAGCGCCTCTGCGAAGGGTCCAGCCGTCACCTCGAGCTGATTCTTATTGCAGAACCGGGTAGGTACGTCCTGGATCCTCTGTTTTAGTTCCTTCACGTACCTATCCCAGTCTGTCTTTTTAGGGTTCCTTCTAGAGGCCCCCTCCCGATGCCCTTTTATCGTAAGGAGCACTTGGCCGTGGTCTGATTCTGAAGGTTCTTTGGAAACCCTCCAGTCCCCCACCCAATCCAGTACTCCCGCAGAACATAGGGTAATATCCAGCACTTCATGTCTCCTTCGGTCCATGAAGGTAGGTTCATTTCCCCTGTTCAGTATAGACAGATCTGATGCCAGGATGTATTCGTGAAGGGATTCTTCCCTAGCATTGGTGTTGGTGCTCCCCCATCCTACATGATGGGAGTTCGCGTCGCACCCCACCAGGAGTTCACCCTTCCTTTTCCTCACCTCTTTTACCAGGTTTTTGAGTTCCCTTGTAGGTGGAGGTTCTGCTGAGTCATAGGGCAAGTACGCTGACCCTATGATAAACTCTAGTTTGCTTCCACTCCTGTCTGCCAGGTTTACCCTAGCTACCGCCAGGTCTCCGCAGCTCAGTTGTGGAATGAAAACCGCCTGCACTCCTTTTACAAGAATGCACAGGCTAGTCTTATCCTCAGAGTTCGCGAAGAGTAAACACCCGCTTCCTCCAAGTCCTCTTATAGCACCATTTACCACCCACGGTTCTTGTATTAGTGCTATGCCTGTGTGCATCTTCGCTAGCTCCTTGACCAATATGGCCGAGGCGCTTTTGCTATGATGCAAGTTAATTTGTATAACATTGAGTGTCGAGTGAGCTATATCTGGGTTCACCCGTCTTTCTCAATTTTGTCCTAATCCCCACCGCGGTTCTTCTCAAGCAATTTCACAGTTGCTCTCTGAGTCCCGCAGTGAGGTTTGAAGTTACAGGCTTCTAAGACCCGTAACGCCTTATCATTGACGAATGCAGCGAAGTGGGCGCTAGTAGCTCCCTTGCTTTCACTGCCCTTGACAATCGTCCAGTCCTCTTTGATCAGTCCCGTATTCTGTTTTGCTAGAAACTGTACTGCCTCCGAGGCTGTCATTTCCTCATCCTCAACGTGGACTACTACCCTGTGTCGCTTCGGGAGCTCCTCGGTCGAGACCACGTTGAGGATGAGGTTTCCTATCTTGTTCTCTGGGAATAGGCTTTTCAGCCACATCCCAGTCTCTTCGTCGGTGCACCCTATTACGGCCGCACCGTCCCTTTCCCACATCCCTTCGAAGATGGGTATCTTTGTGCCGTCGGATATTGACAGGATCTGGGCTTTAAGCAGCCTCTTGATCGCTGTCAGTTCGTCCGTCGTCTATCAGGGTACCCTTCTAGTACAAGGGCCCACCTGAACATTCTTGTCGCCTTCTGTGCGTATGTCTCAGTCCGAGTCTTTTTCTCAGTCTGTGTCGTGCTGGGGCTAGACGTATGGTGTTCAGGGTTAAATCTCTTAGTCCCCCTCCCACTTCCGTCTCTAGCCCCATCTGTCGCTGTCCCAGGGGTTGTGCGGACTTGTTCAGTCCTTACCCCCCCTTGCGTCTGTTTATTCAGTCGTCGCCTCGCAGCTCCACTCAACCTCTGCTTAACGACCCTGTGTCTTCCGTCCATTTCTCCGTCCCCCATCTGGTTCGTTTCCGCCCCAGATGGTTGTTCCGTAGTTTCGTTTCTTTTTTTATTCAGGTCCATTTTTGTCCCACGAGTGTCAGACATAAGCGGTATCACCTGGGGAGAGGTCCGTTCACCCAGGGCTTGGCTATTTACTCCCAGAGGGCGCCCGGTATCTGGGAGGCACCGTTTGGGAACGCATCTTACCCCCTGCGCCATACAACATCTCAGCACGGTAGCTCATACCTTATGTTTGCGGGGAGCTTTTGGTCCACGACGAGAGCCTTCACGCTCCCGTTGGTGGGTTTATGCACCATTGCAAGCGCTTATCTCTCCCGTTAACCGATCCTTTCGCGCCACTGAGGCGTTGATCAGATCGGCCATTCCCCTTATCCGCCACCTAGGGACGCGCCCGGCAGGGGAAGCTCAACCCCCCCTCACACCCGTCAATTGGGCTTTGTAAGTGAGGTGCACGGGGCTTAATAATTAAAAAAGATATAGGTATTATACTGGTAATATTATGTACTTAGTGGTCTAAATCTAAAGCTATAACGTACCTGAAACGAGGCAAATTGTTTTAAATAGAGAAAACTGATTTCGTAACAATAAAATTACGAAACAGTAAAAGTCCAATAAATTAAAATGTTGCAAAAACGGCACGTAAAATGTTATATAATAATCAAGGGCATGCTTTAAACTATACTACACCATTTGCACGCGCAAGCGCGTGCCTAAAACGTATTTCATAACATTTACATTTACAGTGCTCCCTGGCTAATTCGCCCGTAGTGGGACCAAGAATTCTAAGAATTGCTGAATTCGACAGGGCCCCCCACTATGCTCACAAGAGGCGTGGCTAAGACAGAGACAGCAGGAGTGTGCGAGAAGGATCGCCATATCACCGGCCGGCCCCTCCGGCGCATCAACTTGCGCAAGACGTCACGAGTCAAGTGGGGGACATCTCTTCCTCCACGCGGTGAATTGCGTAGGGAGCGAATTAGCCAGGGAGCACTGTACTTGAATACTAATTTTATCAGATTGAATTTCCCTGCTTTAACTATCGAATGCTATATCGATATCGATTATCAACTAACCAATGGTGATAGGTGACCACGACTTTCGATTATATCGTGCTGGATTTTATTAGATAGGAACTTAAACCAAAAAATGTACGTAGCCGAGATTAGCTTCATAGTTAAATCACTTGCACAAGATTGCTCATTGTATAACCCTTATTACCTGACCTGCGATGATTGCATTTCGAAGCTCAAATAAATACTGAAAATTAAATTTAAATTAAACCATTTATATTTCTGTAATGTTTGGCATGTAGTAAGTAGGCAGGTATAAATAATATGTAGGCAGTTGTGAATATTATGGACTTTTGACCTATCTCTGAACCACTGTGCAATGGATGCCTCCCTGACGGAAAAAATGTCTACCCCTATATACGCGAACTATTGCGCTTAACTATTGTATATTCAAGTACGCAAATAAATGATGCTGAACCACGTCAAACAATTATCAACATATGCGGTATGGAACAAATTTTAGTTTCGCAAAGAAAAGGGTAGTTTTTCCCTGGTGGTATACATTTTGAGAAGTTACTATCTACGCGACCAAAATACGAGGGTCGTCTGAAATGTCCGTGCAAAAAATGAAAACTACTCAAAATTTCGGGGTAAATCTTTTTAATTTTTCAACGTAATCTCTTATACACTCCATTCAACGCTGCTCTAGTTTGTCGATCCTTTCCGAATAATAGGATTGGTCCAACTCAGCAAAATAGGCATTCGTCTCCCCAATCACTTCCTCGTTTTAATAAAATCTCTTTCCCGCCAGCCATTTCTTCATATTGAGGAACAGATATTAGTCCGAGAGAGCTAAATCTAGAGAATGGGGGGGGGGGAGGTGCGGAACGAGTTGGAATCGTAAACCCATCTATTTTGCAATCACAACTACAGAGGAGTGAGGTGGTACATTGTCGTAATGGAAAAGGTCCTTTTTGTCACTCAGTGTCAAATACTCGGTTTCATGGGCGTCCTCGACGCATGTGAAATCATCTTTCACACACCAATTCGTGAAAAGTTGTGCGGTGCGTGAAATAACCTGCGCAGTGCGTGAAATCGTCAATCTCGTGTTTGACACTTAGTGACAAAAAATAGAATTCGTTATTCGGTTGTTTCGCGCCGTTCTAACGAGTGTGATTGCCGTACTCGCTTCGCTCGTGCGGCAAACTTCACTCTCGTTAGAAACAGCGCTTCACGCCCTAATAACGAAAATAACTATTTTGTCACTCAGTGTCAAATACTCGGTTTCATGGGCGTCCTCGACGCATGTGAAATCATCTTTCACACACCAATTCGTGAAAAGTTGCGCAGTGCGTGAAATCGTCAACCTCGTATTTGACACTTAGTGACAAAAAATAGAATTCGTTATTCGGTTGTTTCGCGCCGTTCTAACGAGTGTGATTGCCGTACTCGCTTCGCTCGTGCGGCAAACTTCACACTCGTTAAAAACAGCGCTTCACGCCCTAATAACGAAAATAACTATTTTGTGGGCCAATCGTGGCCGTTTTTCTTGCAGCTCGGTTTTCAAACGGTCCAATAAGGGGTCGTCCGTTAATCACGTGATGCTTTTTAGCATTTTCTTAACCCCCTCCCCACTGGTGATATATGGTGAGGTTTAAGACTACCCCCCCCCCCCCCCCCCCCACAAAATCACTTGTATTTTCTTAGTACAAAAAGTATTTTAAAAATTTTAGAATATTATCTTTAATTACAGGTGAGTATAATCTAATTTAATACTGGAAAATTAAGGACCGTTGCCTGGCAACGGCGAATCAAGCTCACACGCCGCTTTTCGGTTGTTTAGAAATCGCGCGTTCAACGAAAAAATAAATACACGTGATATCTCACTATATACCCCCCCCCCCCCCCCCGTGATATTTCGTGATTTTTGCCGAACACCCCCACCCCCTTTCGGACCTCACGTGATTAATGGACGACCCCTAATGGTGCCCATCCACGTACAGGCGGACTGCAGTCCCGGACTGTGAGCGATCCCGCCTGCAGTCCAAATTTCGCCATACACGTACAGTTCGCCTGCAGTCCGTCGCCTGCAGTCCGTCGAAACTGTTAGAAAACGGTACGTGTGTGGCAGTGGTTGATCTGCAGTCCAGGCCTGTCGTGCTACTTTCATTGATATAAAAAATTGTCTATCAGTTGCACTCCAGGGGCACCTGTACGGTACGCGGGCGGTTCGACGCTCTCATTCCACGGGCGGTTGATCCTTCCACTCGAGCGGCGCCTCTATAGCATTCGGGCGGTTTGGTACTCGATATGTTTTATTTCCGATGTGCGAAAAGATTAGCGGTGCTGCTACAGTGCCGTCTACAATTAAAAAACGGAAACTGCAGGAACAGTAAAAACGAGAAAATTGATGCTGCAGTCCCGAACTGCGAGCGATCCTGCCTTCAGTCCAAATTTCACCATACACGTACAGTTCGCCTGCAGTCCGTCGCCTGTAGTCCGTCGAAACTGTTGGAAAACTGTGCGTGTGTGGCGGTTGATCTGCAGTCCGGGCCTGCCGTGCCCTTTCATCGATGTTAAAAATTTTCTGTCAGTTCAGGGGGGTGGAAAGGTGATGGAGGGGGTGGAAAGAGGGAAGAGAAGGGGAGCGGCGGCGGCGGCTTCGCTCTGGCTGGTAGACGATTGGTGGGGGACGGAGTTTTGAGTCGATCGTCGATCCGAAAAACTATTTTATATACTTAATATAACTAGCTGACCCCCGGCGAACTTCGTACCGCCTCAGAATCAATAAATATTGTGTTAACTTAAAAACGAAATGTATTTTAATTATATTTAAACTAATTTAATTCACTTTACAGCAAGGCATTTGCTTTATTGAAACGAATCTATATATTCTGCTATTCATCGCGGAGACAAATCCAAGAGTCAAAAGTCAAAAATCTGTCCAGCCGTTCTTTAGTTATAAATTGTGTAACTAACCCGACTTTATTTTATATATACAGATAAACAGATTTTTGTTACCAATAAAGGTACCTACTTCTCGAGTTTGCTAGGGTGAAATCAGAAAAAGACTAATCTTCTTTGAATTTATCATTTTGAAGTTCTTTCGCAAAGTCAGTTGGTCTAGCTTGTTTTGGACCACAGATGACGTACTCGTAATCAGTTTCGAAACCTCCTCGCAACGAACGCTCGTAATCTTTGACTGAAGGCAGAGAATACCGATGAAAAACTATATGTACACGTGGAGCATCAGAACTGTATAGAATTTGTAGAATTTTCTTTGAAATATTGCCGAACGACTTTGGAACATCTTTAATACGACGAATTAAAAAAAATCCATTAACAATTACGACATCGATTGCGGGAGGTAACGTACTGTCATTTCGCAAAGTTTTCGTCATCCTTCAATTTCTGAGCCGTGGAAATGTGAGAAACGCGGTATTGCATCATACACAGTCAGACAGTGGTATCTACAATAACCGTCGGTGCACATACCGCTTTTTACCCCTAAGCAGTTAGCATATACCGCATTTAGATTATCGAAATGTTAAAGGGTATAGCCGGATAAGCATATGAAAACTACCCCCGCTTGAATTTCTCGCTTGAATTAAAAAGGAAGAAATCGTACTATTTGAATTCCCACTTCTTAATTTGATAAAAAATACAACAACCGCTTGAAGCACTGATCGATTATCATTATCGCGCATAGAAGGAAGCATATTTCGTATTTCATTTATATTTTTATATGAGAAACCAGTCAGTAACTTCACTTGATCTTCAGGATAAGAGAAATTACTTATATATATATATATATTTTTCTATATATCGTATACTTTCAGGACAGTCCTGAAAAGTATCCTTACATATAAATGCGTTTTAGCTGTAATATTTCAGAATATTGACATCAAATATTGGTTCCGTTCCTCACATCTTCTTCATCTTCGACATGTTTGTAACATATTAATGGTTAAGAATATAACTTTATAATAATATAACCTAACAATAACACTACACAGATAAATATTTCCTTCTACTAATGAGAAAATGGTAAATGTTTATTCCTATCTCAATTCCAGCTTATCGAATATTCATATGACGATACTGTGATATATATAGGAAACAAGGAATCCTGATAACGTTCTACTCTTGCATATTCTGGAAGACGCAGTTAGAAGTAAGATGCAAACCACCTGCACACGGCAAATGGTACATCACTTAAATGACTGCTAATTACTGTTCAGACATTAATAAGAAGTACGGTTTAGTATTTCTAGTAACTGAATCCCGACACGAACCAACAAGTCGAAAAGAGTCCTAAAAGTTGTCAATGCATTACATGGCATCATGAGATATAACCTCATTGCATTCACGTAGAGTCCTGAAAGCAGTCAATACCTTTCATGACGATCTTGTAAAAATATCTACAATAATACTTTGGCAGGTTCGATAATTTTCGCTTTGCAGCGGTGCTGCCATTTTGTACAAGTAAATTCAGGGTCAACTTTGGTTGCGTTACATTACGCCAGGGGCACACGGTTGAGCCAATTTATTTATAATTGTTTACCAGTTTTCACACAATGAATTTATTTATACATAATTTACTGTACCCATTAAATCCTGCAGCTGTTTCTCGCGTTTTTTAGCAAGTAGAATAGAAGGTGATGCCAATTTAGCATAATAATTGAATGTGAAAATGATACTGGTAGCCAGATTCGTTCATACGACCCTCTGTGAACGAAGTGGATGCTATAGCCATTGTATCAACTAAAGTAAGTGTAAACACATTTATATCTGAGATATATTAACTACGTCTTGGATGCTTGCAAAACTTCACGGGATGGTAAACAGAAGAGTAAGACCAATTTGAATCAACGGCCGATAACGGGTCGTCTTATTTCAAGTGCACAACAAACTCCTGACCAACAGATTAAAAGGGTTCTGAAAGCTGCCAATGCGTCATATGACATTCTGCGATGCAACGGTTCATACCAGGACTGTACTCACATAGAGTCCTGAAAACAGCCATTGCATCTCTTGACATTCTGCAACACAATGGTTCTTTTTGGGACACTAGTGTCGCAGAGTCCTGAAAACTGTCAGTACATCCCTCTGTGATTCGTGTTGCATCGATGTTACTAATATGTGTAAATGAATTTAACATCAACCTCAGATACGTTACATTACGTTAGGAGCACACGGTTTAGCCAATTTGTTTATTTGTTTCCTCTTTTTGGATTAGTTTATTCATTTGCATTCACTATGTCTACTAATTCCTGCAGCAGTTTTTTGCATACTTAGCGAGCAGAATAGCAGCTGATATCAATTTTCCATAACGACTAAATTCAAAATTTAAAAAATGCACTGGTAACGAGAATCGATTGTACGAACTTTCGTGTACGAAGCGGGTTCTTCAGTCACTACGCCAACTAGAGCTCTTGTTAAAGCATTTACGTCTGAGATATATTAGGTACGTCTGGAATACTTGCAAATCTTGAGTGATCGACAAATCGAAGTATAAGGCTCATCCGAATGAACGGCCGATCACTTGTCATTTTATTTCAGTTTCACGTCAAACTCCAGATTAACCGATCAGGAAAGTCCCGAAAGCTGCCATTGCTCCAAATGACATATTGCGATGCAACGGTTCATGCCAGGGCTTCACTTACATAAAGTCCTGGAATCTGCCATTGCATTTCTTGAGATTCTGCAGTGCAATGGTTCGTTTCAGGACTTTATTAAAATGAAGGTTTGAGAACTACCCATACGTTCCCGAATATTATGGGTTGCAGTGGTGTACGTCGGCACTGTACAATGATGGTTACTCTGATGTTAATTAATTACTGATCAGATGGAAATTGAATGAAAAAGTCGATCACGCTTTATTCGCGAATTGGAACGCTGTAATTAGTGTGGAATTGACACGTAATTATAGTTCATCTCTTGGGCTTGTAAGACCTCTTCAATGAGCTGCAGTAAAAATAACAGTCGTACTACTTTGGTTTTAATATGGTTTCAATATGTTTCCCTTTGAAAATATCAGATCGAATAACAGTGATTGTTTACGCGTTGCGAGTGATTTGTAGACGACTGACAATGGTTAGTGGATAATGGTTCTCCAGATTTCGATGAGAAATGCTATACTGTGTTTCCAGTTCCGACATAAACCACCAGATCCAGAAAATTCCTGAATCTTCAAATGCATTTCGTTACATCTTGTGATGCAACGGTTCTATTCAGGACTCTGCGCAGAGAGTCCTGAAATGTGCACGTGTGTATCTTAATGTTTTGCGATGTAACGGTACTTATTGGGACCCTATATATACAGAGACCTGGAAACTGCCAATTCGCTCCGCGACTTTCGGCGATACAACGGTTCTTTTCGGGATTCCGTTGAAATTGAATTGTAAAAACTACCAACACCTTTTCTCTCATATTCTGCGATGCCGTAATTCATATTGGGAATCTTTTAGCATAGTGTCATTAGAGTAGCAGTTACATTCCGCGTGTGTTGTGTCTTTAATACCATTTGCATTCCCGTACCGCGTTACTGTCCCGAAATCTGCCTATGTATACAGAGTCCTGAAAACTGCCAATAGTTCACGGGTGTCCTGAAAAATGCCATTAGGTACGCCTTTTCCTGTATATTCGTGAATAATCAATTTTTTACGAAAATTTCTGCTCACTATCTGTCAGTGTTCCACCTTTTTCAGAAATAAGTCGCAAAATCTGTCACTTTTTACTGTCCTGAAAACTGCCATAAGACATATATATATATATATATATTATTCCTATAAGTAAAGAATCGCGGCCTCCAGCAAGATTATCTAACAATTTTTGTAGATCAGAGGTTTCTACAAAACTTGAATTAAAAATCACTTTTAAAAGGAATAGATCGTCTTCGTAGAACTTTTCTTTGATCAAATGATTTTTGCAGCATCGATTTCCAATAGGAATAAATACTCTTTGTTTAATATACGCTTGCTTTCGAGCTTTAAAAGGAAAATGACAGTTAATAATTCGATACGTTCGGATTGAATCTCTTCATTTCCACGATGTAAATTAAATTCATAATCAGGATCATCTGTACATTGGCATTCTTTTACCTAAAAACGTTGCCGATTTCTCGTATGTCGATAACTTAACAACATAATTATAAGGAACAAAATAAGCTTCCCTTTTCTCACAACCATGTTAAATATTAGACACAAGGGGTATAGATGCAAAACCCGCCAAGTTCATTTTTGTCAAATTTGAGGTAGATACGGGAATTTGTTCTTTATAAGTACGTGCATAAGGTCGAACATAATTTAGGTGCAAATTCCACATTAAACCGTTAATAATAATATAAGGTAGAAAATATGCTTGCCAATGTAAGGCAATGGCCGTCTGCACCAGTTTTTGACGTTTCCTGTGAATTGCTATAAATGTGACTTGGCGGGTTTGGCATCTATACCCCTCATATATTTCTTGTTCCAAACACAATTGATCGAACTGAACTGACTCATGAACAGTGCGTGTATGGCGAATCATCCGGCGGCCTGCAGTCCCTGGACTGTCCGGCGACGGCCTGCAGTCCGCAGAACTGTACGTGTGTGGTCAATGACAGTTCGGGACTGCAGATCAGAACTGTCAGTCCACGGACTGCAGTCCGCCTGTACGTGGATGGGCACCATAAGGTTGCTCCCGTAATAGTTTTACCCTTCTCCAAGTAGTCAACAAAAATTATCCCTTGCGAATCCCAAAAAACAGTCGCCATAACTTTTCCGGCTGAAGGAACGGCCTTCGCCTTCTTTGATGCAAATTCCCCACTGGCAACCCATTGTTTAGACTGTTCTTTGGTCTAAGGCGTGTAGTGATGTATCCATGTTTCATCCGCAGTAACAAAACGACGCCTAAAGTCCTGTGGATTCTATTCACAGCTGCAAACCTTCCTTGGAACATGTCGTACGATTTCGTTTTTGGTCAACTGTGAGCAATTGCGGCACCCATCTGGCGGATAACTTTCTCACATCCAAATGTTGATGCAAAATATTATATACCCATTCATTCGAGATGCCCACAGTACTAGCAATTTCACGCACCTTCGCTCTTCTATCATTCATCCACTTATAAACCATTCGGATCGAAGGTGCAGATTCACCATCATTTTTATCGAGTTTCTTTTTAGTCTCCTAAGGCGATTTGCCTTTCATAAAATAATATTTGATCAATACACGAAATTCTTTTTCATCCATTTTTTGATCACTCGAGTTGCTCGATTCAAATGAATGCCAAATACAGAGTAATATATCGATCTAGTTGAAACTTGAAGTGTGTTCCTCCAAGAGATGCTGCCCACTGAAAATTACTTCGATACATAAATGGGCTATACATATCGATTTATAAATTAATATCTTATAACAGAGCTATAAAGTAGAGGCCAAAGCCAGTACACGGTATTAGTAATTGGCACGTTACAGTACGTCGATAGTATCGATGATGTTAATTAATATTTTGTTGGCCCACCATTGGCCTTGAGGACAGCTCTTAATCGTCTGGGCATAGAATTAATTAGGTCTTGTGTAACAGTAGGCGAAATTGTATCCCATGCAATTAATTAATTTTTATGAATATAGAACGTATTTGCATGGTTAATTAAAATTATGTTCCTAAATGTCCCAACCTCATAACGCCGTGAATGCAAATCAAAACGATCGACTAAATAAGAAGAAAAAAAGACACGAAATATTGATAGATTTGATTTACTGTAGGATCTAACTATTCCGCATTAGCTTCATTAGCTTGGATAAAAGTGTATTAACACGTTGAGCCCCACGTGCCAACCGGTGGATATTCCCATTTTGATTGTTACTTATTATTATTTTGTCAAATATATTTTTATAGATTTGAGGGGGGGTATTGGGATCTGACATGGGGGAGGAGCTTAGTTCGAAAAATCCAATATGGCCGAAATGAGTATATTACTGATACAGAGTCTTATGGGAGTGAAGTCATTATTTATTGTTTTGGCACGCGCAGGGCTCCGCGAATCCTTCCCAAATTTCACTAGACTCGCGGGAGGACATGAGCACCCTTTGCCCTCCGTTATCGTCCAGGGTTGACCTCCCATAAATATAAATTCAGCCTTCGAGACGTGCATATGCCTGTCCCTGGACGGGCGCATCACGGAACGTCGACGTATCTGCGCGCAACCCCGTCTTTTTCACGTTTTTACTCTTCCACTTTCTCGAAACTTTCTTCTTACATCGTGAAATGGAAAAAACCCGCCCTTATGCCAAAGCATACCCCTTCCTTGCGAGCCATTTCCCGGCAGTCGTGAAAAATTCGTTATCGTGTTCGTATCTCCTCCTGCTCCTCACTTGCGCAAGCATCGCACTCATATTCTAAGTGTTTTCCCGGACATTCGTTATTAACCCGAAAATAAAATCTACGTATTTACCAAACTACAACCCTCTCTCTCTCTCCAGTTTCTTCGCTTCTGTCTACTCCTTCGTCGCAACAGCATTCTTTCCTGGATTCCGATTCCATTCCCTTTCTCTCCTCAAACTATTTTATGTTTGGTCTTCCGAACATTTACGAATGGCTTTAACTATGAACGCGATTTGCTCTTGGGCAGGTATCTTACACCTTCCATTTTTCTATTAATTCAACATATGAATAAGGTATAATTTTTAATAATATAATAATGTTCCGTTCGCTCCGAGGTTTTTGAACGTACTGGACGCTCTTCGACCAGGAGCTTGTTGTATGACTTTTTTAGTTTTCTCTTACGACCGGGGGTGGGAGTGCTAACTACGCAACGCGAAGAAATTTCCAGGGAAATGCGGAAGGCAGGGGAGATTAAGTGTTGTAAATCCCGAGGAAACTCTAGTGCTCGGTTCCTATGTCCCGGCCGACGTTAACGTATACGGGACCCTGTGGCATTGAGGAACTTTCCCGGATCTAATTTATGACTCAAAGGGTCCCAAGGAGTGTCGAATTTTTCCCTCGCACCGGTCTAGGGCCCAAATGCGAGAAGCATTTGGGCGAATACGCGACATACATACATTAATCCAATGCCAGTCACTCGCTAACCCACTAAACGGTATACTAGGAATAGTTTTACTTCTCGCCACCAGACGACGTATCGAGACATGTCAGATCCCAATATACTGCTGGTATTCTATTGTTACCTTTAGTTTCGTACTGTGACCCACCGGTGGGTCACGCGGTCCTAAAATGTAAAACGGAAATGCCCACCGGTGTGGGTGTAAATATTGGTGTGAGGAAATATTTTAAAAATAATGTAGTGATTTTACTGTGAGCAAATGCCATTAAGAAACTTATTTTAAAAATATGTAATTACTCATTTTTTTTGTTGCTCGCACGCGGGGGAGGAGACAGAGTTCGAATTCGGAAGGAGAACGAGCACTCGAAAATGTCGGAAAATGATTTACTTTAATTTACACTACGAAATTACATACAAAACACATGAAACGCGAATTCACGTCGACAAGAGACGTGGAATGGAACACGATCGGTCGTCGCGGTCTAATATTGCGGTCGGAAAAAAGTCCTCATATATGCGTTATCGCAAATCGACGTACGTGAGGCGTACTTGCTTTCGTCAGTTAGACTGTTGCCGGAGAGCGCGATCTCTCGCAGCAGTTTCGAAAAAAACGGCGACGTTTCCACAATTAATTCTGTAGTGTTTGGGACACATATGATAACTCCAAAAACATAATTTCTCAGTAAACGCATTTAAATGTTCAACTGGACCATGTAAATCAAGCAAAATTGTTATCAAAACCAAACATTGACGTTAATACATTTTTATTTTAAGTGTTTTTAAAGATGATACATAAAACTTAAATTAGTTTTTAATGTTAGTAATAATGGCACATATCATATTGAGAGAGCAAACATTTTTGGAGTTATCATATGTGCCCCAAACACCACATAATTAATATACTTGGTTGCCGTTTGAGGCCGCAACAGTTACTTTTATGGCATTTTATTCTTAATTTCTTTCCTTGCCTGACTTCTATATATGTATATTTTAAACCAACTAAACTATTTAAAGAAAACATGATATATTTTAATACTTTATAAATTTTAACTATCGTCTATTGCTTTCACGAGGTTGTGGAAAATATATATTGTAAAATAACATTAGAAGATGTTATGAGAATAATTTGGTGATTGTGCCGATGGGAGATCACATAGAAAATAAATCTGAAATAATTAATGATTTGTTTTCCTAATGTTTTCACAATTCTTGATTCTTTCCTAACTCTCTTAGAGATGTTTATAACATTTTTTTTTTCAAAACGATTCATCAACCGCTCCCAAGAAATATTTCTAACTTTAAAATAATTACGTTTTGGCATTTACTACTTTGGAAGTTTAAGAGTCATATCAAGAGTAACATAGGAAAAAAAGTCAGCCGAATATATGGGAGTAATTTAACACCACTTACCCTGCTATGGCCTTTACACTTAATTTGAGGGTTTATTTGGGAATATTTTTATTTTTATTTTTCGGGGTTTATATATGTCGCAGGCAAATAGTAACTTTAGGCAGATAGTATCTGCCTAGGCAAATACTAACTGCCTGGGCAAATAGCTTTTCTTTATAATTCGTTGCTAAATGACTAGGCAGATACTATTTGCCTAGTCAAATAGTATCTGCCTGAATGTTCTTTAGGCATATAGCATATAGATTAGCTATTTATACAATCCGTTCCTTTCAATATACGCCAGCGTAGCGGGTTGCATATCGGTTATCCGCCTGGCGCGGTACACAGGCGCCTGCCCCTGCAGCGGATCGGAGGCACCTGTGTACCGCGCCAGGCGGATAACCGATATGCAACCCGCTACGCTGGCGTGTATTGAAAGGGACGGATTGTATAGCCAGTTAGGAAATGCCTCATTTTGCGTAACGAGTGAGATTATTGCAATATCTATCACACGAGTTACACAGAATGCATTTCCTAACGTGTTGCATATGATGTCGTAGGCAAATAGTAACTTTTTAGGCAGATAGTATTTGCTTAGGCAAATAGCTTTTGTGGCTTCGCTCGCTTTGCTCGCTCCGCCGATTCTAACCTAACCTAACCTTACCAAATCTAATTTATTTATATTTCAATGTATTAGGTTAGGTTAGGTTATGTTAGAATCGGCGGAGCGAGCGAAGCCACAAAAGCTATTTGCCTAGGTAAATACTATCTGCCTGAAACATAAACAAACATCCATCTACAATTATCACACCCACACCTAATAAATTACAGAAATACTTAACCTCAAAATGATATTGTTTTGTTATACAGTCAAACATATGTATAGAATATAGCTTTTGCCTAGGCAAATAGTTTTTGTGGCTTCGCTCGCTCCGCCGATTCTAACCTAACCTAACCTAATCTAACCTAACACATTGAAATATAAATAAATTAAATTTAGTAAAGTTAGATTAGGTTAGATTAGGCTATAATCGGCGGAGCGAGCGAAGCCACAAAAGCTATTTGCCTAAAGTTACTATTTCCCCGCGACGTATATAAGTGATAAGCAGGGGAGCTAGCCAATAATAACTTAAAACAATATAGCAACTACATATTTATACTTACGTGACAATTCTCGAAGCATTTGAATGATTTTTGTAAAAGTTTCCTATCCCGTGAAAATTTGCGTGAGAGAAATGCTCATAGCACGAGTGCTGACGGGTTAAATCTGAAGTTTATCTGAGGAGCTCCTCAGATAGTTGCTCCTCAGATAAACTTCAGATTTAACCCGTCAGCACTCGTGCTATGAGCATTTCTCTCTCGCAAATTTTCACGGGAAAGGAAACTTTTACAAAAATCATTCAAATGGTTCGAGAATTGTTTTCATTCTTAAACAACTATTCCTCTTTCTTTTAGTGTAAATTAAAAACAAAAAGATTCAGTCAATTTCGAGAAAAGAATTTTTTTCTTGACGCGAAACTAAAAATGTGAGAGTTTCTTTTACGGCACGAGTAGGCTGGGAGCCGTGCTGCCTTCGCGCGTAGTCGGCCGCGTTCGGCAATACTCGCCACTGCTGGTGGTTGAAGGGAAACAAGGGAAATAAATATTTGCATTTTAATATGAGAGAATCCCTCATCACGCGGGTACAGAACGGTGGGACGGGAGCGCGAGTGCTGACGGGTTAAAAGTCTACAGTCACGTAAGTATAAATATGTAGTTGCTATATTATTTTAAGTTGTTATTGGCTAGGTCCCCTGCTTATCACTTATATACGTCGCGGGGAAATAGTAACTTTTTAGGCAAATAGCTTTTGTGGCTTCGCTCGCTCCGCCGATTATAGCCTAATCTAACCTAATATAACTTTACCAAATCTAATTTATTTATATTTCAATGTGTTAGGTTAGGTTAGGTTAGGTTAGAATCGGCGGAGCGAGCGAAGCGAGCGAAGCCACAAAAGCTATTTGCCTAGGCAAAAGCTATATTCTATACATATGTTTGACTGTATAACAAAACAATATCATTTTGAGGTTAAGTATTTCTGTAATTTATTAGGTGTGGGTGTGATAATTGTAGATGGATGTTTGTTTATGTTATCCAGTGCAGGAAATTTCTAAATACCTAATCAAGCTTTTCTCCAATTTGCAATAGGTTGAGCTCCTTCAACATGGTAGATAAGGAAGAATACTATTTACGGTTAAATGCAAAATATGACCAAAATATAATTAAAAAACCATGGGATTTTCAAAAAATTGATGAAGTCATTGATATTTTAAAAAGTCTTCAAGCAAAAAAAACTCAGAACAATTATCAAGCTCTGTCATCCGCAGAAAAATATTATGGTGCAAAATATGATTTACTAGAGATATCAGGCATATCAAAAGTTATTTTAAAACCAAAGTCTTCTGGGGACGATAATCTTATTTATATTACACCGATTGAAGAATTTTTCGATAAAATTGATGAGCAACACAAAGCTACAGGACACGGAGGAAGAGATAAAATGCTTCATAATTTAAAGAAGAAATGTAACATTCCAAGAGTGGCCATTGAAATATACGCACAGTTGTTTAAAACTTGTAATTCGAAAAAAATTCAGAAACATGCTGGTTTAGTGGTGAAGCCAATTATATCAAAAGATTTCAATGTCAGAGGACAAGTTGATCTAATAGATTTTCAATCTTGCGCTGATGGGAAGTACAAATGGCTCCTAAATTACCAAGACCATTGTACCAAATTTTTGTATTTGAGAACTTTAACAACCAAAAGAGCTGCAGAAGTAGCCATTGAGTTGCTCAAGATTTTCCTAAAACAAGGCGCTCCAGTTATCTTGCAAAGTGACAATGGACGGGAATTCACTGCAGAGGTAATTAAAGAGTTGGTTTTGTTATGGCCCGAATGCAAAATCGTGCATGGACGACCCAGACACCCCCAAAGTCAGGGTTCAGTGGAAAGGTCAAACCAAGATGTTGAGCAAATGTTAAGAATTTGGATGGAGGAAAATCAAACCTCTCGTTGGTCGACCGGGTGCTACTTTGTGCAGTGGCAAAAAAGCACATCGTTTCATCGTATCATTGGAAGGACACCGTACAAGAGTCTTTATGGAGCTGATCCAAAAATAGGTTTACGATCTACAAATATACCGTCTGACCTTATTGATAAAATAGTAACTGAAGAGGACTTGAAATAATTGACGGGCAACGTGAGTGATGATAACATGGACACTTCATCGAATAATGACAATAACACGATTATAGAAGAAAGTCTTAATACTAGAGCAGTCGAGACAGCAGTATTAGGAACTACAGAGGACTTTAATCAAAGTATGAATGAGGAAAATATTAGAATTAACAGGAAAAAGTCTCACGAAGGACAAGTCAAAGCTGCAGAAGTAATGATTAAAAGAAGCAAGATCACTTTTGACGATTTAGAAATTGGAAAATCTGTGACTGTTGCTGTACCCAAATTCGATAGAGGACCTTTGGATAAAAAGAATGTGGATGGTATAATCATTGATAAGAAAAACAATGTGTACCGAATTGGCACAAAATCCGGTATTTTGAAAAACTGGTTTACCAGAGGTGTTTTAACGCCTGTATCATCTATTAGTTTTAATTTAATTGATGTTCCTCAAGAAAAATCAATTTCACTAAGAGAAGCCTGCGCCTCGCAGTCAATGTTTTCAGGTCAGGGGTTTTCAAAATGCCAATGCCAACCTTCAAAAAGTCAATGCAATACCAAGCGATGTGCTTGTTTCAAAGCCAATCATTTGTGCAACAGCAGGTGCCATTCAAGCAATCCTTGCCGAAATAAGTAGATTTATATTAATTATTACCTACCTATTCTAATAACAATAAGTTTTAGATTTTGTACTGATTTTTTTGAGATTATTTGTTTATTTTTATGTCAGCGGTTTTGGTCTTAAATTAAAGTTGTTTAACACCAGAACGCTGAATTTGTTACCATTACTACAGTAGTTACAATTTATTCTTTATTCTATTACAATAATTTCAGTGTAATATACTATTTGGCATAAGAATTATAGGTAGGTATAGATTATTATAGGTACCTACTTATTCAAAAGTTTAAATAAAAATTTTTTGTTTCTACAACAAATTTATTTTTCAAATGTTGAGATTTAAAGTAATATTTTTCAATACTGACTGACGTTGGGAAACGTGTTACTTTTCTTAACTAGTTAGGAAATAAAAAATCTTTCCTAACCGTGATAAAAAATGAAATATTAATCGAAACTTCAAACTGACAACCAATCGCTCGCATGTTTTAGGAATAATTTGAAAAAATCTTGTATGTGTCGAAGGCAAATGGTCATTCCAAGCAAATAGCTTTTGTGGCTTCGCTCGTTTCACTCGCTTCGCCGATTCTAACCTAATATAACCTAACCTAACTTAACATATTGAAATATAAAGTAATTAGATTCAGTAAGGTTAGATTAGATTAGGTTAGGCTAGAATCAGCGGAGCGAGCAAAGCGCGAGGAGCTACAAAAGTTATTTGCCTAGTTAAAAGCAATTTGCCTGAAATGACTATTTTATTATGACCTACGACATATGCAACACGTTAGGAAATGCATTCTGTGTAATTCGTGTGATAGATATTGCAATAATCTCACTCGTTACGCAAAATGAGGCATTTCCTAACTGGTTATATAAATAGCTAATCTCTATATGCTATATATGCCTAAAGAACATTTAGGCAGATACTATTTGACTAGGCAAATAGTATCTGCCTAGTCATTTAGCAATGAATTATAAAGAAAAGCTATTTGCCCAGGCAGTTAGTATTTGCCTAGGCAGATACTATCTGCCTAAAAGTTACTATTTGCCTGCGACATATATACTCCCAAAATTTAAGTATACTTTTTTGCGAAGAACCGATGTCATTTTATTTTACAGTTGACGATGGAACGGGAGCCATAGATGTGATAGTCAGACGAGAATGTCACAAGGATTCTGTCTTACAGAGAAAAAAAATCGACACGAAACACCAAAAGTTTGCGGTAGCTTTTTCAAAAAGTGCTTTGTGGCTTCGAAAAACGAAAGAGGAAATTATAGGCGATGCACCATCCACTTTACCACCGACATTACCGCCCATTACATTCCCTGAAAATATTCCAAAAACTTTTTTGCCGGTAAGTGATCGGTTTGTAAAAAACTAGACGTTACAATACATAATACAGTGCCTGGTTATAGATGCATTGTTCATTGGTATTTACTCGTCATGTATCATTCAATATCTTAATGTCTTATTATGCTTATAGTACTTATCGAACAACTGGTGGAAGGAGACAAACGGTGGATTATTAGGAAAAGATCTTGCACCATTCGACCACGTTCACATAATGGGATTTTGTTCAATAAATTTCAAGAAATTTAGAAAAACTGCAGACACGATCACTTCTTCTGAACATATTCCGTTTGCCAAAGTGGAAATTTGGGCATTGGACGTAAGGGTTATTAATGAAAAGGAGTACAATGAAAATATTTTTAGAGCAGCGAGCGAACTTATTAAAAACAGATCTACTGCGAAATCTTAAATTATATCTAATAGAAAACCAATAAACATAGATTTCTTGAAATGTTAATATTTAAATTTAGAGACTTCTCGTGCCTTTCCATCTTTTTGGAAACTGTTTACTAAAAAATTATTAAACGCAGAAAGTTTATACCTTTTGAATAGATTTTTATTATTGCTTTGAGTAAATATAAACAAAATATTAAGTCTTTAATTTCTACAAAATCATAACAATGAATTTGACATTGTTTATGCTATTAACTACCCAGATAGAAAAGTGTGCCACAGGATTAGTGCAGTGCCGCCAATATATCGCCAAAGTTGATGCAGACCTTGTCGAAGCACCTCATGTCGGTAGATTCTGATATTCCTATCGTGGCATTGTGTACCGCAAAAAATTCTAGAGATTTTTAATTCCGGCATATTAGAGGTACAAAAATGCATATATACTGTCAGTATAGGAAGACGGTATATCATCGGAACGCTGCACAGCTGTACTACCGTAATAATGTGCCTGTATATTACTGGCGCATAATGCCCGTATGCTGCAGGAACGTCGTATCACTATAGGCGGCGAGCGAACTTGCTACTAGCGTCACCATCGGCGATTTTGTAAAGTTTCCACGGGAATGAGTTGACTGCGACGTGCCAGCTGTCAATCCTGTTCCATCGCAACGAGCGACGGAATTAGGAGGGTCGATTCGTGCTTCTTGGTAGCATCGACCACAAATAATTCGCCGACTAGAATTAATCGCGTCGTAGGCGAAACGAATATTTCGATAAGCATACCTAGGTCGTAAATGCCGTAGTTCCGAACTTTTCTCCGAAGGTAATTTTAGAGCGATTCGTAGCAAGCCGTCTCTCCATTCACATTCTCTACTTGTTTTAATTTCACCATTTTCGGTGTTTACAAAAATTATGAGCGCACTGATATGTTTACATAACCCTGCAACTCCAGCTAGGCAGTTACATGTCGATTTGAGCACATTTCTGTCTGTGTCTACCTGAAAAATCAAACCATTGTCTAAAACACATCGAGCAGCAGACATTTCATCAATTTTTGCAACGAATACTGCTAAATGTTCGCTTTGTCGTATTTCCCGATCGGTCATCGATTGGAATTTGTCATTGCTCCCTTTTACAAAACCAACTTAGAATTCGAAATATAGCGGTATCTACTAGCGTGGGCGCTGCAGGAAATGGCACATTCTGACCTGTCCGGTAATTAACCTGCCGAAAACGCATTCGTAATCACGTTCGCCGAAACATACCGCCCGCCTCGACGTTGCGATCGATGTAGAGATTAGATCTAGATTGGCGCGTTTTACTTAGGTTGCGATGATAGTGAGCGGTAAGAAATGACGTAGAAGTCTCCTTGCGACGGAACACATATTAACACAAACTCAAGTCACTTGATACATTTTGTAAATCGGTCACATTGGCGAAGTAGTAGGTTTCGGCGAATTTAGGCTGTCAATGAGCTCACAGCCATGCACCTTTCCTGGAAGGATTAATTACGAGTCGTAATGAACCGCTTTCCGCAATACCCATTCTAATAAATACCGCTATCTATCTTCTTCTATCTTCCATATACATGTTTAAATAAAAATGTTATATTCGTTTCTTCAAGGTCTAACGTCGCGGTCTCACAGGGTCATAAACTGGGCGAGAGCACTACTTGATTGCTTTAAATTTGGACATAACATTGCATTCGAATACGCGCGTTTTTTTATATATCTACTCCTTAAGGGGGTAAATGAATAAAAATGTATCTTAAATCTCCGAGTTTTTCACCGATTGCTTTGAAATTTTAATACAACGTTGCATTTGAATACGCACGTTTTTTTTATATATCTACTATCTATATACCAACTCCCTTAAGGGAGTAAAATAAAGAATGAGATTATTTCGTGATTCACGCAGGCAAAGTCGCGAGGGGAAAGCTATTCACTACTTACTTCTTAAGTAACTGAATATGGATTAAGAGTTACTGATGTCTGGCGAATCACACGGCCTTCTATCACAGAAATTTGGGTTATACCACATTTGCGCTCACTCACATTTAAAACATGTTTAGAAGAGACTAATTTTAGGCCATTTTTATACGAAGCCTCATTATGATGCATAAATTTTACAGCCTGAAAGCCGAAATATATATATATATATACCCAAGTGCCCAGCGATCGGCCCGATCCGATGGACACCCGACCTTGTAGTTTGATTCGATTTTGTTGAAAAATTTTCCCAAAATTCTACTCCATATTACGCAACTTTTAAACCGCAGTTTGAGATGTGATCACAATTTTTTCTATTTTTTATCGAATATTGATAATTTAATTTTTTTTCTTTTTGGATTAAATTATCTATAATTTTACTCTCTTGACTAAATATCGTCCAAGTGTTATTAAAACAAATTCAAATTTAAATATTTATTATGTTATTACACCCATATTATTATTTTATTAATAATTTCATTAGTAATATTACTCTAATTCTGCATCTGAGAATGTTCTGTCCAAATCTGGGTCTGTATCTCTCAAATCCTCGTCAGTTTTTAAATTTAGGTAAAACGAGGGAGCATCTTCATCAGTGAGAGGCATTAATTCTAATAAATTGTTCTTCTTTTTGGAATTAATTGGTAGGTGCCCAGCATAAAGTCTCGGAAGTGAGGAACTTACAGACTGATTACTACGTTTTCGCCCTCTTCTTGTGTAATTAATAGTTTTTCGTCACTCAGTGCGTAAAACTCGGTTTGACGGGCGTCCTCAACCCCGTCAACCTCGTATTTCACACTTAATGACAAAAAATAGAATTCGTTATAAGGGCGTTTCGCGTCGTTTTAACTCGTGTGATTGCCGCACTCGCTTCGCTCGTGCGGAAAACTTCACACTCGTTAAAAACGGCGCTTCACGCCCTTATAACGAAAATATCTATTAAACGGCTCCATATCATTTAAGGAATGCTTATATTGCACAATACCAAATTCTCCTTGTTCATACTTTAGCCAGTGAATGCTTCTCCAGCAAAATTTTTCATTTTCAGTATTGACATGTTTAATTTGAAGGGGACCTTTAAACAAACTGGAGAAACATCGAAAATGTTTGTTTTCCATAACGAATACTTCGAATTTGTGCTTCTTTCCTGTTGATCTTACCAGGTTGTACCAATCTCGTGGTAGATGAATGGGAAACGGACTATGTTTTTATGTCTCTCAATTGATGCATGATCTACATCACACTCCATGTGTGTATGGCCAGCTACAAGAAATTTATGCTCGATATAGTTTTTAAAGTAGAGTGACTCAATAACACATGTTGGAATATTACAGACACAAAAGGATTTTTATTCTGCCCCCCACAAGTGTCTGAGTAGTACACAACATATGTGACTTCTGGAGATATGTTTTGGAGATGGTTATAAAGACAGGATGCAATTTCATTGGCACCTCTGTCTGCCACAGCTTCGTGCCACATAAAGCGTGTGGAATCTCCAGACACGCAATCATGCACCGTTAGATTGTAAGTGGATAATTGGCGAAGATAGAAAACTTTATCAGAAGAAATGCGAGGAGTTGGCAATACCTGAAACAGAATAATACCTTAATGTGTGTGTAGATAATGCAAATGAAATTGTTTTTATTATTAGCTTCTACGTTTTCTTTTTAAGTTTATTAAGATAATTTTCAATTCTTCAAAAATTTTTCCTTTGAATATTAGATACTATTAATGTAATTCAGCGCATGTAGCTCTCAGAATAGCTAGTTTTTGATAGTATTCATAAGAATAAAATATTCAAAGAAGGATTTACAAAAGATGATGTCTCTCCTAGTATATTCAAGATCCGAATGTCCAGAGACTTCAACAATCTTCTTGTATACTTTTGATTAGATAAATATTTGATTTAATGTTATCTAAAATCCCTTAATAAACTTAAAAAGACAACTTAGAGTAGTTACACCGACAATATTGGGGTATAACCCTTACCTGCTGTAGGTCAAACGTATATACTCTGTAGGATGGATCACATTTTGCTCTCTCTTTATCTTCCTTTTTTTTTAGCATAAGCTAAATCTGCAGTTTCCTGGTGAGTTTTTAACTTTGTTTCTATTTCAGTTTTTTGTGAATTGTTAGCTATCTTTAGTTCCATATTCATAGTATCACATTTTGTGCATGTATCCAATTTCACTTTTTAAAATTTGATACCTGTCTTATTGAACTCTTTACTAAATATTTTGAGAGAAACCGGGTTACTTACTTTTCCACAATATAGTCGATAGAGAGTGCTTATATTTAAATTAGATGCAAAATATTTCTTATCAGAATGTCTCCGAGTATAATGAGACTCATAAACTGGAAATGAGTTTATATGGTCTTTTATTTCCTTTATTTTGCTTTCAGAAGTTTTATGTGATGGTATATGTTTGCACTAGTATCGTTCCACTAGTATTCATAGATTTTTTTTCAACACTGTTACGAGGAATTTCGCAGTTTCATCAAATGTGCCTAAAAAACATGACTTACATACTTTTATGCGGGTTCAATTTATTTCTAAGTTATACGTATGTGTCACATACTGTTTTTATTTTTAATTCCTTCACCATTTGCTTTTTTCTTCTGACAAGCCTTTTCGCTAGTATTTATGAGAGAAGCACAATATGCAGCTCTTTTGTCGTATGTTTGCATGGCCCAGTATTCTTTAAAAACTAACATTCTATCATTTTCATCAATTCGTCCCTTGCACCGCATACGACATTCTCTTAAAGGTTTTAGTCTTTTAGCTGCTATTAGTTTACCATTCGGTGTGGTATATGCTTCTCCACTATTTTTTTCTTCCGTTTCCTCTCTTGCCTTAACTTAGCACAGCATTTTCTTTCCACTGTACTTTGATGATCTGTACTGTTATTAACATTCTGATTATCTATATTGGCTATATTGGGATCATTCTCGTCACTACTTGTATCTTCATCAGAGCTAACATCAGGTACATATGTTGCATCATTGCAGGTATCAGCGTTATCACTTTCAAAAACATATTCTATGCTCTCGGTTTCCTTATTGATATTATCGAGGTTATTATTGCAGGTATCATCCTTCTTACTTTCAAAAACATATTCTATGCTACCGGTTTCCTTATTGTTATTATCGAGATTATTATTTTGTCGTGTATCATTCGGGGCATCATCCCTACTTGGACAAAATTTGGTAGAAATATATGTTCTACTATAATATCACTACTTGCTGTCACATCTTGAAGGATGTTACTATTAAATAGAATATTAGCATTATTTTTGATTCACAATTTTCACCAATAATTTGAAATTTATTTTCAGGAAGAAATTGATTTCCAATGAGAAGAATATCACTTTCTTGATCAACACACTCCATAGCTGAGCCTGTAAATTATTTATTTCGTAATAAAACTGCTTATAATGTATATGTTACCGGCAAAGTATATAATTCAGCAATTCTCCAGTACACCCCTGGTCTCAGATTACAATTGCAAAAAATACGGTAACAGTAGAACATGTATCTCAAAAACCATCCGGTCGATTTTGATAAAACCTTTTTTAGTAATACACTGTAAAATACACACACTCTTTTAGAGTAACTTAAAAAACCAGATGCCTTAATTTGATGTAATCTGGTTTAACTGATTTAACAAAAGATTAAAGTAAAATATTATTTTACTTAACAACTTTAACACCTTGTATCTCAAAAACAAAGGTTTAACACATACCTACAATTTTATATGAATGTTTCTTTTAATTTTGTCTAGTTCTATCGTTTTTTAACGCCTACTAAATACTTCCGATTAAAATCTGAGATAGCCTGTATGTCAGATAATCCAAATTCCAAGTTTATGTTTCATTAAAATTTAATAAAGAAGTATGAAATTGCAAGTGAGACACCCATTACAAAAATTATAAATCAAGCTTTTATTTGAATAACAATAATTATTACTATTTCAATGTTTTAGTTTCTTCATTTCACATATTGCCTGTTATTCAATTGACATTCTACATAATTCTTAAGAGATATAATTTATTTATACATTGCCTAGTGATTTTTGAATTCATATACCTACAATGACTAGGTGAATGTCGAATAAAATACTTTGCCGATAACGTATTATATCACAATGTATATAGAATAAAATTGAATTTAAACACTAATTATACATTAGTGATTAAAATCTAAATAAACAGTAAGTACCTACCTACTATACATCTTAGGTAGGTAACTAAAGAGATAGGTTATGGGTAGGGAAATTACGTAGTTAATTCAAAATCTTTAAATACTTACAATTCAAAGCTTCTCGACATGCTTCCATGATTTTTGCCGTTCGGCCCTTGTATATAGACATTATTGCACTGATTTTTTACTGGGTAAACTTTGTATTTTATTCCACAAAAGTCTTACACAAACGTAGACACTGTTACTAAATTAGGTTATGTCTGTTTACTTCTACATGACACGAACACCAAAAGGGTATAAGTTGACTTATATCTGTGGGGATCGCTTAGGGATCCCACAGGCTGGAGGAACGTGGAGAGAAGAAATACAAGGTTCGAAGAAAGACTCGTTTTTTATTCGACTCCTCTACAACTCTCTAATGTCTAATGCGAAATGCGAACTATGAACTGTGAACGTCCTGTCGATGGTCTCTGCCCTAGTCGACTCGGCGTCGCTAAGCAGGCGAGGCGAGAACGATGTACGCTCGATGGTCGCTGAAGACTCGCTGATGAATCGTCGATGACTCTGCGATGACTCTGCGATGACTGACTGACGAGCTCGTCGGGACGCCTTCCTATACGGTGCTCGTTCCCTTGCGCCGAACCAATCGGAGCACTCCTCGTGTGCTGCAAGTGAGCATCGTTAGCCGGTACGGTCGTCTGTGCGTCATCGGGGATTAACGTTCCGGTTAATCCCTGTCCGGCCGTTACTCCTGATGCCTTGGTCAGGTAGCCGGAATCGGTGCGTCGTCGAGGATTAACGTCCCGGTTAATCCCTGTCCGGCCGTTACTCCTGATGCGCTTGTCAGGTAGCCGGAATCGGTGCGGGTGCGCGTGACTCAGCCGCCACATTATCCTTTTGACTGTAAAGAGCTATGAAAATATGGAATGTAATTCAGTAGAAAGGTCATATGTATACATGTGCCCTTATAAGTGAACAAAAGTAATCGCAAACATTAAAATTTACTGCAATCAGAGAAGCTTAATTTTAGTTATACCATTTTGATTATTCAAAATGAAAAAGTGAGCTATGTAAGTTTACATATGTCCTTTTTACGGAATAGTTGGACTACAAATTTAACTTATGCCCCTACGAGGGTACTTTTTTTCCATATTAGAGCTTATACTAACTTATGTCGTTTTTACTGAGGAAAGATATTTAATTTTTATGATGTATGCCCTACAAATTTCCATTTAGTCATAAATCGACTTATGCCCTTTTGACTGCCTGCCACAGAGATACCTCAACAGTCAATACGCTTTGCCCTGTAGGTACATTCTGTACAGGCGTTCGTGGGCGTTCGTTCGTGGCGTTCGTAGGCCCGCACGCCGAACGCCGATCGGTATTCTGTACACTATCGCGAACGCCAAATGGCGTTCCCAACGACGTTCGTGACCGCCGAAAGACGTTCGTGCGAACGCCCTTTCGGAAGCCCGTGATCGGCCTCGAACGCCGACGACCGCCTCGAACGCCGACGAAAATAATTGCTATTGTGATCATGGTTTTGATGGAATATCTTTAAAATGTCTAAAAATGCACCAGAAACACAACCCTCTTTAATTATGAACCATGTGAAATATGAGTAGTGCTTACTTCTTGAGGTTATATTATGTTTATTTGTCATTGTTCCGTCGCACCGAGCGACGGAATTCGGAAGGTCGATTCATACTTCTTATAGTACAATCAATCTAGACATTTTAGATATATGGTGTACAAAAACTTGGGCTTCAGGGCATGAAAATTAGACCAATCGATAGCTGGAGGTCTCAATATTAACATATCAAAATGTACCATCTATCAATTCCCGGGAAAATTTATATTATAATTAATTAAAAACTATCGAAGTTTTGGCCCTAAGCCACTTTAAGGGGAGAATTCCCTTTAGGAACGTAAAAAAAATAGGTATTTTCCGGGAATTTTTTTAGAGGGGATAAAATAATCTGATCATTTTCAAATTTGGACATGGGTTTATTATAACTGTCAAGTTTTAAGAAAATTTTTTTTTGGGATGACCAGTAAAATGGCGGCGTTATTAAGGGTCTTCGGACGCCTGTTTTCCGCGACATCGAAAAGTTGCAGTTGTCACTCCTTTTCTGTTGATCTGAACAAGATTTAATAGGTGTCATTCGTTTACTGACATATTAAGGGGAAGGATATACCTAAAAATAACGACAAAGTGTACATTTGAAAATTTGGGAGCCTTTTACTCCAAAGTTCGAATTTTCGATCATTTTTTCGATATATTTGACCCCCAAAAAATTATTGATGTGTAAACATCTATGCTATGGCTCTGCGGTAGGACCTTCCTGGGAAATGGAGCGTCAGACGTAAGCCATGTAGATGCGATCAGTGTGTTTGTGGCGCTACTGCGCATACTATTCGCACAAGCTGGATTATCTCAACGGGAAACCATTTTAGAGAAAAATGTTTAATACAAAACTTTAAGGATTTTCCCTTGGCTACCCAGTGGTCGTATTGGATTTGACCTTGACCGTGACCTTTAAGGTAATATCAAATGCCTTCCTAAACCGTTCATCCGATTGCGATGAAACTTTGGGGAATGGTTGGACGCATGCCCGCGAAGGTTTCTGAATTAGTAAATCTTATACAGGGTGTTCAAAAAGTACCGGTACTGATGATTATTATGCCTTCCTAAACCGTTCATCCGATTGCGATGAAAAGTAGGGGAATGGTTGGACGCATGCCCGCGAAGGTTTCTGAGTTAGTAAATCTTATACAGGGTGTTCAAAAAGTACCGGTACGGATGATTATTATGCCTTCCTAAACCGTTCATCCAATTGCGATGAAACTTTGGGGAATGGTTGGACGCATGCCCGCGAAGGTTTCTGAGTTAGTAAATCTTATAAAAGGTGTTCAAAAAGTACCGGTACTGATGATTATTATGCCTTCCTAAACCGTTCATGCGATTGCGATGAAAAGTTGGGAAATGGTTGAACGCATGCCCGCGAAGGTTTCTGAGTTAGTAAATCTTATATAGGGTGTTCAAAAAGTACCGGTACGGATGATTATTATGCCTTCCTAGACCGTTCATCCGATTGCGATGAAAATTTGGGGAACAGTTGGACGCATATCCGCGAAGGTTTGAGTTAGTAAATCTTATACAGGGTGTTCAAAAAGTCGAACTATACTTGACCTAAATTTGACCTCCGCTGACAATAAAGGTAACATATAAAAAATGGTCAAGAACACATTTGAACGTGAAAAAAATTAATTTGACCTTGATATAACCTTGACGGTCATGGTCAAGGTCAAATCCAATATGACCATTGCGTAGCCCGGGAAAAATACTAAAAGTTTTGTATTAAAAATGTATTTAAACAATGGTGGACGGACAAAATCAATCCACAATCTACCCGTGCGAAGCCGGGACAGGCTGCTAGTAAGTTATAAATCTAATATAATAATAATAAATATTTTATTATAGAAAAAATTAAACTTCTTTATCAAACTACGACGTCATATTTCCCAATTAAACTCGGACCGCAGATAATTGTAAGATATTTACACATCCTCCGTGAGTATTTTATTTACACGCTACCTTTCAAACTTTAGGTATATCCTTCCGATAATATTACTGAGAGTAACCTTTCAAAATTTCATCCAAATCGGTCGATAACTTTTTGAGCTACAACACGAGCAGTTTTTGAAGAAGTAGTTTCGAGATAATCGCGTTTAAAGTTGACTCGCTACCTGACCGTATGCTATCCCCGCGCTATAGACTATATGCGATAACTCCGCAAATATTCAATATTTCGAGTTTCCCTTTGGTCAGTATATTGGGTATCATGCTTTCGAAATATGTAAAAAAAATCGATTTTTTGAAAATTCTAAAGGAAATTCTCCCCTTAATCATTCATTTCTCCTATATTATTTACTCGATCAAAAAAATGAAGCTACCAGTTTGTAGCGGGGGTAATTTACTATGAAATTGATTCGAGAACCTACATGACAAAATGCATGGTTAATTGATAATAATTTTTTTAAAGAATTTTGATTTTTAAAATTGAAAATTTAACATTAACCTCATAGAAGAATCCACTTTTCCACATTTTAATGCCGACATCTACATGTTTAAAAATGATACGCATTAAATAAAACCATTTCCATATCTTCACAAAACTACATAGAATCTTTTGCGACCATAAAAATATAAGGTCACCGACTGTTGAACAAAAATATTGATGTTCGTAAACAGCAAAACGTAGTTTTTTTACGATAAAACATAACTTTAAATAGGATTGGCAACGTTGCACCATACGCGTGGTGACAGTGATGTGTATGCGACACAGTTTTGTTGACGTATTGGCGTTCGAATATTGATTTTAAAAATTGCCTTTCATAGAGGATAAAGGATTTGTTATCGGGTATGTGAGTATGGTTGGTGTAAGTATTAATCTTCATTAACCAAAATTCACTTTTTACGTAGAATTACAGATTTATGGGGGGCCCGCCTGTGGCACATTGAAAATACGCTCATAAGCGCTAGGAATACCTTAAAATTATAAGAAAGTCGTCAATGTTCCGTCGCACGAGGGACGGAATTTCGGAAGTTCGATTCATACCTCTTAATAACATCGATCATAAATAACTCGCCGACTATAATTAATCGGGTCAACGGCGAAGCGGTTCATTTCGGCGAACATAGGTCATTAATTCTCGGAAAGAAACTATCGGACAGATCGCAGCAAGCCGTCTTCCGCGGTGACGCTAATATCAAGCCGGCTTAAGGGGGGCGCCCAGTGTAGAAGGTCGAAAAAATTGATTTTTTTTATTGCTTTAAGAATTCCCCAATGCTATGTAGAATATTCCTAGAAAGGTTTTAGAACGATATTCATATTAGTTTTCGAGTTACAGCCGTCTAAGCGTAAACGCTTCTCACAGCTGTACAGCCACTTTGCGCGCAGTTGACCGCGTTTTTCTCGAAACATGGTTTTCGAAATTTGTGTGAATGATATCTCGAGAACTATTTAAGATTTTTGCCTGAAATTTTAACCAGTTATACAAAATAGTTATAGATCGTAGTTAAACCAACTTGTTTGTAGAATAATTGTTATAAAAATGGGTTATAAATGTTTATAACTCGAAATTTTAGCAAGAAAATCGGACTTTTATATCAAACCTGAATCTAATTTTTCTCTTTCATGTTTTTCCACATATTATTGGTTTACTGACGAATTATAAATGTTATTAACGAGAAAATTTTTTTCCACATGTTGCAAGTTTACTATAAAGCTAGGAATCCACTACGCTCGACTCGACTCGACTCGACACGACACGACTCGACACGACGCGTTTCTGATCGCATGATTTTCCATGTATTTAAATGGCGTAGAAATCCACTAGGCTCGACACGACTCGACTCGACTCGACTCGACTCGACTCGACACGACACTTTTCTGGCTGGCCAGAAATTTGTCGCGTCGAGTCGAGTCGAGTCGAGTCGAGCCTAGTGGACACGGTTTGCATGCACATCGAGATATGGACCGATGAGCGAACAGTTGAATTGCGGCAGTCTTGCTTGGAAAGAGTCGAGAAGAACAGTTCGAAGATTTTACATTAATTTCGCAGAGGAATGGAGGAGGATCTCATTAATAAAGTTAGAGCATATGAGATGCTGTAAAATATACATAGTTTGAAATATAGAGACCAAAATATACGCAACGAAGCTTGAGAAGAAATCTCAAAAGCCTTGAATAGACCAAGTAAACATAAATAGGTATATAGTAAATTTCTATCTGTATAGATGTTACAGAGAAGCAATCATTGGAAAAATTATAGAGCCATACACGATGCATCCTTGTACGTTAAAATTTAAAAGGACGAAGCACTACCGTCGTGTCGAGTAGCGTCGAGTCGTGTCGCGTCGATTCCAGTGGACACACCACGCACATTTTTGTCACCGTGTCGTGTCGAGTCGTGTCGTGTCGAGTCGAGTCGAGTCGAGTGTAGTGGATTCCTAGCTTAAAGGTCCTTCCACAAATTCGACACTGCCATTTCGACACGTCCTGTATCAATGCTTACAAATCCAACATTGTTTTTTTTGTAATCTAAAAAAAATATTTTTGAGTAGTTTAATACATGTACTTTCAGATCACCATAATTGATATGCGAAAAAAAAAATATCTGAAAATAATACGAATGAAAAAGCGTTGTTTTTCAACCTTCCACACTGGGCGCCCCCCTTAAGGAAAGGAATGACGAATGCAGTCGATGGCCAATTAGAGAAAACTTAATTACAAGCTTATCCAGGAATTCCATTCACTATTGATCCCCAGGGTCGATTTTCCTAATGAAAATCTAAATTTCCGAAAATTTATGCATGTGAAAGGGGGTTAACGACCTATGTTCACCGAAATGAACCGCTTTTCGCCGACGACATGATTAAAGTGCCCTTTTAGTGCCGGACGACGATATACCTATTGTCGTTCGCTACACTTGCGAAAAGTGCAAACGACGATATATCGTTGCGTATGCGATGGCGCCATATTCTTCGCATTGCGAGAAATCTCTATCTCAAAATAAATTTATAAAACGTTATAAACGGTCTAAGTTCAATGCAAAAAAATTTTAAAAATTGTTTTTGGGTTTAACCCTTTGCACTCAAGAGGTGACTCAATCGCCACGGCGTTTCGTGTGGCAACTCAAGCGGCGCCGCTCCGACGCCCGGGCGATTTCATACGTTATTTTATTAAAAATGATTGAAAATGTAATACTTATACTTCATAATACGTGACCTACATAAAACTATGATCAAACGATGATTATTATTATGTGCAAATATTGTTTGTAGAAGAGACATTTGTTTAAGTATATGTTTTTCATCATGTTTAATATTTAAGTTATTCGTATGATTTTCAATATATATTGAAATACAATTGACATTACGTTATTCTCTCTTTCTTCTGTAATACGCTGCATTTTGAATTTTTAAAATATCGTACTTCGTTTGGTTTTTATGAGCGTTTCCCCAAACTTAGTAAATTCGTCAAATTCGTCCGGTTATCTTCGTATAAACCCGAGTTTCGCTCGCCACTAAAAGGGATAATTATTAATTATAGTCGGCGAGTTATTTATGATCGATGTTATTAAGAGGTATGAAAGGAACTTCCGAAATTCCGTCGCTCATGTGAACATTGACGACTTTCTTACAATTTGAGGAGAGCGTAGAAAACACTTGGCTACCCTACATGAAATTTGTGTAGGGGAGACCGGGGAAGGTTGATACATGAAGTTGGCCCCTCGTTGACATGGAAAATAATGCGAACGGGGGGCAAACTTCCTATATAAATTCTCCTTGGTCACCCCTACTTTCTCGGCTACCTTCGGCAGCCGAGCGATCCCAAGCGAACGCTCACCGAACGGGCGGTCGAGCTCAAATGCAACGATCGTCGGCGTTCGAGTCTCGTTACATAACAGGATTCACTCGACGCTCGTGCAAGCGCCCAACGGCGTTCGTGATCGTTCCTTCGCCACGAACGAACGCCCACGAACGCCTGTACAGAATGTACCTACTGGAGGGGATGCCGTAGCGGTGTTGCTCGAGTCCGAATGCGCTCCGTTAGTGTGACGTAGGCATCCCCGGAGTGGGGGTAAAAGTTTCCAAACAACGAAAAAGTCCATAAGGTTTAACACAGGGGGAGCTTGAATTTTGCTAATATTGTCGCTGCAGTGCATCAAAATAGTGATTGTAAGGTACGTATCGAATAAGATTATGTAACGAGTACATTGACGTGTATAACTTTACTATTACCTCGTTCTAATCTCAGAATATGACGAAATGAGTGTGTGTTTACAAGCATCTAACCTATAAGTTTTCATGACATCTACTCGCGGTTTACCACGTTTACTCACTTATTTCTTCGTTACAGTTATAAAAACAATGCTTATAGTGAATGTAAATATATCAAATTAAATTGTTTACATTAAAATTATTTTTAAATAATTTGTAAAATTGTAAAATATGTCCAACACTTGCGAAAGTGCTGCGATTTGTAACCTGCAGACACTGGCGGATCATATGAATTCATAATTGTTTGATCATTTTATACAGGTGATCATGTGATGGGCCCCTGATTGCAAGCATTACAATGAAAAACGAACTTGTAAGTTCTTCAAATTTCCGAAAGATAACATATTAAATGGGAAAACTTGTAAGGTGCGTATGGAACATCATAAACACATTTTTATGAAATTATTTTTACAATGTGTTCTTCTTAATGCAGACGTGGCATACAACCTGGACCGAGTGCATACATACGTTCATGCCATTTTCCCGAAGGAAGCTGAAAAATTGTATTAGCGAGCGAGTAACATTTTGCCCCCTATGTGCAAATGTCCTGTACACGATTCCCTTGTTACGTACGTTGATAATCGAACAACTATATAGTTTTTGTAATCGTATTTATTCATAAATCTTGACAAGAAACGAAACGTTGGTATAAAATGTACATTACAAAATATATAAAGTGAATAACATGGTATAAAAGTATATATCGCTCATTTTTTAAGTTTCAAAATTGTCCGAAACCTGTCAAATATGGAACAAAACGCTTTAGATAGAAATTCTGTAGAATATCAATATTAACTGCCATATGATGACATATTAGCCGACCTCTTGGATAGGAACATTCTGCACCGATTATGCCATCCTCTGCGTCTATTGATATCTATAAAAAAGATACGAATATTTATATTCAAAACGAATGGAATCAAACGTGCATGCATTTACCTGGATATTGTAGCTCCTACCCTTCATGCTCGCTCCAACTTTCCCTTTCAGTAACGCAGGCTGCAGTTTGGCATTTTTTTTTTAAATTTAAGCTTAGAAACTTTTACAGTTTATTCCGCTATATAGTTACTTAAATAGGAAAATATAATTACTCATTTTTACACTATCTTAACTCGTGTACATAGTTTATATCGGTTTTATCATTTTAGTCCTTATGATGCGTTTCTATATTCTGAGGTGACAATCGGCTACAAATTTATTTAGCGCCTTCAGGGCATCTGGTTGGAGTTCCGATAAAAAATATTGGATTTGATATGGTGGAAAGTAACCACTGTCGCAAAGGGAGCGAACTAACAATTCTCTCTGTGGCAGTCGTAGAGGTAACAGTTCCAGAAGACATGGTTCAGGTCCTCGCACTCATAACCACATCTGCATGAGGCAGATTCAACCACTGTTATGCGCGCTAGCGAGTGAGCAAGATGATAATGATTGGAACGACCTCTATTGATCCACACGACGGCGTTACGCGAGAGCTTAAGCCCCTTATACCATGGTCTCCTACCACCCCTATGGTATAAATCGAAATACTCTTTGCCTTTTTCTTCGCCCATCCCTTTTACGAGCTCTGTGGTGTTGTCAAATGATCGTCTTTTAAACTGTTCTCTGAAGTCTGTAAATGGGAGGAGTTGAGAAAGATCAGGCCCCACGGTTGGTGGCCTCCAAAAATAAAATTTCAAGGAAACGGAGGGGTTCCGGATGGTTTCGAACTTATTGATCTTTTCTTTAGTATCCAAAATGTGTTTATTTACTTTTATGTGATGCTTGGGTACTGTAAATACTGAAGCGCACTAAGGGAGTCGCTAACAATGACGAAGCTTTTGTCAAAGTGAGATAAGACAATGTCCATGACCCTACTTATAGCCAAGCACTCTGCATTAAATACGGAAGAGTAGGGACTGATACTTACAATTAGGGATTGGGCTATTTCGAGGTCGGGACAATACCACGCGACGCCAACTGATATCCCATCCATGGTCTTGCTACCATCGGTGAATATTTTTATACTATCGGGGAGATAGGATACGTAAGAGATATTGGGATTGGGCAGAACATTGAGCAACGTTTTTACATTTCTTCCTGCCTCAGTATCAATAGGAATTGATACCATGCCGGTTGAGTAGTCGTGTAAATATATAGGGTACTTATATATATATTAAACGAGTGTAGTTGGTTAAGGCAATCCTTCACTTCCCTGATACACTTAAAGATAAGTCGTCGTTTATGGTGAGGGGATGAATGGTTAATAAACATTTGGTTTATGTATGACGAAACCTGGAGTTCATTGTTAGATAGTATTTTAATAAGGTATGAGTTGCCCAAATATAAAGCTCGTTCCATGAGAGAGTACAAAGCTTGCTTTCAGCAAGAAGTATGTTCACTGGGGTTGATACATGATATCCAAGGCATAGTCTGATTGCGCTGTATTGGAAAAACGTTCGAGTTTTAATACTCGAGTTTTTGTGGTGGGAAAGTAGACATAGATGGCATACTCGAGAATTGATCGGACAAAAGCCTTGTAGAGGAGAATCAAGGTCTCTGGGTCAGATCCCCACCAGGTCCCTCTCAAGAATTTCACAATGTTTAAAGCCTTGAGAGCAGACTTTTGTACTTTGTCTAGGTGGGATTTAAAGGTTAATTTATGATCAATAAGAACTCCCAAGAACCGAGCGACCTGGGTAGACTGAATCCTAACCCCGTTTAACCTTTCACTAGTGGCGCCACATTCTTAACATATATGGTGGCGCCGGGCCTCACAGACCCATAAATTAAGTAAAAATTATGCAGGATATTTTTACTGGAGGGGGGATAACTTTACATTTTATTGAATACCCATTCATATTGTTTATAAAAATACTGCCACTTTTTAAAAAGCTAGGAAGGTACTGAAATGTACACTGTTGATGCATAATTAGTTTCCGGTTAATCTGCTCAACAACAGCGTTCGGGTCTGTCAGACGAGGCGCCACTAGTGCAAGGTTAAGCAAATCGCAGTGTCAACAGGGGGGTTCCTTCTCTTGTTTATATGAAGTAGCTCGGTTTTGGTAGGAGAAAGCTCCAAGTCAAGCCGCTGAAGATTGTATTTTACCCTATTAACAGCTGCAGTGATGTTACTAAGTCCTTTGGGTAGTTTTTTAAAACTGCAGAATAAAGATATATCGTCTGCAAATTGGTTAGCTGTCACCTCAGCTGGTATATCTTTGACTATATCGGACACGTAGATATTGTACAACAAAAGGGATAACACCCCACCTTGGGTAACCGCCTTGGAGACCCTGAGAGGTGTTGAGTTATAGGAGGAGATTACCGTACGTTCGAGGGTTACGGATTTAACGAGGCTGATCAAAATACTGGGACAGCCAATCGAAGCTAATTTATGAGTCAGCGTTTGAATGTTAATATTATCAAACGCAGACTTAACGTCGAAAAATATTACCAGGGTTTCTTTATTCTTGGCTAGGTTAAGGTCGGCATGTACCAGAAGATGGGTCAGATTGTCGTTACAGGATCGCCCCTTCCGAAACCCACTCTGAGACGGGGAGAGGATTTCCTGCGATTCAATCCACCATTGTAGTCTATTTTTCACCATTGTCTCGATTAATTTCCCCAGACAGGAAGAAAGAGCAATAGGGCGAACTCCAGAGCTGCCCCCCTTTGGTATGAAATGTATGTACTGTACCGACTAGGAGGCTGGAAATCTCTCACTCGTGTACATTTCATTATAAATGTCCAATAATATTAATTTCCATTTGGGAGGTAGCTTCTGGAGAAGACCGTAATCGACTCCATCCGGACCCGGAGCTGACCCAGGAGAGCGAGAGTCCAACGCAAGGTTAAACTCCAAAAAACTAAATTGGGCTTCAAGGAATTCATAGCGTGGGTATAGAGGAGTCTGGAAGGTACCTGATTGGACCCCAGCAGAGCTGATGGAGCATAAATATTCCTCAATTTTTTCCTCAACTTGTAAGTTCTCCGAGTTGCTAGCAGGACTGTTATTCACCCAGGCGTTTTTGAAAATTTTACATTGATTCCAAACATAGTTTAGATTATTTCTAACGTCAATTGAGCTTGCAAAGTCTTTGAAACACTCTCTTTTTTTTTGTTGGAAGGTTCTGCGCGCATGTGCGCATGCTTTTTTGTACAGGAAATAATCCTTTTCCAACCCGGTGAACCTCCATTTTTGAAAGGCGGCTGTACGGAATCGCTCGACCTTGTCACACTCCTCGTCTCACCAATGAACAGGGTTCCTGTGCCTAAAGGGGGGAACAGTTCTTCTCACTAGAGTGACCCCCTTAACCTTTTCCGTAAGGATGCTAATATAAAATTCGTATTTTTTTCCGAAGGCGATAGAGAGTCAAGCGCAGGTTCGAGAAACATGGTATATGCCTCATCGAGTGATTTTAGAAGAGATTCCCAGTTTGTTCTTACGGAAGTTAGTTTAAACGATTTTTTTGATATAAATATGCTTTTCAATCGATGTATAAATGTAAATGGGAAAGTGATCTGAGCCCCAGGTTTCGTCATGAACATTAATGTTCACCTTATCTGCTAATGAAGTTGACGTTAAAACTAAATCAATATTTGATTGCGTTCTTTGGTCCTGTCGCGTGATAGTATCTGTATTATGTAAGATTATACCTTGACACCACCTAGAATTGAAGGTTCGTTCCGGCAAGAGTCAGAGACTATCTAAACCGGTCAGGCGCATGCGCATTACGATTCTAGCGTTCCAGCAAGAAATACGAGACAGTTACTGATTCCAAATCTGCTGTTCCAGCATGAGTCAGCCGAGTTTGCTGACAGTCAGAAAAGTTTGCGGATTGTCAGGAAACTTTCAGTCCGACGCATGCGTACTAGCTGCTCGTATGAATGAGGGTGGGTTTTACAAATACAGTATAAACGCGGTATAGCGCTATACTGAGAATAACCAGCACGCAAGCGTTTTACAAGTATGGTATAAGGCTGGAGAAATAGATTAATTCAAAATAACTGTCCTAATTTGTTGTAAGATATTGTATACACCCTGGTCGAAGTAAAACTGCCCCCCCCCCTCTCTTAATTTGTTAATTGTTATTTGTACTGTTGAAAAACCGAATCCATTATTTCTGCTATAGATGTTGATGCTAATGTTAGAAATTTGAATGAGTAATTAATATGTAGAGTACCTATAATAGAAACACTTTGCAAAAGTAACCAGAAGAAGAATCCGTGGCCCCGGGTGTACACCCGGGTTCACGGATTCTGAACATAATGACTTTTGAAAATGTAATTTTAAAACGTAACAGCCAATTAGCAATTAAATGTCAAACTTTCATTAGCTAATGCGGCTTTTGCCCTGGCTAATGAAAGCATGATAATTAATTATTCATTGGTTAGTATATTGAAATATGACATTTTGAAAAGTCACTATGTTCAAAATCCGTGAACCCGGGTGTACATGGCAAGCCAGGTATCAGATTTACACGGTTATCTATGGAATCCGTTATTTCTCCCCTTTACAATACATATTCCATGGTGTATAGCGGTATTTATTAAGCTGGCCACTGCGGGGATGGCTTACTCCGATCCGTCCGGCAATTAGCGTTCTGTGAAGGACGTGAGATTGTAAGTATAGTCTGTTAAGTAAGAGCGTGTGCGGCGTTATTCATGAAGACATTATTAAACAATGTTTCTTTCGACATATACATACGTTTGATATGGTCGAAGGCAATGCACAATTTGGTTAATAATGAGTTCAATTACCACCATCGATTATTGCTTGGCATCTCCGAGGCATACTATCCATCAAATTTTCAGCGTATTTATGGGGAAGTGCCTTCCAAATGTGTCGAATTTCTCGGGATAGCTGCTTCATAGTGAAGACACGTTTTCGTCCAAGCTTCTGCTTGTTTATGAAAACGTGTTCACTGTGAAGTAGCTATCCTGAGAAATTCGACGCGTTTGGAAGGCACTTCCCCGCGAATACGTCGAAAAATGGGTGGATACTATGCCTCGGGGATGCCAAGTGATTGTCGATGGTGGTGATTGGACTCATTATTAACATAATTGCGCATTGCCTTGGAACATGTCAAATGTATGTACGTGGAAAAAAACATTGTTGAATAATTTTTTTATGAATAACGCCGCACACGCTCTTACTTAACAGACTATACTTACAATCTCACGTCCTTCACAGAACGCTAATTGCGTTAACTGACTGTACGTTTGCAACCCTTGTTCGCCAAACCGTATTACCTTTCTATTGTTTGTACCTGAGTTTTCATCCATATTTTTGTTACACTACTAGTAGTGTATAAAACAAAATAACAATAACCTTAGTCGAAAATTAAAAAGGTTAGGTTTGCTCTCTTCTAAAATTAATTACTGTCGTCACCACTAGAGTACAGTGCGTTCGGTGTTCCAACAGAAATCCCTGACTAGTCAAAGTCCGCACATGCGCACTACGTACAAATCACCAACTGTCAGGGATTAGTCACGGATTCTCTGCAGGAACAAACCTTATGTGTCAACCGCCATACTTTCTCGTCTGCTAGGTGTCTGCGCTGTAGGGAACTTCTGTCGCGACGATTGACGTCTGCCGGCGATCGACAGAGCCAATCGTTCGGCGTCCTTGCGTCTCCGACCAATAGCGGACAACCTAGAGTCTACAAATCGCTACGTACCATATCGTCCTATGTATACAACATACGTGGAGACCCGGTAGATGGGCTGAGAAAATCGACTTTGTTGTCAGCTGTTCTTTACAAATGTCCGATTTTAATTACTTTTAATTAATTTTAATACTCGGAAAAATATGTAGAGCAAATGTTACATAAAGCCAAAGTATGTTTTATAATTTTTAATAAAAATATATTTGTTGTACGTTTTTTTTAATATCTCGAAAACTGTTGAGAAATTATCGAGACATGCTCCGGAAAAAATTTAGAGAATTTCAAGACGAAACGATTGGTTTTTATCTCATTTTGTTACGATGAATAGTTCTGAAAAGGTGACAACAAAGTCGATTTTCTCAACCCATCTACTGTACTAACGGTCACTTATTGAATTCGTCATTTCTCCCCTTTACAACTCTGACTCTTAATGCATAGAGCGGTATTTATGAGTGGTCGTCCCGGGGGTTACTTATTCCGATCCATCCGGTAATTAGCCTCCCGCGAAGGATATGGGATTACATACCTAATATTTACTTGGCCCAACAAAATATTTTTTCCACCGTCATCAAGTATACATTTATTAACTGCAAATAAACTCTTTTCTCAGTATACGAAGTAACTTTGATCGAGCGAACGAAGTATTCGCTAAAGTGACAAATTTCTAGAAAATCATAAACGGAATCAATGAATTGTACTTCCAAACTTGACCGTGATAAAAAAGTAATCGCCGTTTCTCAGAATGTGACATACATTATCAATTTTATTTTCTCTATTATCTTTCAGCGCGATAACAAATATTCGTCACTCTCAGTTTTTCACGAATTTTTATCTCAATTCACGTGTACGTACTAGTACACTGTAAAAAATCGGGAGTTAATGCGTAGTGATTTGCGGAGTGAATGCGGAATGGATGATTTTTAGTTAATTTAATCCCGTCCCGAGTGAAGTTCACTCCGAAAAGGATTTTATTTAAATTATTTATAACATTAACTCCGCGGATGAATTTCAGATAGGAATCGTCCACAAAACATTAAATTATAATACAAATAATGAAACTATATTATTATTATTATTACTTTTTTATTACTTTAGTACTACTAATAATATTTTTAAATATTTATAGTATTATAGTTATTATTATTATTATTATTATTATTATCATTCCATAAAAATATTATTTACATGACTGATATCAAGATTGATCTGAATCATACGACAGTTTTGAGTTCAACGAATTTCTTGTCATTGAAAATAAAGAGTTTTTGTTTTTGGATTTGATAAGCCTAATAATTTATCGTTACTAACTCGAGATTCATGTATATATGTTAAATGATCAATTAGAGATTTACGCGTCAAATACGTTGCGTGTGCAGCTGTGAGAGAATCTCTCATCATGCGAGTAAAGAACGGTAGGACAGGAGCGCGAGTGCTGACGGGTTAAGTGCAAGGCGCCTGTGGGTCCCTTCTTGGGTTGCGAGAGCCTCGCGGGAGGGCACGGTACGAGCAACAAAATGAACTATGCGTCGCCCTAATAAGATCTTCTATTGCCTCGGTGGAGATGAAATGTTTCTGTATGTTGCTGTATGTTTCAAAATGTAGAAACATACAGCAACATAGAGCAACAGAAAAGTTGCTCTATGTTGCTTTGGTGGATCCGCGCCTTAATGAAGCATCTATATGATGTCCGAGAAATGTGTCGAGATGGTACTTTGTATTTGAGCACATTTGGTTCAGCCATCACATATTCGAAAACAACTTTTCCATCTTCTCTATCATTTCGGCTAAATACGATACAGCTTGGGAAAGTTGGTATGATCCAGTAAAAAGAATCTTCAATTCCTTTTCGGTCATTTCTGGAAAGTCAAAGATTTCGTCAGAAGTGAGAGTTTTGAAAAGAACCTTTCGGCGGATCCAACCTTTTGTCTCTGCCTCGGTAGCTAGATCATTTTCCGTACCATTCAGACTGTGCATTCTTTCTAAAATTTCATCCATGTATTCTACATCAGATTGTAGCCTTTTGCCGTACGAGTTATTAAAAAATGAGGCAATTCTAAAATAAACTCCAACTTTAGGTATCAGTTTGTTGTCGATTTTGTGATCTAGAAGACGATATTTTTGTTTGAGAATGCCGTGAACAGATTCAACCACCCAGCAAATTTTAGTCACAAAACGAGATTGGTTAGATTCTTGAATCGGTAATTGCTTGCGCTTCCCTTTCAAAGCAGGCATCAATACTCCAAAATGTTTATCTTCGAGATATTGTTTTATATCTCAAAAACCGCGATCGCGTACAAACATATGTGATAGGCCCTGTGAAATCATACCAGATGTCGGAAAATTTTTTTTCGGGAAAATGGCAGATTACGATAGAGGAGATTCTGATCTTCAAAACAAAACAAAAATCGAAGCTCTAGCGTTATTACAGCCGGAGTTACGAATTTTTAAAGTTCAAGTACAGAAAATTGTAGTTTCGAGAAAAACGCAGTTAAAGATTACGAAGTGAACAATACACAACAAAATTAATATCTCGGCTTCTATTGCTTCAATCGGGTTGAAATTTTGGCATGATGTTCAACGTATATGTACCTAGATATCCTGCAAGTTTCAAGTGCGGACAACGCCTCTACGTGGAGTAAGAGCGTTTTGGGCTCTAGCGCAAAATTTACTTTTCCGACATCTGGTATGATTTCACAGGGCCCATCACATATCTTTCTTTTCTAGTAATGCACATAAACCATTCTCGTCTTGAATGATAGATTCTAGAATTTTTGGCAGGATAAGGTCCGAGCATATCTACTATGTATCCATTAGTAGTACAACTCGTAAAAGGCTTGCAAAGAGGAACTTTCTTTTGGCCAGAGAAAGATTTTCTTTGGTATTCATTATTTGTACTTTGTTGGTGTCGTGCATAGGTACTATCACAAATTAAAAATAAGGAGTCCGCGTTGAACAACTTTTTTGCGATTTTCGTTGTGATTTTTCAAAAGGTCGGCTCTGTTAATACTCGGGATCGGGTTCGATTAACCGAGGTATGAATTCTGGTCACATTTCTCGGACATCATATAGATGCTTCATTAGGTGCAAACCTAACGGTATCGGGATTTCTGGCATAATAAACTGTGCATGTGTGAATGTGCTAATGGCAGAAGAACAGTTGGCTGCTGTTCTCACATTGCTGCTATTGTGTATTATTTATCAAATGCAAGATACTTATCAAAAATTATTCGACCAGCTGAAATACTAAGTAAAATGTTCATGAAAAATGGAATCGTTTTAGTAGTAGACGAAAACAGTGACGATGATTAAAATTGTTTTTTCATCGAGTATTTGTAACTATATGTAAGTATTTATAAGTGAGAGGCCAGAAGACTTACAGAAATGAAGTACCCCGTATCGTGAGATGCGAGCTCGTTTATAGTAAAGGAAGCATTGAAATAATAATAAATAAATAAATAATATCATTGAAAGACTGTTCCAAAAAATTAACAATTATCATATGCCCAATTATCATAAAAGTGGAAAAATTCCTTTGTAGTGAGTGTACAGTGTATATCATAATTATACATATGAAGGCTCTAATGCAAAAAGTGCCTAAGTCACATTTTCATCCATTTTGAACTATCAATGCTATCTGGGCAAACTTTTCGTAAGCTTTCTGCCACTATTTCCAAAATGGGTGTAAGATGTACTTAAGTGATTATATGAGAATATACAATTTTACAAATAGTTGCCAGTTCAGTGCAACATGTGCCTAAGTCTACTGGCATAGTATTCCCTCGTAATTTGTTGTTTACAATCAGTGTTTTGGAAAGCAGTGAGAGAAACGTACATGCTTGTGGTTGATTTATTGTATTTTAGTTAGTTTACCTAGTTGTTTGTTGCTGGAAAATTGTGGAACAAAAAGTACAGAAGGAGCAGGTAAGAGCAGTGTTCAGCATTCGTTAAGGTCGGATGGCAAGCTCAAAGAAGGTGACAGGATTATTAAAATAAAAGATTTTAAGGGATGGCTTACACCACACCTTAAGCCTTCTCTGTCTGACATTTCAAAAGCCAGGTGCACACAGTCTAATAAAGGAGATCGCCCAAAGATGAAACAAAATTATGATGGTGAAGGGACGGACGCGAAACTTTATTAAGGGGTTACCAACAGTCACGAGCTTTCTCCAGACCTCATTTTTCACATTTTTTTTTCTCTGAAAGTATGAGATAGATTGAAGGAACTATTTATACATTCAAATACTTTATTCTTAAACTTTTTTCGTGAATTTTTATGAGCATAAATAATAAAAAATGGCGGAGTTATAGCCTGTCGCCGGGAACACGTTCTCGCGGTAGGGATGCGCGGTGGACACGATTTCTCGATAACCGTTTATCTGAAACAAACAAACAAAATTGCGCTTTATTCTACATTAAATGGACTAGTGATTGAACGTAGGAAATTAATTTATGGTGATTCGACACAAAATGGCGACCGTGTGAAGAAAAGAGCTGTTATTTGGCCTAAAATTTAGCCCTTTTAACCTGCGAAAAAAAATAGTAATTTTTTGATCAGAAATTAAAATCCTACGTTCAATCACGAGACAATATTATCGTCAACAATTCCCCAAAATTTAATTAAAATCCGTTGAGAAGTTTGTCTGTAATCCTGTCCACCGATTTGAGAAATGTCGTTTCGAGAAAAACGCGTTTAAAGTTTCGGAATGACATAAAATGTACATAACATTTATAAAAATAGACTTACACAGAGTCATCTATTCCAGGACCATAAAGTAATCCCTCTGCATCCATAGCAGCTTCTAGCGTGGTTATTCGCTTCTGTCTTCGATGCATTCTTTCCTCCCGCGTAGCGGCGTGCGCGCGCTGTTCGGCCAAGGAGATCCTCTCTTCGTCCTTCTCTACAGCAAAACCGTGCAAATTTGGACCACAATGTATACCCATTTCCTCAAATATCATCAGTATACTGAAGAAACCTTCATTAAATAAACAAGCTGCTATGTAAGAAGAAAATTGTACGATAGTACAGCTGGCTGGAAGGATTTTAGGGTAGATTTTCCAAATGAGCTGATTGTAACTCTCATTACATATTATTTTGAGTGAAACCACCCACACAGCGTTCAAGTAATTCTTTCTTACTTAAGTCTGTGTAAATTGGTTTAATAGCTTTGGACACTTCATCGGGAAGTCGTTGATAATCGTGCTCGAATGAATCCAATTCACCATTAGCGGCCGCGCACTGCCAAGATCACCAAGAGTCGCGTCCCACTGGACATTTGTTGTGTTTGTAGTTATAATGGTCAAACGTGGCCCAAATTGCATTTGTCATTTTTTCAACCGAATCGCAGTTTCGTCTAATTGCCAATCCATAATAGACAGCCAATTTATCGATAAGTTTGCCAGTCAATTTACCGCGTCCGCCGAGTCCACGTGTATTTTTTTTACACGCACGTAATCGGGTGCTCATTCTCTTTTGAACGTGCCCAATACATTCCTTTTTTGTAATAACTATTTCAGGACCGTAAGGATAAGCATCGCGAACATTTGAGTAGGTTTTGGAGTCCCCATCACCGATGTAGTTCACGTATTTAACATCGTACTTTTCTTCAGAACGTTGGGACATTTCAGTTATAGCTGTGACTTCCATTTTACCCGCTGAACCTTCATGATTGATTGAACATTCGTCTTTATGAGTTTCCATATACTCTTCGTAACCTGCTGTATCTGTATTGTCCTTCCAAACTTCGCACATTTTGCAGTATCAACTTTTCACGAGAACATCGAGAACTTTTCCACTATAATAGCCAATTATTGATGCAACACCATAAAGAGACGTAAAGCCGCGCTTTTGCCACGTACCATCACCTGAGACAGTTAGTTCATTTTCATTTTCGGACTTCGTTGCTTCAGCGGTTTCTTCTCTTTCTTCTTTCGCTGCCCTCTGAAATAATTTGTCCGCCACTGCCTTTACCGACGTTAACATGCGCTTCATGAGAAAAGGTTATAAGTTGGATAACACAGGCACACAAAAAAAAGGCCTTGTTCCCGGAACCAGACCAGTATATCTTTATGTTTTTGGGGTCGCTGAATCCGAATCCGGTGTCCGTTTGTCTCCATCACGTCACATTTTTTTTTAATCTCAAAAACCATCAATAGATCATGATTTTCAAAAAGTTAATGGACTTAAACCAAATTCGCTATAGGGTTTTTTTTGGATCGCTGATCACGAATCTGAAATAGGATTTCAAAAATGCAAAATGGCGGATCCAATATGGCGGACGAGATTTTTGAAAATCGACGGGTTCATGCCGAATTTGGTATAAGGAGGTTTTTTGGGTCGCTGATCATGAATCTGAAGTCAGCTTTCAAAAATTCAAGATGGCGGATCCAATATGGCGGACGAGATTTTCGAAAATCGACGGATTCATACCAAATTTGGTATAGTTTTTTTTTGGTCGCTGATCACGAATCTGAAGTCAGATTTCAAAAATTCAAGATGGCGGACGAGATTTTCGACAATCGACGAATTCATGCCAAATTTGGTATAGGGGTTTTTTTTGGGTCGTTGATCACGAATCTGAAGTCAGATTTCGAACCATAACGAAAATATCTATAGTTTGGTTTGAGCAGCCTTGAGCAAATAAAATGATATACAGGGTGTCCGTAAAGTATGGAAACGGTTGAATATCTCGAAAAGTATGCTTCAGATCGGGAAACGAAAAAATACGTATCTGATATATTTAAGAAAACTATCAAATGACACCAAGATTGATCCCACACCCCAACCCCTGTAGGTGGGGGAGGGGGAAGCTTCAAAATCTTAAATAGGATCCCCCACTTTTGATTGCATATTCGCATTCTACATTAGAAACTACATAACTTTTATTTTAAACATTTTTCGGTTTTTGCAATTGAGAGTCAATTTATTCGATTCTGCAATACAATTGCGATAGAAATTTACATTTGCTGTAATTTTTGTTTTGCAAATTTGAATTTACAGTAAATCTTTTGTCGTTAGACATTTAAAAATCTGGTAAAAAAGTACTTTTAGCGTAACCCAGAAGCAACGACGTGGACATAATAGTGAGAGGCGAGGGGACTCACCTTAATCAAGCACCCCGATGGTGAAAGGCGAGGGGATTCACCTGAATCAAGCACCCCGATGGTGAGAGGCGAGGGGACTCACCAGAATCAAGCACCCCGATGGTGAGAGGCGAGAGGGGACTCATTTGAATCAAGCACCCCGATGGTGAGAGGCGAGAGGACTCACCTGAATCAAGCACCCCGAAGGGAACAGAAAACTATTATGTCCACGTCGTTGCTTCTGGATTACGCTAAAAGTACTTTTTTACCAGATTTTTAAATGTCTAACGACAAAAGATTTACTGTAAATTCAAATTTGTAAAACAAAAATTACAGCAAATGTAAATTTCTATCGCAATTGTATTGCAGAATCGAATAAATCGACTCTCAATTGCAAAAACCGAAAAATTTGAATTTCGTCGATTATAGCGCCATCTGCCACGAATCGAAAAAAATGTTTCAAATAAAACTTATGTAGTTTCTAATGTAGAATGCGAATATGCAATCAAAAGTGGGGATTCCTATTTAAGATTTTGAAGCTTCCCCCTCCCCCACTCACAGGGGTTGGGGTGTGGGATCAATCTTGGTGTCATTTGATAGTTTTTTAAAATATATCAGATACGTATTTTTTCGTTTCCCGATCTGAAGCATATTTTTCGAGATATTCAACCGTTTCCATACTTTACGGACACCCTGTATAGGTATTAAGAGGACGGTACAAGCTTTAATAAAATACTAAACTGAAAAGGAGGTTTTTGGAACTTTTTGAGAAATAGCCTCCGCAATCATATGTGTAAAAACATAAGAAATATAAGTCTTACGAATATTTTTTTCGGTATGTCAACACTTTTCTTATTTATATAAAGTGAATAAAAATCCCCTTACCTTGTAGATTACATACACATTTTAAATAATTTCTAAAATGAAGTTCGTAATTTTGTTGAGACGAGAATGCTTACGCTGTGACGCGTCTTTCTTTATTTATTTGCATGGCAACGGTGATTCAATTGTTCAGAAACGGATAGGTGTGGGTATAAGGGGCATTACTTTTTGATTTCAACGAATTAGTTTTTCTATATCGTGTAAGTAAAAATCTGATTTTTGTCCACTGGAGAAAGCACTCTGCGCCGCCCTAACTGTACTGAGTTTTGACGCCAACTGCCGGTGGTAAATGCAGCAGGTCAAGGGCGTCCCGCGATAGCGCGGCTGAAATTCTGACGGCTTTGTCATATTACTAACCGCGTCATTATTATAATTTTATTTATTATTATTCACGTTGTAGTAATTTGCTCAAAAATGTTGGCTTATCTGTAAACATTTAATTTTCAGTACATCTTCAAAGGGAATGTCTTTGTATTTACTATAGATTCTTTCTCATTTGTTGAATTTCATATGGTTTGCAGGAAAATGTTAGCGAGAGCGAAGGGGCAGATAATTGTCCCACAGCGATACAAGGACGGGGCTGTTATTGAATGGACGTCCAAAGAAGAACAAAATAATATGCAAAGCATGAAACAGCAACGCAGCCTAAAAAAACAATAGATTACGAAATTGCGGATTTGAAATCCACAGCTACGGTATTTGAGTCGGCGTCAAAGACAATCGAAAACATTAATCCCATAATCGTTTCGATAGATGCTTTTCGTCATGGTGAACAGTTGCAAAGTGACAGAATGAATGAAACGCTTTCGATAATGAGCGGAGCTAATTATGAAAGTACATCACCGCGCACGACTGTAAATGCTTCACATGATATCGACCTACCCGGACCGAGCACAAGCACGAATCAACCTGGGAAACGTGCAGTGTTAACCCTCCGTCACTCGCGCGGGGTCTAGTAGACGCCAGTCATACTATTAAGGTCGGGACACACATTACAGGGCCGTGCCAGGGCCGGTGCACGGCCGAGTATCGCCCATCGTCCGGCGGATGATCTATCCAATAGAATCAAATGCTTTTGTTCTCACTTTACCGGGCCGTGACTGGGCGTCGCCAACAGACCGTCACCGGGCCGTGACCGGGCGTCGCCAACGCACCGTCACCGGGCCAGGCCAGTTATTTCAGTTTTACTTTTTCACGGTGACGGTCCGGCCGCGCTTCTCGTATTTCCGTAATTTACGTGTTTTAATGCAATCAACCTAGCAGTTTCGAAGACAACTGACGACTGACGGACATTTGTGGTTCCTAGATACACGCGCCGTGCAAGGGTTCTGACCATTTCTTCCTCTTTGGCTGTGTTCGACCCTGGCACGGCCCGGTAATGTATGTCTCACCCTTCAACGTGCCGTGCCAGGGCCGAATAACGGCCGTGTCCCGGCCCTGGTACGGCCCGGTAATGTGTGTCCCAACCTTTACTGTGCGTAACTTCCACGTTTGAACTGGTGGGGGTGCCGGCGGCCATGTACCTTTCTCAGGCGCTCTGTTGATCCTGTAGAGCGCACATGAGCAGTTTAAGTTGGAATGCTGAGTAGTTAAGAGTGAATTTCTACGTCTCGAGTCTGTCAGACGCCGCGCGGGTACTTTCACTACAATATTATACACCAGTTTTTTCGTAAAATGGTAAGTTATACTATAAATGTATTTAGTGTTTTAGTGTAATTCAAAATATTTTTATAGTCAAAAAAGGATCTTGACCCCTTTGTGGAAAAAGATGCTGAAATTCTACGAGAATTAGCAGAGCTAGAAGACGATGCATTTTCGGAAGCAGAGGATAGCACTGAAGGCGAAGAAGACAACGTGGGTTACCAGTTTGGAGGGGACAGATACAGAGCAAGAAATATCGAGTGAAGATGATGAAGATAGTGAGGAACCAAGTGTAAAGACTATATTGGGAAAAGACGGTACAACAAAATGGAAACTACAAATGCCTGTCCAGAATGTTAGGACCCGTTCACATAATATTGTCAGCCATTTGCCCGGTGTGAAAGGAGCGGCAAGAAATGCAAAATCTGTTTTGGCTTGTTGGAGTGCGTTTTTTTGATGACGAGATGTTGAATATTATTGTCAGTAACACTGATAAGTACATCACCAGTAAAAAGGATTCTTATAGCAGAGACAGAGACTGTAAGATGACAGATTTATCTGAAATTAAAGCATTTTTATTGGCTTATTGTACATGGTAGGGTTTCACAGGAATAGCCGATTAAATACAAATGATCTTTGGGCTACCGATAACTCTGGCATTGAACTTTTCCGCATAACAATGTTACGAAATAGATTTTATTTCCTTATGCAAAATGTACGCTTTGATGACAAAAATACACGGAATGTACGGAAAGCCTGTGATAAGCTGGCAACTATAAGAGATATTTTTGAAATGTTTGTTGCCTGCTGTCAAAAAAATTATTCTGTTGGTGAATGTGTCACAGTACGAAATGTTACCAGCGTTCAGGGGCAAATGTTCATTTCGTCAGTACATTCCCAGCAATCCGTCGAAATACAGAATCAAGATCCTCTTGCCCTTGTAGACGCTAAAATGTTCTACACTGTCAATTTAGAAATATATGTAGGAGTCCTACCTGAGGGTCCTTATAAAGTTGACAATAGTGCTATTTCTGTGGTAAAAAGACTATGTGAACTATTGAGGGGCAGTGGAAGAAATATTACAGGCGACAACTGGTTTATCAGCTGTGAGCTCGTCACCGATCTCCTAAAAAATTACCGGCTAACCTATGTTGGGACTGTAAGAAAAAACAAATGCCAACTTCCACCTAGCCCGGTATCAGGGCGTAATCGGGAAGTTTTTTCATCAAAATTTGTATTTCAAGAGAATTTAACTTTTGTTTCCTACATTCCGAAAAAAGGAAAAAATATCCTTCTCTTTTCTAGCATGCACCACGACTCTCTCAACCATAGATTCTATAACGGGTGAAAAGAAAAAACCCGAAATCGTTACGTTTTACAACAAAACAAAATCTGGTGACGACGTTGTAGATAAACTTCTTGCTACATATTTGGTCTCCAGAAACACTAACCGTTGGCCCATGGAAATTTGTTATTCAATGCTCAATGTAGGAGCCATCAAGCATATTAATTTATAAAGGTCATCAAAATCCTGTACTAGCAAATAGAAGGCATTTTATAAAAACACTAGTTTTTGAACTGACGAAAGATCATATTACAAATAGATCAAAAGTCGCATGTTTACCAAAGAAGCTAAAGAAAAGAACTGCTGAAACAGCCACTGCGACGGACGCCGCAGGAACAAACAAAAGGCCAAAATAGAGCCTTCTCTAATACCAGAAAAAGGTGTTACATTTGTGGCCGGAAGAAAAATCGCATAACGAAGTATACTTGTGTAAAGTGTGAAAATTACATTTGTCTAGAACATACAAATTACAGCTGTGATTTCTGCAATTTAAAAAATGACTAGCTTTTTGTTTTAAATATTTGAGATTATTTCATTTGTATGACTGAGTATGTACAGGGTAGGGCGTGGGAACTTCCTTTTTTAAAATTGGCGCGGTGAAGCTAGTGACAGTTACAGAGAAGTGGGGAAGGGATTAGTGGAAGGGGTCGGATGGGAAGTTTGTATCCCAACCCATTTCAGTCACACACATTCTTTGGGCGAGGCAAAAGCGCGCTTTCGTCGTGGAGGCCTATTTTGCTAACGGCCGCTCAGTCATCGCGGCGCAACGTGCCTTCCGACGTCACTTCGAAATTCCCCCACGAGGCCGTGCTCCTGATCTTTTGATGGTGATTTTTTGAGAGAAGCCTTCCCCGGGCAGCTCTGCCCAACTATAGAGAAAGGCAGTAACTGCTAACTGCAAACTTGTGGAAAATCAACTGTAACTTTGATGCCTTTAGCCGAAGGGTTTCCAAGACAGATTACTAATGAAACCTAGCTTTAACATTAAAAAAGGGTACAAAATTTGGGTACAAAATGATTCAAGATATTCAATGGTATCAAAAAACGCATCTCGGTTTGTTTTGCTAGTTATTGCCTTTCTCTATAGTAGGGCAGGGCTGATCTCACTAAGAGAGGACATAAACTGGCCCGCGCGCTCGCCGGATTTAGCACCATGTGATTATTTCCTCTCTGGGGTTATCTCAAATCCCGAGTTTATAACAATCGTCCACAGACCCTGGAAGACCTACAGAACAATATCCGAGCTGAAGTTGACAATATACCGGACGACATGCTTGAAAGAGTGAACCGAAACTTTTGATTTTGCCTAAATCAGTGTATTGATAATGGAGGGCGACATTTGCAGGACATTCTGTTTAAAACAGCATAAAATGAGATCTCCCATTTCATTTTATAAGCAAATAATAAAAATACACAGTTTTGACACGAGCACAGTTTTATATTTCATCTCCAAAAAAGGAAGTTCCCACGCCCCACCCTGTATATGTATAGGTACCTACCTATTTAATGTTCAAATAAGTTTGTAAGAACTAAAAATATCTTTTTTATGTTTAGATGTTATTTTATACTTTTTCTTGTTTTGTTCCTGTGTTTCATATCAAATAGATATTTAGAATTATTTTGGACTTTCATTACAAACTTTTTAAGCGATAACAGCAATAACAGAAGAGCCAATATCACATCAGTCGCCTGGCGTCTCTCAGACGCCGCGCGAGTAATGGTGTATGCAACTTTAGGCAAGGCGCATATTGAGGCACATGCGACGCAACCCACGCAGAGCAGCCAAACGACACAGTGCACGAAATTCGTGGGCTGAGCCGGCTAAACGCATATTGTCACGCATAGTTGCGTTGTTTCCTGCATAGGAGTAAAATCATGGAAAATATATTACTAGATTTAAGTTTTGAGTCAAATTCGGACGCAGATTGGGAACCAGAAGTTTTGCTCTACGATCTATCAAAAAGAAATAAATCATATTGGGAAAGCAATTACGTGAAAAAAAGGATAAGTCATGGCGAATTTAATTTAGTATCTGAATTCTCGGAGTCAAAGTTCACTCACTATTTCCGATTAAATAGAAATCAGTTTACCGATGTATCGAAGTCCGTCTGTCCCTTCTCAATTCCCTCTTGGTGCGACGGGACGCACGCACGCATACGAAATCTGTGTCTCAAACACTGAGGGCCGGTTGTATAAACGCGGTGAACTGTAGTTCAGCTTGAACTGTGGATCGAGCATCGTTTTGGTATATTTTGTGTCACACACGACCACTCGATCCACAGTTGAAGCCGAACTACAGTTCACCGCGTTTATACAACCGGCCCTGAGCGACGTAAGTTTTGTTTGGCGCATTCATAGCCTACGCTGTGCTGGGTCTTAATATGTGGGCGTGCAATGCTCGCTACATGATACAAAAACGTGGCGTATGCTGCCTTGCATGGGTTGCGTCGAATATGTGTCTCAATGTGCGCCGGGCCTTAGGCAAGGCGCACCTTGAGACACATGCGACGTAACCCACGCAGAGCAGCACAAGCGACACAGTGCACGAAATTCGTGGGCTGAGCCGGCTAAACGCATATTGTAACGCACAGTTGTGCTATTTCCTACGTAGAGTAAAGTCATGGAAAATGATTTGATAAAAAAAGTCTTAATTCATCTCGGTGAATCGTTCCTTTGCGATAAAATGATACCGACGATGAAGATATAGACGAGGAGAGAATTAAAGTGGCTTAATGTTTCCTGGATCGCTGCAGATTCTTCATAACAATAACAAAATTCGAACGAAATGAAAAATAGTACCTAAACGAAAAAACGGAGACGATAGGTAAACGTCATTTCATTGAAATAATTTTTTGCGAATTCTTCTTGCTTTGCCATGTACAATTTCCCTCAAGTTCCCAACAACTTATCGCGTTTTTCACTACAGAATAGCCTGCACTTTAGTTAAATGTTCTTCCTCCTGTAACTATACAATAAAATTGCAATATGAATAGAAAATTATAAGTAACACATACATCATGCACCAAGAAAGCATTTTATTCGTAGTTAATAAATGTTTGCTTGAACATGGCAAAAGAGACATTTCATTGGACTAAATAAATATTCATTAACTATTAGGTACAATTTTTTATTTGGCATAATTAAATCTTTTAAAGCAACCGTTAAGGCACAAAAATAAACGTTATGATTAACATACGTATATTTTCTTGTCTTAACGAAATATATATTTCGCTATACAGTAGAATTCAAATTATCCGAATCAATTGGACCGGACCCCATTCGGATAATCAAAAATTCGGATAATTGGACTTCGGATAATTATTAGTACATATATAGGTACATACATAAATGAAACAGAACAACGCACCGACGCGAAAGAGAGTACCGATCTGTACCTACTAATCATCTCAATAATGTTCGCGCTGCGCCTATACTAGAGGAAAGGACAATAGCGCGCGTAGACAGAATCATTATTTTGCTGAAACTTTTTTTTTCTGAAAGTGATTCGGATAATCAGCGATTCGGTTAGTCGGAGTTCGGATAATTGGAGTTCTACTGTATTTGAAATTACATTTATTAACTAACGATAAACTATTTTCCCAGTACATGCAACGAACAAGTGTGACACATTTGCCGAGCAATAGAGATTTAAACTTTTCGGTACTATAATAGATTTAGAAAAAAATTGAATTTCATTTCCACGAATTTAACTTTCCTTATTTAACACTCCTAATTTTAAACGAACAATTCCCATCCGACGAAGAACTACAGGCCTTTTGCGTACTTTCACAAGCGTAGCTTTTGTTTGTGTTACATATGTACGTATAGAGAATTTACACCCCAGTGTGTGTGTGTTTCGCAAAGAAACCCAGTTTGGCGGCACTGTTTTCCGTATACATACAATATACATTCATACTTGTGATAGCGTGCATGGGCTCTACGCACACACACACACAAAAGGCGTACACCGCTATGCTCGAATCAGATCAAGAAACCTAGATACCGCGGCAGACGGCTTACTACGACCGTCCAGTAATGGCCTCCCCCGAAAGGTGTGGGACCGTAGCGTTCACGGCCTACACGTTCGCCGAAATATACCGCTTCGCTAAGGGCAAGATATTTTCGATCGTGATATTATGCAACGGTGCGAATCAATGTGTCGAAGTCCGTCTATCCCTTCTCAATTCCGTCTTGGTGCGACGCAACGCACGTATGCACACGAAAACTGTGTCTCGAACACTGGGCGACGCAAGTTTTGTTTGGCGCAGTCGTGGCTTACGCTGTGCTGCGTCTTAATATGCGGGCGTGCAATGCTCGCTACATGATACAAAAACGTTGCGTGTGTTGCCTTGCGTGGGGTGCGTCGCATGTGTCTCAATGTGCGCCTTGCCTTAACGCGGGTAACGAAGGGTTAAGGAGCATCGAGAATTTGCCACCAACTCAGACTACTAAACTGAGGGGTAATATACATCTGTTTCCATGCACACCTCGAAAGAATGAAGTCGAGAATGAGGTTGGCTCCAGTTTTTCCACTGGCTTTTGCGACCAAAATCGGATCGTTCCAATACACTGCCAAACACAACAATCAATAGAACTTCTGATACAGCAGCCATCATCCACTGCATCGCACGAGGCAAACGCTCTCCGGAGTCAGAATAGTGTACGGAATGTACAAGAACCAGAACCATCGATCTACCAGTTACTCCTGTTAGTAACTATTGATTTCAACAAAGTTTATCTTCAAATTCATGTTCTCACAGTTGAACCTCAAAAAACGATTTTATCTATTTAGGTGGAGTATTTCATCTACTTAGGAGGATTGTCGCTGAGCGAGGTTGTCAGCTTTTGCCTGAAAGAGGTAATTATGAATGAAGTTGTGTGTCAGTTCACTTTGACGGGAAGAAATACCGGAATGACACCGCAAAAGCCCGGGATTTTTGACACCAAAGTTGTGCAGGGAATATTTGGTACCTATTTATACTGTGAATCCATTTGATATAAAACATCACTTCCTTTCACGAAGCTAATGAAAAATATAATAATTTTTGTTCCAGCTGCTGCTTGCGCGAATACAAAAATGGCACGCTCAACTCTTCATGATTTTTCAGTGCAAATGGCGAGCGCATTAAAGGCAGCACAACAAAAAAGGCGACACCAGAAGAAATGGAAAACTATTGCTTAATACTAGGGAAAGAAGATTTTGTCACCTATATATTGAAATAATAAACGGCACTGACAATTGCTTACATCTGATAAATTTTGTTATCCCTAAAATTTAATATTGCGGCTTTTTCTGACTCACCCTGCAGATATTGTTTGGTGATTCGTTGATGTGCAAATGCAAGCACATTATAACGGTAATATGAGGGTATCTTCTCGCTTTAAAATATTTTTAGCACGAAATTATACCAAGTTCCTTAATATAAAACGTTTTAGCAGTATATTGGTATCCTGTGCCATTAATGTGCAACAGATTATACGGTAGTGTAGGTGTAGAACGTTTCAGCAGCATACTGGTATGCTATGCCCATAATGTGCAAGCACGGTATTACTAAATGTACAACATTCCTGCAACATATCGAAACGCAATGTCATTAATGTGCAAGCATGTTATTGCAGTAGTCTAGATATGAAACGTTCCGGCAGAATACTGGAGCGATTTACCGGCAATATGCATTTACGTTATCACGATAGTATGGATATATGATCTGGCAGTATGGTGTACCGGTAATATGCAAGCACGGTATTCCGATAGTATACATGCACTTTGTTTTGTTGATGTCTCCAATGTATCGGAATTTAACATCCACAAATTTGCGGCATAATGTCACGACAGAAGTATTGGGTTCTGCCAGCACATCACCAAGACGTGGCGGTAATTTGCTGTCACACTACTAGAACTTTTCTATCTGGCTAATTGTTCGTCTCTATCTTACCGGAAGCCCTATCTGACTAGTATACAATTTACAGTCTGTTATGTCTATAACATATTGCGTTATAATATAAATTATTCTTATTTTCATTCTGTATAAAATGGGGCTCGAACACCGCATGGCGCATTCGATATCGAGGGTATCCTGCCAAAAGGGCGTATCTACAAAAATCATGTTTTAGTTGATACGCCCTTTTGGCAGGATACCCTCGATATACTAAAAAAAACCTGCTCTAACGATTATGTGGATTATCTTCTTCTTCTTAATTTAAAATACCTTAACTAATTTTTATTAATCTATATAAGTATCACTATCGTTTACCATGATAATTAACTTAAAATGAAATTTAAAAAAAATAACGCCTCTCTGTAAAAGTAAAGTTTGATTTTCACGACAATTTTATCTTTCGTAATCTGTTAAAAAAATGATACAGATATTCATTTCAATCTATATAATATAAACTATTACGAAGTATTTACGTTGTATTTCTACTAAATTTCATGTAAAAAAGTACATTAGTTTTTGAAATAGGTATCATGAAAACATATTTGGAAGCATGGATTCAAGAAAGTAAGTAAAGTTTTTGATATGCAATGGAAATCGGTTATAGCAATATCGGTTATTAGAATTTATTTATTATTGAATTTAATTCCGAAATCTGCAGAACAGCCGAATTTCATATATACACCTATGTACAAAAACCGCTTAAAACGATATCGCTTATAACATATCTATTTTAGTGACGTCTTTTCATTAACTTACTCGAACATTTGCGAATAACATATGGGCGATTTTCATGAAATCAACATTTATCGGGCGAGAAGTTTCGCGAAAAAAAAATATTTTAAAAAACATTTGAAATATATGTTTCGGTATTCTATAGACTGAGAACAACATAAAAACTACATACAGGGTGAGTCACTGGATCTCCGACATAGCAAACTAGTCCATGGAAATCGTACTAAAAAAGGGGTGTTGCCTTGCATCAAATGAGGTAGTTCTGATTTTTTTATGTTGTATCTGATGAAGTGGTAATGAGAAATCCGAGTTTTCGACCTCGAAAGCCCTCCGGATCATTGTTAAATACTTGAACAACCGCTAAATTTTAGGGCTTTTTTCAATTTTTGTCAATTTTGACCACCAAGGACTAATATTACGGTAAAAGTCATTATACACAATTTTAAAGGAAATAAAATTTGCAACAAAGTGAAAGTAATTCGGTCTCGGTAAACCAAATAGTTGTTAAGATACAGCTGTTCAAAATTTCTAGAAATTTCCAAAAATAAGAAATTTTAGAGTTTTTTTTTAATTTCGTCAATGTCAACCACTAAGGACCTATTTTATGAAAAAAGTTATTGTATACGTTATTAAAGTAGACTAAATTTGCACTAAAGCGAGACAAATTTGGTCTATGTAGACCTAATAGCACCTGAGATATAGCTGTTCAAAGTTGATGCGATAAGTATGTATGCAAATCATTGAAACATGGTTTGTAAAAGTGTTACCTATCAATTTCGTGTATTTACCGCTCAGATTTTAGACCTGTATGTATATACCTAATCTACACAGCGTTTAGACTTGTGTATGCTGTGCTAGCATCTAGCCAGTGCTCCCGAGTGTTACCGAACTCAGTCTAATGCTACAATATGTAACTAACTGTCTCTATTCGTCAGTCGTTTACATCTATTCGGCCGAGTTAGATATGTTCTAAAAGTTACGTGATGCATTCAGTTCGAAAATGAATTAATAATAATATGGTGGAGAGTGCACGAGCCTCCGTTGATTCCCGTTGCTTTAGGTATATCCAATGATACTTTGAGTGAAGGTGAAGTGATTTTGGTGAAACAGAGAGGAGTGCAAACCCTGCTTACGTGCAGTGTTAAATTAAAAAACCAGGAACACGAACGTTTACTGAAGGAAGTGCGCGAGATTTCAGTGCATCGTGCGTGTCAATAAAAATACACCATCCCAAATTGATAAAAGCAGCTGTGCAACGTGGGGAAAAGGAAGTGAGATCAGTGAGACCTACAAGAAGCTCAACTGAGCAGTTCAACTTCAGAGAGAACTGTTTTTTATGTGGAGAGCAAATAACTGTTGAATTCATTGAAGCTCAGAAAAAAATAAGCCTGAAAAAAGAAATAATGTGATTGCCGTGGAGAACTTGCAGCTGGTTTCAACCTTATCGAAAGCAGCTGAGAAAAAAGGCGATAAATGGGCACTGAAAATAATAAAATGCATCTCAGAAAAAAGATACCGATTTTCCTGTACTAGATGCAAGATATCGGTTTTGTCAGAGGAAGCTGTCCAGGCCTGTCAGAAAAGGACTACAGAGGCGAGAACATGCTCGTGGCACTATTGGTGAAGCCATGGATACAATGTTCGACTTCCTAGAAGAAAACTCGGAAGAGTGCCAGTTTTCCCTGACAGAGTTGACTGAGCTGTTAGGTGAGAACCCACCTGGTGTGCGAACCATTAAAAGTCGCCTAATTAAAAAGTACGGAGATGGCGTAATACTAGTTACCACATCAAACAAAACAACAATTGTTTGCTTCAAAAATACTGGATACAAAATGTTATCAGATGCCTGGTATGCTGAACAGAAATCAGATCCACAAAAAGAGCGACTCCGGGTGGTTAAAGCAGCAGCTGATATTATCCGGGAGGATATTCGCTCTCAATTAGTGTACAACACAAAAAATACCCGCCCTCTCTCACATGAATTTTTGCAGGATGTGGATTCTGTAATACCAAACTCGCTGAAAACGTTTATGGAGACCGTGATTGTAAAAAATAAACGAAATTGTCTGGATAAGTGGCGTAAAAAATGTGTTGCTCTGTCACACTCAAAAGTGTCAGCTATCAGACCTTCCTCATTCATATCTTCATTGCTTCATGGCATAGGTGTTTATTTGTATCACAAGTTTTCGTCCAGTCACCTTGTTGACTTGTAGTCAACCATGGGGTCTTGTGCGAGTTACAAAAACATTGTAAAACTAGAAACCTCTGGGATCCTAAGACCAGACCAAATGCAATTGGAGCAGAGGAGTTTTGTGGAATTCACCTTTGACAACGCAGATTTCAACGTCAACACATTGGATGGATTAGGCACCTTCCACGTTTTAGGAGGTATAATAATGGTGACTTCCAGTGAATCAATTATCCCAGAACAAAATTTTCCCCGTGTGGAAAGATGCGGTGCTTCCCAGCTTATGCAACAGAGACCGTCTGCGCAGCTGCAAATTTACCAACCGAAAAAAAACCAAGGTTTGGCTACCGTCACTATTGAGGATGTGGACAGTATTCAAATATCTGAAGACATTGTGCCATCTTCTTCGGATATTGCCTGGCTGTTTGGCAAGAATATAAAAAAGTGGAGTATACCCGGATAGAATAGTTATATAGAACAGGCTACAAATCACCTGCCTTTCGAAACGCCAAAAGTTGTCTGTCTACCTTTCATAAATAATCCTCCGTCACAGTATGACACCTTATTAACCGCTCTTCGGTTGGCCAATGAGAAATGTGATGTCTATGGTCAAAAAACATGCTTCGTGACCTTTGATCAACCACTATACAAAAAAGCTAAAGAAATAGTAGCAAACTGCGATGACTTTGGGTTGAATAATGTTGTTGTGAGGTTAACACGTTCGCTGCGACTCATAATGAATGACCCATACCCAGAAGCGGCCATGTTATTTTTGTAAATGTTGTCTGATTTTACATCTAAACTCAATTATTGATTATAAGAAATACATATAGAGAGCCTTTACCCTTTTTTTTTGGTCCGTCGCACATGTGCTACACGCGCGTGGAGTTAAGATTTCGATGCCCAGTGCTGACCGTCGCGCATAGGCTGCGTGGAATTTCTGAGGAATTTTTGTGCTTGCTGGATGGCAAAATTCCGATTATTTCATACAACAAATGAATAACACCAAAACTCAAAAATTTATCAAAATTGGACGTGACTCAATGGCTACGGTAAGCACAAGGTAATAAATTTCTTGTCGTGTGCTGACTGTACCTCAAAGGTTACACAGAATATGTTGGAAAATTATGGTTTTCTAATTACTTACCTTTGCCTAAAACAGAATTCTGGTTAGAAACAATACAATCACGCAGAAAGGTAACACTCGTCCTTGACCAAAGTAGACACAAAAAAAAACCAGAACATTTATTTCAAAAAATATATAAATCTAACAGAACATAAAAACCACATTTGGTAACAAACAGGAACTTTAGTAACATAAAAACTTCTTAGAAACTAAATAAATGTAAATTCTGCGAAAAAAAAAAGAAAAAAAGATCCTATGTCTATTGGTGGGCTAACGCAAAACATTCCCCAACACAAAAACCAGGTTGACTAGGACACTGTTCGCAATGGTACAAGACGAGTTTCGCAATTTTCTTTGAAGAGCAAACTCTGCGCCGCTTCCGTTTTGTTCGTCCTATAGCATTGACCGCCGTAATTTTCGTCAGTACATGTTTGGACCGATCCAGAGTTTTCGTTGGACTTGGCGTCGCTTCAATATGCAAGAGACTACACAGCACAGAATTTCTAAAATCGTACAATGTTGCCTTTTTTCCTGAATATTCGTTATACAAAAAGTACGAATTTAGCAACATTAGCTGAATGTAGTGAATTCCAAGTTTCAGATTCCACCTCATAGTTTTGCGATCGCAGGGATAGTATAAGCATGCATTTGATTCTGTAGATTAATCCTGATCATGTATTGATTGTACTGATAAACAGCAGATGGCTTTTCTCTATTCCGGTTCCGTTTGTCTTGATAATGTATCATTTGATTATCAAACTCCGTTGACAGATAGAACACGTCTCTCTTGTCCCGCCATTTCCCCACCATGACTCGGTCAGAATACCTACTGACTTTTTCCCCTTTTCTCAATTTCTTGCCGACAATGTCCTTGGGGTTATTTTTCCTTCTTGGGTTCAGGGTTCCTGTACAGTAGGTTTTTCGAGTCAGTAATTCGCGGGCTAACTCGTAGGAGTTATAAAAATTGTCCATGTGTAAATCGCATGCCCCTGGTCTAGATAGTCTATTAGCAAATCTAGAACAACTGTTTGCGTGTGACTCTTTCTCTGGTTTGTCGCCGTAACATCCTCTGCGCCAGTATACACTGAAGTCTTCAAAATAAGACCCGTAGGTTCAGTCAGCATATAAAGTTTGACTCCATATTTGTGTCTTATTATTTATGTCCTGGCGGAATACTAATCGATCCTGCCATAATACCTTCGATTCATCAAGAGACAATTGTTTTGACGGGTAATAGATGTTAGACATCTTTCTGTTGAAGAAATCTATTACCGGCCTTATTTTGTATAATCGGTCTCTTGGTCGTTCCCCTCCTTCCGGATTTTTGGAGAAATGCAGGTATCGCAAAATTATCAAAAAGCGATCGCGACTCATATAAGACGAAAAGCATTTTATGGAATACAGAGGGTGTGTTTTCCAGTAGTCCTGTACCCTATTGGTCCTGATCGACCCCGTATGTAACAATAATGCTACAAATTTTAGCATTTCATCGCGGTTTACCGGTTTCCACCGCGAAATTCTCGAGCTTTCAGCAGCCCCTGAACGAAGGAAAATTTCTTCCGCGTATTGGTTGGTTTCATTCACTACCAAATCGAGAAATTCGTCGTCAAACAATAAGCGGAAATATTCGACCGCTGTGTTACCTGCAGGAATGTCTACCAATAATTCATTCGTTTTTGTGAATGGTATATTTTCTAGAGGGCTTGGTACAGCAGTCCAATTAGGTAAGAAATTGTTTTGGGGAGCTTGCTGTGGAACCGGAATTGGAAGTGGATCATCAACAGCGACTAAATAAATTTAAAAATTATTTTGAAATAGTGACATAAAAATACGTCAAATAAGTTTTTACCTTGTTCATTTTCCCTGCCAGAATTCGCCGATGGAGCAGTATCAGAAATAAGTGCGATGTTTGACGCTTGTGTGTGTTCTATCTCAGCCAAAATACCTGAAAAGTGTGACGTTTTGAAAAGGGAAGTACTTGTTTCGTCACCTAGATTTAGTGGTTACTCCACTGCATTTCAAACTTGGGGAGAATATAGCTGACATGTTTTTTTTTAAATTTAGAATTAGAACGAATCGGTATCAATAACCTAAGCAACGTAAAAACATTCACAATAATTGTTTTTTCTACCTGTATCGTCTTCTGAATCACTGTCTGAAATGGCCTCTTCACTGTCAGAATCACCCTCCTCGATCGTGATATCTTCAATCGTCCCAAAATCCCACAACTCATCGTCACTCGGATCTTCAAGAACACGTAGCAGCTCACTTTCGGATAATTTTTTCGGATTTTTAAACTTCGTCCGCGGCATTTTAGGTCTAGAAGGGCCTGCTTCGCCTTCCGCCATTCAAAAGTCCGTACACACACAAAAAAAAACCGAAAATCTGAAACTGCGCACAAATTTCTATGTCCCGATACGTTAGCGAGGTGCTCTTACAACCACAACTGTATCACCTCAACGCTCGTTGCACACTGCGGAATCGCCTAGCAACAGGTCTGTGTAGCCGATCGGCTACGTGCGCACTGCGCGGAGGACCGTTGCGTCGCACATGTGCTACATGCGCAGCGAACGTGTTAAGTGGTTTGCACTTACTTATGTCATTTATGGGAACAATAGGCAAGATAATGGAAGGGTCTGGATTAAAGGAAGTCTTTTCAACGATTTTTGCGCCAAACAGTATTGAGAAGATAATGTCTGGACACTCTTATACGCGTGCTGTAAGAGGGCTCACACTTTAACCCAATTGGCATTAGCAAACGAGGTTGCTAAAACTGTACATCTGACTGATGAAGATGAAGGTGTACTCGATGACGTGTTCTCCAGCTTTGACCACTCCACCATCTTAACGTTACTCGAAAATGAGCAATTCCAACTTATTCAAACCAAGTTTGCTAATGTGCTTGATAATCTTGAACTTAACGGTCCCACAGCAAAGCTCTGGGTTCAATATATCCGAATGGTAACTTTAGTGAAACAATTCATTGAAGCAGAGCGAATGGGAAACTGGGATCTGCATCTCAAGACTATCCACAAAATGCTGCCATTTTTTCATGCAGCTGGCCACTTTTTTTATGCCAAGTGTGCTCACATGTATCTTCAAGATATGTTGACACTGAAAGAAAGAATAGATCCTTTCAAATTCCAACAGTAAACGAAAAGTGGGTACTTTACAATTCGACGCGCCAAAAAATTCTGGTGTGGTGTATGGTCATATACGTATAACGATTGAACAGGTTCTTATGAGGTCAATGAAAGCCTACGGAGGCTTGACCCGGGTTCGCAGAATGACAGATAGTGTGCTTACCCGATGGACATTAGGAATGGTCTATCTCCAAAACGTATGTACAGATGTGGAAAGCTATTGCGACATTATGAGTATTACGTCTGAACAGTATATTGATATACTACCATCCAGAATAACCAGAGACGAACAAGATGCAGAAAAACAGCTTAGCTTCTTTCACATTCACCCTCCATTTCCCAAGAGTGATTCCATAATTTCATTAAGTAGTGGGCTCATCGGGAGTAAAGAGGTTAACTGCCACAATGCTATAAACATTGGAAAGGAGATGATGTCAAAAGTTATTGGTGAAAATTTTGAAAATGTAAAGTTTACTAGAAGAAATACAGTGAACACGCTTGCCTCTGCTGTCTGCTCTGTTTCAATTGGAGAGAGAAGGGTGACCATTAACCCTCTCACTTTGTTCCACAAATTATGCACTTTGAAAAAGAGTGACAAAGTGTTGAAGGACTTTTTTACACATGAAATGTCACCATTTCCTATGGCACTTTTTACTGAAGATGGAATCAGAAAGGGTATGAAGTCATCGTTTTACACAGCCTTCAATCCTGTGAGTCTGGATGAAAAGCAGCAGAGGAAGGATACGTACGTAGTTGTAGACGGTGGACATCTACTCCACAAAGTTGTGTGGCCTCGGAGTGTGTCTTTTGGGGAAATTGCCGCCGGGTATGTCAAATACTTGCAAAATCGCAACGGTTCAAATATAACAGCAGTTTTTGATGGGTACCCATCTGACGCATCAGAAAAAAACACCAAGAGCTCTGAATGTCTCCGTAGAGCTAGAGCAACGTCCTCTCCTATTATCTTCGACGAAACAACCATTGCTCCAGTTATTCAGGACAAGTTCCTATTAAATGACGAGAACAAGGTTAGACTTATCGACATATTGAAGGTGTACCTAAAGAGGAACAAAGTTCTAATCCTACAGGCAGAGGAAGATGCTGACCGGTTAATAGTAACCACAGCCATTTCCATGTCCTCTGCCTACGACGTCGTGAAGATCGCTGGCGAGGACATAGATTTGTTGGTCATGCTTTGTAGTTTGCCACGAGATGTAGAAGACCACACCCTTTCAACATACAAACCAAAGAACATTATATTTTTAAAATGTGGGAGGAAAAAAACAGAAATGTCACCTACTCGACGAATTCCTTCACGCACCAAGCACAACCCGAAATGGCACTGTTCCTTCATGCATTCAGTGGTTGTGATACAACATCAGTCCTTTTTTGTCAAGGAAAAATGAAATTTGTATCGACGCTGAAAAAACAGCGACGCCTTGAACAAAACGCTGCAGTTTCCTCAGCCCCAATGCCACACCTGCGCAGGTCGCCGAAGCAGGAGAAAGCTTTTTCGTTTCACTGTATGAGGACAACAGTGAATCCCAAAATCTCGACAGCCTTCGCTTCCAGTTGTTCACAAGGGCAGCAGCTAAGTCCAACATGAACCTCGCCAGGTTGTCTCCAATCAGGGATGCTGCAAGAGTTCTGTTCGCGCCAAAGCTGCGCGACCGGTGGCAGACGAATTGGCTAGATTAACGGCAGCCTACGTGGCACTTCGCTCGTCTCGCGCCACGTAGACATCCCCCTATCTTGTGTCCGAACCGTGAATCGAATTAGTCGTTACGTAACGTGTGATCGCGTTCGTCTCTTCTTGTACTCGCGATTTCCGACCAACGTGCTCGACAATAATCGCAGTGCATCGCATATACGGATTTATTGTGTGTTCACTACGTACGACCGAAACGTACTTCGGATTCAGCGCCGTGCGTCGCATAATTGCGCTTTTTTCGGATACACTCACTACTGCCGTCCGACACGTGCTCCGGAGTAGTCGAGTATCGCGTAGTTGCGCTCCCGCGTGTGCTCTTTTCGTTTCGGCGTAGCCATTAAATTCTGTGCACCTCGAATAGGCTGAACATCGCGGATTTCTCAACTAGTTCATAAGAGTTTCTGTACGCTCGTGCGCTCTAGGAGTATTCGATTTTCTCGCGTTGCCAAAACCGGACCGGTCCGTATTTTCTTCTTTCTAACAAAACAAGTTCACTCTCTGCGAACATACCACCGGGTAAAAAGATTTTTTGCCCGTATTGATTTTCCTGAGTTATGGTTCTTAATTTTGTTGTTGGTTTCTTTTCAGATACAGAAGTGGCTGGGAGGTGAGAAGAATCCCCTCGATTGAAGCTGGATGCGGAGTACACAAGGCCTTATCCCTCTACTGATAACGAAACCACCAGCTCCTCAACCCCTGCTAAACATGATTTCCTGCAACTGCAAGAAAGGTTGTACCAACAACTGCGGTTGTAGAAAAGCAGGACTTAAATGCTCGGCTGTTTGCAACCACTGTAGTGGTCAATCTTGTGAGAACATACCAGACCTGATGTGTGACGACATTGATGATGAACCACTTATCGATGATTCGCCATTAGATGACGATTTCGACCTGCCTGAGCCGGTCGATAAAGAAATGTTATCGAAGCAAGCTGCCCCCAAAAGAAGTGCTGTGGATTTAGAGGACCAGCCTGGTCCACCAAAGATGTACAAGAAGTACGACTAATAACAATTTCCCACACAGTACTGATTATATACAATTAAGTGTTTCATATTACAACAAAAATTTGTAATAATAATTTTATATTTACTACAATCGTTTTTTAAATAAATTATAATGCTTATTTCGTTAACGACCGTACTTCATTTTACGAACAATCCTTTTAATATTTGCTTACTAACCTCATCAACTTTGGACAGCTGCATCTCAGGAACTATTAGGTCTAAATAAACCAAATTAGTCTCGTTTTGTTGAAAGTTTAGTCCTTCTTAATAATATTTGTATTATAACTTTTGCCGTTAAATAGGTCCTTAGTGGTCAATATTGACAAAAACTGAAAAAAAACTAAAATTTCCTTTTTTTGAAAATTTATGAAAACTGAATTGCTGTATCTTAGAAACTGTTTGGCCTGCCAAGACCAAATTCATCTCGTTGTAAATTTAGTCTACTTTAGAGGCTCAAATAATGACTTGCTGTAACACAGGTCCTTGGTAGTCAAAATTGAGAAAAACTGAAAAAGGCCCTAAAATTTAGCGTGTTTTCAAGTATTTAGCAATGATCCGGAGGGCTTCCGAGGTCAAAAACTTGGATTTGTCATTACAACTTCATCACATACGACATATAAAAAAAATCATAACTAGGTACCTCATTTGATGCAAGGTAAAATGTAAATTCCATGGACTATTATGGCCCGAAACTTGTTAGTCGGGGGTTTTCGGGGTCACTCATTACGACGCTGATGTCCAAATCGGTCTATTTTCAAATCCAAGATTCCCAAATCCAAAGTGATTGTCCTGTTGTGTTACTATTTTGGCCTTAAAGTTGGTATTTTCACGTTTTTTGATGCGCTGAATACGACAAAATTCAGCGACCCCGGAAATCCTCGAGTAAAAAGTTTTGGACAATAGTCTTCAAATTTTGATAAACTTGTGGAATTCATCATCCACCATATTGAATCCGCCATCTTGGATTTGAGAATAGACCGATTTGGACATCAGCATTATAATGAGTGATCCCGAAAACCCCCGAGTAACAAGTCTCGGGCCATAATCTTCGAATTCTAAAAATTTCTGGAATTCATCATCCGCCATATTGCATTCGCCATCTTGGATTTGAAAATAGACCGATTTGGATATCAGTATCGTAATGAGCGACTCAAAAAAACTCCCGAGTAACAAGTTTTGAGCGATAATCTTTCCTACCAAATTTTTTTATTGACTTTGCCTTGCATCCGGGATGGTCGATAAATCGACCAGCCACCCGGGCCGGGACCTCTAAATAGGAAATTTAATTATTTTATTTATAAATTTCACGTTTAAAAAAAGTAAATTTTAACTGAAATTTCCCCGGACTCTAAAGGTTAATACCCACTATCTCGATCTTACTCATTGACTCTATGAGCCGCTTCACACGTGCCGGATAAACGCGCCCGGTCCCGGGCCGGCGCCGGGTGGTGGGGATAGTGTTCTATAGGCTAGTATGCATCGTTTCACACGTGCCGGGTGATCCTACCCAGCACCGGGCCGACGGCACCCAAACCGGATAGTCGTTGGCCACGCCCACCCGATACGGGGTACGGGTGGTACGTAGTTAGTATGGGATCCCTCATAGGAAAAAAAATTGATTACCACTCCCCTGAAACTTTGTGAGCATCTTCATTTTGTCAAGTCTGCCAGCTTTTTTATCTGCGAAAAATGTGGTTTCCGCCGGAGTTTCGAGATATTAATTAACAAACATGTCAATTTTATGAATTTTGTTTATTGATGACCAACAGTCTGATTCTTTGCCCAAAGTAAGATAAATATTTATGAAATCAAACGGTAACATTGTCCGACAAGTTTTCTGCCGGGTATGTCCAGTCCGACACTCTGAACATGTCATTTTTATGAATTTTGTTTATTGATGACCAACAAGCTGGTTCTTTGCCCGAAGAAAGATAAATATTTATAGAATTTGATAGTAACATTGTCCGACAAGTTTTCTGCCGGGTATGTCCAGTCCGACACTCTGAACATGTCATTGTTATGAAACATGTTGACATCATTACCACTTGTCGGACAAAAATACCACACATTAGGTAAGCAAATTTTATGATGAGTAATCACTTTGTCCGACAAAAGTATTGCCGGATGTCGTTAGTCCGACAAAAAGAAGAAATAAAGGGCTCGGGATAAGAAGGATATAAGCCACCTACAACAGTTTCTTAAATAATTGAGTTCAAAATGTCGCATTAAAATATAAAATGTTGTTTTTGTTATATAACGGTAAATAATTTGTTGACATATGTATCAATGCTTCAGTACATCATTTTGTGACAGAAAAAATGCGACATTTTGAACTCGACTATCTAAGAAAGCAAGGTAGAATGTTGTAGGTGGCTTATATCCTTCTTATCCCGAGCCTTTGAAATAAAATTTGGAATTTTTAATTTATGGACTGTGAATAACTTTTCACATCGCTTAATACAAAAAATATGGAATTATATAATATTTACTAGTTACATGCATAATATTTTTCAGTCACTGTCTGATTCGTCGGTCGATGAATAATTATTCTTATCATTGAGATCCTTGTCTTCTTGATCCGTGTTGTCTGAAGCTGTAATAACATTTCGAAGATATATTTCAGAAAACCCGAAAATAATTTGAAAGTTAGTAATTATAAAATTATAAAGTAATGAAAAAGTTACCTTCGACATTTGAAGATATTTCTTGAAAAGAAGGGTTCTGAGGGCCGTCGAACCAATAATATTGGTACTGTCCGTCAATGATGGTCCATCCACATTCTTCAGGTATCCATTGTGTTGGCCACCTCATATGGGCATTGCACCACACACTGGATATAGGTATACAGAGTTCTTTATATTTGCTGCAATAACTCCTGCTTGGTTGGTGGCAGGCTGGATGGATCAGTTCTCATTATTTTTTTTTGGCTATTTCTTCATTTTCACTCTTAATTGCGATAAGTATTGCATTTCTGCGATAAGTACATAAGTCTCAGATATTTTTCAACGTGTCATAAAGCAATTTCATCTATCACAATGTCAAAAAGATTTATAAACAAAACGATAATAAACAAATAGTACTTAATATCACTCTATATAAAGGCGTGTATACCGAACATTGGAAAAGTTAATTTATCACAAGGTCATTACTATTTACTCAAGGTTAACTCTAAATGCACTTTTAGCAACTTTCAAACTGCTGTAACTTCGTATAAATATGAATTTGAGTACAAAATCGTAAGAGACCTTTTCTTTTTAAAATGGCCCAGATAATATAAATATGCACTTTTTAAAACAAAATTTATATTTCTTCAAAACTTGTTTAAACAAATGCGTTTTAAACAATAATATATCACTCGAACGCAAAATCAATAGCGATATTCCTATTCTACGGGTGAAAATACATAAGACAAACTTTTATTTATCCTTTGCACTTCAAACCCCAACGAGAGATCAACATGGACAAAATTCTAACACGTTTTTTTCATTTTTTACAGATATCCGGCAATTATTTTGTCGGACAATCATTCCACTGCATTGTAAACTTAATTTCACACAAAATGAAAAAAAATTTAATGTTGGTAATGATGTCAACATGCTTAATAAAAATGACATGTTCAGAGTGTCGGACTGGACATACCCGGCAGAAAACTTGTCGGACAATGTTACCGTTTGATTTCATAAATATTTATCTTACTTTGGGCAAAGAATCAGACTGTTGGTCATCAATAAACAAAATTCATAAAATTGACATGTTTGTTAATTAATATCTCGAAACCCCGGCGGAAACCAGACTTTTCGCAGATAAAAAATTGTATAGGTTGTACGGTAATGCTAGTAGTTTATTAAGATAAAAATAAGATACCCCTTAGCAATACGTATTTCTATTTCAGCTATACGAATAGTTATTTCAACAATAGGTACGTATTGCTCTTGTTACCACTTGGTATTGCTGCACTGAGAAATAAAAATACGTGTGTGTATAATAACATATAATATAAAACAGTTTTTATAGAAAAATTGTTAGATGTGAAACATCGAAATTCTTCTTTGTAGAAAGTATGCGATAGGAAGGATGGACCACGCGTCCGTCGAAAGAACACGTGCGCCAGTGCGCATTTGTATTTATGACTGTGGTACTATTAAACGGTACGAGAGAACCGTTGTCTCTTATTCAAAAAGCGCATTTAGTTTACTCTCTCTTAACTCTGTCATCGGTAAGTACTGTTTAATAGTATCACAGTCATAAATACAAATCCGCACTGGCGCACGTGTTCTTTCGACGGACGCGTGGTCCATCCTTCCTATCGCATACTTTCTACAAAGAAGAATTTCGATGTTTCACATCTAACAATTTTTCTATAAAAACTGTTTTATATTATACTAGCTTAATTTTATAGCTGGTAATAATGAGAAACAATGCATTGTTCGTTTTTGCAAAGAGTAGTATGTTTTATTTCTTATTAATGTACTTCTTGTTTTTATCTTTATTAATCTTTCCAAGTATCTAGCTAGCTATTCAAAATAAATATTTGTTTAACGCAAGTGTAAAATATTTTATTAGGTACCTATGGCACGTTTTTTTAATTATTTAACTGGCTTTACTACCAATCTAGATAATATCTATTCGGTACACGTTTTGCAATCGATTTTCATCTAATTTCCTGACGAGGTAGAGACTTGCTACTTTCAACTGGATGACAATTAAAATAAACAAGAATTGTGAAAATTGATTGCAAAATTTCACACAAGACTAAAAAGCAGAAAATAATTCGAGATTAAAATTTTTTAGTATAATAAAGTAGTATTCTCATAGCTATTAAACAATATTTTATACTTTTTAGTCCTTTAAAAAAGTGGTAAGTAAATATAAGTATAAATAATTTAAAAATTGTATCCACTAATAAATATATGGAATTACCTTACACACAGCCAGACGTTGTTTTGGTGTAACTGCCATCCTCCGAAAAGCATCTTTCTTCCTTAACTTTACTTCCACCTTCTTAAGAAGTTGATGAAATGTGGATTGCGCGTCATCCTAAAGTAATCATAAAATTTTGTTTCGTCGTCCAACAAATGGGAAAATAGAGTCCGATGTTCTCCTTCAATAGATCTAGTTTTCCAAGCGTTGTGCACCCATTTCCTTTTCACTTTCCTTTGCCGGATTCTGACCACTTCTTCCTCTTCCTCTAATGCAAGAGCTATTATCGCTAAATCACTGTTATTAAAATTGGCGAACATATCTGCTATTATTAATATGAACTGACCTGGCAGTTTCGAAGACAACTGACGACTGACGGGCATGTGTGGTACCTAGATAGACGCGCCGTGCAAGGGTTCTGACCATTTCTTCCTCTTCGGCCGTGTTCGACCCTGGCACGGCCCGGTAATGTGTGTCTCAACCTTTATGCGAACAAGAGATTCACAAGCGGCCCATGAACCGTTCGGCTCACAGATGTATACCCACCTTTATGCAGTGCACTCTTCCTAAGCCAACTACCGACTCGACCTCTACCACGAACCGCCCTGTGGCAGGGGTGGCTGGCGAATTGGGCCAACTTCGGCCGGATATAGTTATTTGAGACGACCGGTCACGTGTCATCACCATCCTGGACGTGACGGCGTTTGAGAACCGCCTGCAGTCGTGGGATGAGGCTAGAACGCGTAAATACGCCAAATACGCGCCTCTAGCTGACCAACTGCAGGCGGCAAGGGTATCAGGCTGTGGTCGACGCCTTTATCGTCGGTGCCCTCGGGTCGTGGTACTGGGGCAATGAGTAGGTGCTGAGATGGCTACGGATTTCTCCGTGGTATGCATCGATGATGCGCCGACTCATTGTCTCGGACACGATCCGATGGTCACGCGACATATACGTGGAGCATTTGACCGGCGTCAGGCAGTATGCGCCCCTTGAACTCATTAATAATAATGATTAACATCTGCCCTCCTGCTTTAGTCCGGGTGGGGTTGGCCACTGTTGGGTAGCAGCTCTTTTAATTTCTCATCCTCATCCCATCTCTCGCCTATTGTATACCTATATCTTCATCCACTTCGTTCACTTCATTCATTTTCATCTACCGTCTCACTTGCTACCCAATGGTTATATGTCGATTCTCTCTCCAAATCTAATCCATTAATGTTTTTACCAATTTATTGTACAATTCGCTTACCTACTGGGAAGTAATAAGTGGCCGCCCCCCCCCCCTTGCGAAACAATATTACCTGTTATTAATATTATCTTATACTACTTATAGTTATCATCATTTGTTCCTATTGCTCGAGCTTACTTATATGCAATCGTTTATACTCAAAACACCTGATAGGCTGCTATAATTTACTACGTATAACCTAGATACAGTCTGAAAATATTAATTTGATTAACTTGTACATTTATATTTATACTTACCTATGTGTTGCGCGCCGCACTGTGTATTGTCCTGTTTGTCTTTGCTTCGTGCGGTGGTGCGGGTACCTCCTGGGCCGGCTGGCCTCGGTCCACTGAAAAGCGGATGGGGGGCGGCTGGTCCCGGGGTGCCCCCCGGATTTCCGTTGTTGGTGTCCCGTGATTGTCTCCACAGATATGGCGCCATATCCCCCGACCGCAGGACGGCGGGGGATTACCTGTATATTATTGTAAGGGCCCGTCTAAATCAATAAATTCATTCTTCAGAATGACAGGCCCCAATAGTGGAGGGGGTAGATAGCCGCTCCCCTTATATTTTTATACATGATATACATTATTTTATTTGTTTTTCATTTTATGTTGGAACCAAGTGCCATTTATATAACCCCCGGGGAACTAATTTTTATTGTATTTCTTAATGTTTACAATAAATAGTACTTTATTTGTTTGGCACCCATCAATAGTGAATGTTCTCAGTGAATTTATAAATATGGAAAATGAGCCAAATGGGCCAAAGTCAATAAGCTCAAGTTCGAATTGCTTCCTCATGGACCCTATTCGTCAGATTTAGCCCCCTCGGATTATTTTCTTTTTCCAAACTTGAAAAAATGGCGTATGTCGCTTAAAGGTGCCAAAAATACGTGTGCTCTGTTCCGGGGTTAAATTTACTTATTTCACAATTTTTAGTGGGCGGGTATGAAGGGTATATTGTTGTAAAAAAAAGGAATCATCTAAATTGGTCCACATGTAACGGAATTATGAAGTAACATAACGCATATCATTTGCCAAGCTCGAAAGCTGGATGGGTGACCGCTAGCAGACCACTAGCCTTATTGATGTCTTTGTGTTTCAGTCTGTGATCGAAAAAGTGAGTATTTTTTGTTGTTGTCCGTTGAGGAGTTCCGTTCTCCATCTTCAAAGGTCTTTATCCGATCTTCACCAAATTTATACGGGAAAACCCTGATGGTGCATCCTTTTAAATAAAAAAATAATCACCGAAATTGGTTTAGATTTGATAAAAATGTGAAGTAACATACACCCCGCCCCTCTTAAAAAACATACGCGTCGAATTAAGAACCTCCTCCTTTTTTTGAAGTCGGTAAAAAAGTTAGCCAATAGGTACTTTAGAAATCGGATGCTGTGTTCTTGCTGCTGTACTGAAAAACGTACGGTACTCATCACACTAATGATATAGTCCAAGAGCCAGAGCCAAAAAAGGTCTCTGAATTTAATAAGCCCAGTTTTTTTATAGTTTATTACAGTGGTTGTGTAGACAAACATACTGCGGTCAGTCAAGCGAAAGCTGGGGCATATGTCTCAGGGACGCTATCAAAGTTGTCGTTCCTGCCGGGGTAATAATTTGAATTTAATAAGGTTGAAAATCGGTATACAACTTGTATATTGTATATAAATAAAGGTTACGAAGTCAGTCAGCTGAATGTGGGGGCGGAGCTGGTCAGTCAGCAAAAAAAGAAATGTAAATTTCGCGCGCGCTCGGCGTTGCAGGCGATTTCAAATCAGAGTATAGGAAAGAGCGCAGGTATACTCGTAGGGGGGGTAAGAGACAATAGCTCGGGGTCTGTTCCGTCGCACCGAGCGTACATAGGTCGTAAATATCACGGACAATTCGTTAACAGCCATCTCCCGCAGTGCCCGCTTTGACCGGTACCGTCATAAAAGTGATCCGAGCTGGCTAAAGGAGAGGAGTGTCCGATGCCGCCGATGAACAATTGGGGTATTTTGATACTTAGTTTTTCCATTTCGCCAGCGTTATCGACATCCTTCCCCTGGCCGATCAGGGTGCGTCGCGTCGCGTCACGTTAGCCCACGCAATCCCTTCCATTGGGCTACGATGCGAATATATAAATCGGGGCTAAAAGCGTGTCCTTCAATGTACTATCAACCATCAAGTGTCACTCAATTCGTGTTGTATTGAACAATGGTTAAACCGTAGTGAGTGACGCATGTGTTTCGTTTCAAAATGAACAAAATTTGTGTATTCTGCCTCAAGAAGCATCAGCTATTAATATTATTTACAGAGAAGTCTTTAACAAATTGTAAAGCAATTTTACGAATTCGTGCAAAATATAATTTAACGTATGACAATATATCTTTGCCGTCGAATCCAGGACAAATTGAGAGTGCTACCATGTAGTTTGCTACAGAAAGTTTACGGCTTTAAGTAAAAAGTATAGACAAGAGTTAAGGTAAGATACAATTCAATATAAACATTTTGTGCATGCTCAAAATAGTTTATTTCGTACTTATTATCGATATGACTTGAACACCTATTGAAGTAAGAAGTTGCATTGTTGACGTTTAAGCGAAATCAACGAATTTGATGATTCGGAGGCAGAATTTGATAATGAATGAGTTATTAAAATATTATTTGTAATGTCTATTCTGTACATATATAATACATTTTCAATATTATTATATTATAATTAATTAATAGCCTATTGAATCTAGTTCGTTAAATAATAATTTATATATTCGTATCGTAGCCCAATGGAGGGGATAGCGTGGGCTAACGTGACGCGACGCGCCCTGATCGGCCAGAGGAGGGATGTCGATGACGCTGGCGAAATGGAAAAACTAAGTATCAAAATTCCCCAATTGTTCATCGGCGGCATCGGACACCCCGAGTCGAAATTTTAGTCTTCAAACGGTCATCGGAGTCGTCGATCGCGCCGGTCATTCCATTGTGTTTCCAAACACAATAGGAAACCGACGTCGATCGCATCGTAAGGGTAATCGTTTAGGCGTTCTAGTACTGAATCCCCACTCCAGCCAAAAAGGGTAACGTTGAAATTCCGAGAACCGCTTATGCTAGTATCGAAGGAGTAACTAGTACTGAATCCCCACTCTAGCCGAAATAAGACATACAATTTTCCAACGGCACACTCGTGGACTTAGAATATTTCTAACAGCTCAATCGTGGACTTAGAACATTTTTTCCGCTTGACTGCATGCCGCTGCGCATGCGTCCCAGTCGGTTCGCGCATAGACGCTGTGCACTCTAGTGGCAAGGGTAAGCATTAAAAACGTTACATTTTCTACACGGTACACCCGGGGATACGGTATCTGTCGCTGGTGACTTTTTTTAAACGTTATTTTTAAACGTACTAACCAATGAATAATTAATTCTCATGCGCTCATTAGCTACGGTGGCGTCTACTCTCGTTAATGAAAGCATGAGGATTATTAATTATTGGTTAGTACGTTTAAAAATAACGTTTAAAAAAAGTCACCAGCGACAGATACCCTGTCCCCGGGTGTACATAGGGAAAGTTAATATTTTGTGAGAATCAGTAACACATCCTATAAAAGAAAGGTTGTTTTTCATTATGCCGAAGTCGAGACAATCGTATTGCATAGTGGGGTGGAAAAATCGCCCTGAAAAAGAAGAAGTATATGGCATACTTTCAAATCTACTTCATATTTTGATTCAAAATTTGGTCAAGAACAAAGATGCGTCATTTTTGATTCGTGAGCGTGGGGCTCGGGAAACCGTTAGCAACGGTACCTTCGCCCTTTGGACACAGACTCGGCCAGCTCCAGCGTAATTGGCTGTTCCACCGACCCTCCTCTAATTAGCCAATGAGGGTGCATAGCGTTACCCACGCTATCCCCTCCGTCGACCAAATGTCGCCACACGTTCCGAACTTTTACAGTTATATGTATAGAAGAAGCCGAGGGACTCGCGTCGTCTTTTCTTAGCTTGTCTTGTGATTATCAACTATCAACGTGTCTTGTATCTCATCAACTTGAATATATTTATATCAGTTTTATAGTGAGTGCAGTGTCCAGTTTAATCGAACTTGATCTTTCGTTACACGTTTCCGTACCTTTGAAGCAGAGTGGTTTAGCGCTCCACAGGGACGAACCCCGCCATTTACGGCCGACCTGGACCGGAAAAGTAAGTAGAATCATTTTTACGTATATTGATATTATTTTTATAAATATTCTGGTACATGTTGCACTATCATGTACGTTGTGCCCCGATAATATAACCTTAAAATTATTTGACGCTTTCTTGAATAGGCTAGGCAAGTATCTCAAATTATTGACGCGCGCGCGACCTCGTGGATAGTCCATGAAACCTTGGGGTGATAAGTGACCAATCAGGATCAAGTATTCCGTTGTCTGTAACCCACCACAACGGAATACTTGATCCTGATTGGTCACTTATCACCCCAAAGTTACGAACTGCGACCACCTCGTGGCGCCACTAGAGATACTTGCTTAGCCTATAGACCTTTTCATTCTGAGCGGAAGTAACTAGCGCGCCTCATGTGTAATTAAAAAGCCTAGTGCTAACTTTAAGGGCGGGTTGTAACGACTTGGTTCAGAGCCGGTTCAGCTTGAACCGCCGTTCTTGGTATATTTTGCGTCACACATAATATCATACATTTTTATGTAAACTCAGTTCAAACGTGGTTCAAGCTAGAACTGAGTTTAAACCAAGTCGTTACAACCCGCCCTAAAAGTTTCGAACAGTTTTTTATTCGCAATATATTCCTACAGTCTAAAACTAGTGCAGTTAATCTAGGCATTGCATATATGGTGTACAGTATGTCCGCGATCAAACAGACCATACCAAATTGCGAGTTTTGCATGAGCACCCCTGTGGGTCTCCTCGTCCAACAGAATCACCAGAGAAGCGTGAATACGCATGCGTAGTCATCCGAAACCGATGTGAACTTTCTGACGACGCCAACACCCGCGAATGACTACGCATGCTCATTCACGCTTCTCCGGTGATTCTATTGGACGAGGAGACCCACGGGGGTGCTCATGCAAAACTCGCAATTTTGCTATGGTCTGTTTGATCGCGGACATACGGTACAAGAAGTTGGGCTTCAGGGCATGAAAAGTACACCAATCGATAGCTGGAGGTTCCAATATTAACATATCAAAATATATCATTTGTCAATTCCCGGGAAAATTTATAATTAATTAAAAACTATCGAAGTTCTGGCCCTAAGCCACTTTAATCATTCATTTCTCTTATATTATTTACTCAATCAAACAAATGCAGCTACAAATTTGTAGCGGAAAAAGTTTACTATAAAATTGATGCGAGAACCGACATGACAGAATGCACGGTTAATTTCTAATAATTTTTTTATGTAATTTCTGAGCATTTTTTGTCAAGCAATCAGCTATTCCCATGGCAACCACAACCACGACGGCGACGACAAGGACGAGGATGACGGCGACGAGGACGGCGATTACGAGGATGGCGACGGCGACGACGACAACGACGCAACGTATTGAACGGAGAGGAGAGTAAAGGCCATCACACACAAAATTCCGTAAGGCCGTAAGACGTAAGCGTAAGCGAATAGACCAATCAGGATCAAGTATTCCGTTGTGGTGGGGTTACGGACAACGGAATACTTGATCCTGATTGGTTTATTCGCTTACGCTTACGTCTTACGGCATTACGGAATTTTGTGTGTAAAGGCCATAACGACGTGATGCTACTGCAAAAGTTTGGGGGAGCGCCGCGATAGGGGTTGACGAGCGAAGTGAGTAGGGGGCGGAGCCCCCTAGTATTTAAATATAACATAAGTTTTTGACAAAATCCAAAAAAAATATGTTTAGTTCTGGTATGCTTCTGTCTGACTGTTTAGCATACTATTCCATACGACCTTATTGATTATAAACGAAATATGTTTAGTTCTGGTATGTTTATGTCTGTGACTGTTTAGCTTACTATTCTATGCGTACCTTATCATTTATAAACGAAATATGTTTAGTTCTGGTATGTTTATGTCTGACTGTTTAGCTTACTATTCCATGCGTATCTTATCGTTTCAAAATTCAATAATAAAGATAAAAACATTACAATAATATATTATGCAAAAGATGTTTGCAAAAAGCACTAAAATAACATAATATAATGAGATTATGATACTAGAGCAACAAATGTTATGTTAACAAAGATAAACACATATTACGATAATATATTTTATTATAATATATTATTATCACAATATATATTATGCAATACATTATTACTAATGATGTGTTATACAAAAATATATATTATTTTTCATTAATATTCATCTGCATTTCAGTATTATTCAATATACGCACAGGGTCACGGATTCTGTCGCTAGGGACTTTCTAAAATGTAATTTGTAAACATACTAGCCAATGAACAATTAATTCTGACGCCCTCATTAGCTACAGTGGCGTTTACCCTCGTTAATCAGCGACGGAATCCGAGTCCCTGGGTATATATATATATATACCTGTAACCTACCTGTATCCCCTCCACTGCCATTTTCGGAGAAATAAGAGTCGTTAAATGGTCTAATGACCGGATTAAAGTAATCCAACGGGAGTCTTCAAACAGTCATCCTAGTACAGAATTTGCACTTTTGGAAGCCTAGGATGCCTGTTTGACGACTCCCCAAACACAATAGAATGCGGGTGGTCAGAACGACGCGATCGACGACTCCGACGACCGTTCGATGACTAAAATTTCGACTTGGGACTCGAGGATCCTCTCCTTTAGCCGGCTCGGATCACTTTTATGACGGTACCGGTCAAAGCGGGTACTGCGGGAGATGGCTGTTAACGAATTGTCCGTGATATTTACGACCTATGTGTACGCTCGGTGCGACGGAACAGACCCTGAGCTATTGTTTCTTACCCCCCCCCCCCCCTACGAGTATACCTGCGCTCTTTCCTATACTCTGATTTGAAATCGCCTGCAACGCCGAGCGCGCGCGAAATTTACATTTCTTTTTCTGTTGACTGACCAGCTCCGCCCCCACATTCAGCTGACTGACTTCGTAACCTTTATTTATATGCAATATACAAGTTGCATACCGATTTTCAACATTATTAAATTCAAATTATTACCCCGTCAGGAACGACAACTTTGATAGCGTCCCTGAGACATATGCCCCAGCTTTCGCTTGACTGACCGCAGTATGTTTGTCTACACAACCACTGTAATAAACTATAAAAAAAATTGGGCTTATTAAATTCAGACCTTTTTTGGCTCTGGCTCTCCGACTAATACTGACAGCACTATTCTGCCAATGAAACACTACATTTAAATACTTTGCATTAGTATTTTATTAGAATATTTGCATAAGGGCGAAGCGAGTAGCATATGTAGAAAAATGTAGCACATGTTCCTGGAATATATATGTATACTAGCAGCCCGTCCCGGCTTCGCACGGGTAGATTGTGGATTGATTTTGTCCGTCCACCATTGTTTAAATACATTTTTAATACAAAACTTTTAGTATTTTTCCCGGGCTACGCAATGGTCATATTGGATTTGACCTTGACCATGACCTTCAAGGTTATATCAAGGTCAAATTAATTTTTTTCACGTTCAAATGTGTCCTTGACCATTTTTTTCATGTTACCTTTATTGTCAGCGGAGGTCAAATTTAGGTCAAGTATAGTTCGACTTTTTGAACACCCTGTATAAGATTTACTAACTCAGAAACCTTCGCGGATATGCGTCCAACTGTTCCCCAAATTTTCATCGCAATCGGATGAACGGTTTAGGAAGGCATAATAATCATCAGTACCGGTATTTTTTGAACACCTTTTATAAGATTTACTAACTCAGAAACCTTCGCGGGCATGCGTCCAACCATTCCCCAAAGTTTCATCGCAATCGGATGAACGGTTTAGGAAGGCATAATAATCATCCGTACCGGTACTTTTTGAACACCCTGTATAAGATTTACTAACTCAAACTTTCGCGGGCATGCGTCCAACCATTCCCTAACTTTTCATCGCAATCGGATGAACGGTTTGGGAAGGCATAATAATCATCCGTACCGGTACTTTTTGAACACCCTGTATAAGATTTACTAACTCAGAAACCTTCGCGGGCATGCGTCCAACCATTCCCCAACTTTTCATCGCAATCGGATCAACGGTTTAGGAAGGCCTAATAATCATCAGTACCGGTACTTTTTGAACACCTTTTATAAGATTTACTAACTCAGAAACCTTCGCGGGCATGCGTCCAACCATTCCTCAAAGTTTCATCGCAATCGGATGAACGGTTTAGGAAGACATAATAATCATCCGTACCGGTACTTTTTGAACACCCTGTATAATATTTACTAACTCAGAAACCTTCGCGGGCAGGCGTCCAACCATTTCCCAACTTTTCATCGCAATCGGATGAACGGTTTAGGAAGGCATAATAATCATCAGTACCGGTACTTTTTGAACACCTTTTATAAGATTTACTAACTCAGAAACCTTCGCGGGCATGCGTCCAACCATTCCCCAAATTTTCATCGCAATCGAATGAACGGTTTAGGAAGGCATAATAATCATCCGTACCGGTACTTTTCGAACACCCTGTATAAGATTTACTAACTCAGAAACCTTCGCGGGCATGCGTCCAACCATTTCCCAACTTTTCATCGCAATCGGATCAACGGTTTAGGAAGGCCTAATAATCATCAGTACCGGTACTTTTTGAACACCCTGTATAAGATTTACTAACTCAGAAACCTTCGCGGGCATGCGTCCAACCATTCCCCAACTTTTCATCGCAATCGGATCAACGGTTTAGGAAGGCCTAACAATCATCAGTACCGGTACTTTTTGAACACCTTTTATAAGATTTACTAACTCAGAAACCTTCGCGGGCATGCGTCCAACCATTCCCCAAAGTTTCATCGCAATCGGATGGACGGTTTAGGAAGGCATAATAATCATCCGTACCGGTACTTTTTGAACACCCTGTATAAGATTTACTAACTCAGAAACCTTCGCGGGCATGCGTCCAACCATTCCTCAAAGTTTCATCGCAATCGGATGAACGGTTTAGGAAGACATAATAATCATCCGTACCGGTACTTTTTGAACACCCTGTATAATATTTACTAACTCAGAAACCTTCGCGGGCAGGCGTCCAACCATTTCCCAACTTTTCATCGCAATCGGATGAACGGTTTAGGAAGGCATAATAATCATCAGTACCGGTACTTTTTGAACACCTTTTATAAGATTTACTAACTCAGAAACCTTCGCGGGCATGCGTCCAACCATTCCCCAAATTTTCATCGCAATCGAATGAACGGTTTAGGAAGGCATAATAATCATCCGTACCGGTACTTTTCGAACACCCTGTATAAGATTTACTAACTCAGAAACCTTCGCGGGCATGCGTCCAACCATTTCCCAACTTTTCATCGCAATCGGATCAACGGTTTAGGAAGGCCTAATAATCATCAGTACCGGTACTTTTTGAACACCCTGTATAAGATTTACTAACTCAGAAACCTTCGCGGGCATGCGTCCAACCATTCCCCAACTTTTCATCGCAATCGGATCAACGGTTTAGGAAGGCCTAATAATCATCAGTACCGGTACTTTTTGAACACCTTTTATAAGATTTACTAACTCAGAAACCTTCGCGGGCATGCGTCCAACCATTCCCCAAAGTTTCATCGCAATCGGATGGACGGTTTAGGAAGGCATAATAATCATCCGTACCGGTACTTTTTGAACACCCTGTATAAGATTTACTAACTCAGAAACCTTCGCGGGCATGCGTCCAACCATTTCCCAACTTTTCATCGCAATCGGATCAACGGTTTAGGAAGGCCTAATAATCATCAGTACCGGTATTTTTTGAACACCTTTTATAAGATTTACTAACTCAGAAACCTTCGCGGGCATGCGTCCAACCATTCCCCAAATTTTCATCGCAATCGGATGAACGGTTTAGGAAGGCATAATAATCATCCGTACCGGTACTTTTTGAACACCCTGTATAAGATTTACTAACTCAGAAACCTTCGCGGGCATGCGTCCAACCATTTCCCAAAGTTTCATCGCAATCGGATGGACGGTTTAGGAAGGCATAATAATCATCCGTACCGGTACTTTTTGAACACCCTGTATAAGATTTACTAACTCAGAAACCTTCGCGGGCATGCGTCCAACCATTCCCCAAATTTTCATCGCATTCGGATGAACGGTTTAGGAAGGCATAATAATCATCCGTACCGGTACTTTTTGAACACCCTGTATAAGATTTACTAACTCAGAAACCTTCGCGGGCATGCGTCCAACCATTCCCCAACTTTTCATCGCAATCGGATCAACGGTTTAGGAAGGCATAATAATCATCCGTACCGGTACTTTTTGAACACCCTGTATAAGATTTGCTATCTCAGAAACCTTCGCGGGCATGCGTCCAACCATTTCCCAACTTTTCATCGCAATCGGATGAACGGTTTAGGAAGGCATAATAATCATCAGTACCGGTACTTTTTGAACACCTTTTATAAGATTTACTAACTCAGAAACCTTCGCGGGCATGCGTCCAACCATTCCTCAAAGTTTCATCGCAATCGGATGAACGGTTTAGGAAGACATAATAATCATCCGTACCGGTACTTTTTGAACACCCTGTATAATATTTACTAACTCAAACCTTCGCGGGCATGCGTCCAACCATTCCTCAAAGTTTCATCGCAATCGGATGAACGGTTTAGGAAGACATAATAATCATCCGTACCGGTACTTTTTGAACACCCTGTATAATATTTACTAACTCAAACCTTCGCGGATATGCGTCCAACTGTTCCCCAAATTTTCATCGCAATCGGATGAACGGTTTGGGAAGGCATAATAATCATCCGTACCGGTACTTTTTGAACACCCTGTATAAGATTTACTAACTCAGAAACCTTCGCGGGCATGCGTCCAACCATTCCTCAAAGTTTCATCGCAATCGGATGAACGGTTTAGGAAGACATAATAATCATCCGTACCGGTACTTTTTGAACACCCTGTATAATATTTACTAACTCAGAAACCTTCGCGGGCAGGCGTCCAACCATTTCCCAACTTTTCATCGCAATCGGATGAACGGTTTAGGAAGGCATAATAATCATCCGTACCGGTACTTTTTGAACACCTTTTATAAGATTTACTAACTCAGAAACCTTCGCGGGCATGCGTCCAACCATTCCCCAAATTTTCATCGCAATCGAATGAACGGTTTAGGAAGGCATAATAATCATCCGTACCGGTACTTTTCGAACACCCTGTATAAGATTTACTAACTCAGAAACCTTCGCGGGCATGCGTCCAACCATTTCCCAACTTTTCATCGCAATCGGATCAACGGTTTAGGAAGGCCTAATAATCATCAGTACCGGTACTTTTTGAACACCCTGTATAAGATTTACTAACTCAGAAACCTTCGCGGGCATGCGTCCAACCATTCCCCAACTTTTCATCGCAATCGGATCAACGGTTTAGGAAGGCCTAATAATCATCAGTACCGGTACTTTTTGAACACCTTTTATAAGATTTACTAACTCAGAAACCTTCGCGGGCATGCGTCCAACCATTCCCCAAAGTTTCATCGCAATCGGATGGACGGTTTAGGAAGGCATAATAATCATCCGTACCGGTACTTTTTGAACACCCTGTATAAGATTTACTAACTCAGAAACCTTCGCGGGCATGCGTCCAACCATTTCCCAACTTTTCATCGCAATCGGATCAACGGTTTAGGAAGGCCTAATAATCATCAGTACCGGTATTTTTTGAACACCTTTTATAAGATTTACTAACTCAGAAACCTTCGCGGGCATGCGTCCAACCATTCCCCAAATTTTCATCGCAATCGGATGAACGGTTTAGGAAGGCATAATAATCATCCGTACCGGTACTTTTTGAACACCCTGTATAAGATTTACTAACTCAGAAACCTTCGCGGGCATGCGTCCAACCATTCCCCAAAGTTTCATCGCAATCGGATGGACGGTTTAGGAAGGCATAATAATCATCCGTACCGGTACTTTTTGAACACCCTGTATAAGATTTACTAACTCAGAAACCTTCGCGGGCATGCGTCCAACCATTTCCCAACTTTTCATCGCAATCGGATCAACGGTTTAGGAAGGCCTAATAATCATCAGTACCGGTATTTTTTGAACACCTTTTATAAGATTTACTAACTCAGAAACCTTCGCGGGCATGCGTCCAACCATTCCCCAAATTTTCATCGCAATCGGATGAACGGTTTAGAAAGGCATAATAATCATCCGTACCGGTACTTTTTGAACACCCTGTATAAGATTTACTAACTCAGAAACCTTCGCGGGCATGCGTCCAACCATTTCCCAAAGTTTCATCGCAATCGGATGGACGGTTTAGGAAGGCATAATAATCATCCGTACCGGTACTTTTTGAACACCCTGTATAAGATTTACTAACTCAGAAACCTTCGCGGGCATGCGTCCAACCATTCCCCAAATTTTCATCGCATTCGGATGAACGGTTTAGGAAGGCATAATAATCATCCGTACCGGTACTTTTTGAACACCCTGTATAAGATTTACTAACTCAGAAACCTTCGCGGGCATGCGTCCAACCATTCCCCAACTTTTCATCGCAATCGGATCAACGGTTTAGGAAGGCATAATAATCATCCGTACCGGTACTTTTTGAACACCCTGTATAAGATTTACTATCTCAGAAACCTTCGCGGGCATGCGTCCAACCATTTCCCAACTTTTCATCGCAATCGGATGAACGGTTTAGGAAGGCATAATAATCATCAGTACCGGTACTTTTTGAACACCTTTTATAAGATTTACTAACTCAGAAACCTTCGCGGGCATGCGTCCAACCATTCCTCAAAGTTTCATCGCAATCGGATGAACGGTTTAGGAAGACATAATAATCATCCGTACCGGTACTTTTTGAACACCCTGTATAATATTTACTAACTCAAACCTTCGCGGGCATGCGTCCAACCATTCCTCAAAGTTTCATCGCAATCGGATGAACGGTTTAGGAAGACATAATAATCATCCGTACCGGTACTTTTTGAACACCCTGTATAATATTTACTAACTCAAACCTTCGCGGATATGCGTCCAACTGTTCCCCAAATTTTCATCGCAATCGGATGAACGGTTTGGGAAGGCATAATAATCATCCGTACCGGTACTTTTTGAACACCCTGTATAAGATTTACTAACTCAGAAACCTTCGCGGGCATGCGTCCAACCATTCCCCAAAGTTTCATCGCAATCGGATGAACGGTTTAGGAAGGCATAATAATCATCAGTACCGGTATTTTTTGAACACCTTTTATAAGATTTACTAACTCAGAAACCTTCGCGGGCATGCGTCCAACCATTCCCCAAAGTTTCATCGCAATCGGATGAACGGTTTAGGAAGGCATAATAATCATCCGTATCGGTACTTTTTGAACACCCTGTATAAGATTTACTAACTCAAACTTTCGCGGGCATGCGTCCAACCATTCCCTAACTTTTCATCGCAATCGGATGAACGGTTTGGGAAGGCATAATAATCATCCGTACCGGTACTTTTTGAACACCCTGTATAAGATTTACTAACTCAGAAACCTTCGCGGGCATGCGTCCAACCATTCCCCAACTTTTCATCGCAATCGGATCAACGGTTTAGGAAGGCCTAATAATCATCAGTACCGGTACTTTTTGAACACCTTTTATAAGATTTACTAACTCAGAAACCTTCGCGGGCATGCGTCCAACCATTCCTCAAAGTTTCATCGCAATCGGATGAACGGTTTAGGAAGACATAATAATCATCCGTACCGGTACTTTTTGAACACCCTGTATAATATTTACTAACTCAGAAACCTTCGCGGGCAGGCGTCCAACCATTTCCCAACTTTTCATCGCAATCGGATGAACGGTTTAGGAAGGCATAATAATCATCAGTACCGGTACTTTTTGAACACCTTTTATAAGATTTACTAACTCAGAAACCTTCGCGGGCATGCGTCCAACCATTTCCCAACTGTTCATCGCAATCGGATCAACGGTTTAGGAAGGCCTAATAATCATCAGTACCGGTACTTTTTGAACACCCTGTATAAGATTTACTAACTCAGAAACCTTCGCGGGCATGCGTCCAACCATTCCCCAACTTTTCATCGCAATCGGATCAACGGTTTAGGAAGGCCTAATAATCATCAGTACCGGTACTTTTTGAACACCTTTTATAAGATTTACTAACTCAGAAACCTTCGCGGGCATGCGTCCAACCATTCCCCAAAGTTTCATCGCAATCGGATGGACGGTTTAGGAAGGCATAATAATCATCCGTACCGGTACTTTTTGAACACCCTGTATAAGATTTACTAACTCAGAAACCTTCGCGGGCATGCGTCCAACCATTTCCCAACTTTTCATCGCAATCGGATCAACGGTTTAGGAAGGCCTAATAATCATCAGTACCGGTATTTTTTGAACACCTTTTATAAGATTTACTAACTCAGAAACCTTCGCGGGCATGCGTCCAACCATTCCCCAAATTTTCATCGCAATCGGATGAACGGTTTAGGAAGGCATAATAATCATCCGTACCGGTACTTTTTGAACACCCTGTATAAGATTTACTAACTCAGAAACCTTCGCGGGCATGCGTCCAACCATTTCCCAAAGTTTCATCGCAATCGGATGGACGGTTTAGGAAGGCATAATAATCATCCGTACCGGTACTTTTTGAACACCCTGTATAAGATTTACTAACTCAGAAACCTTCGCGGGCATGCGTCCAACCATTCCCCAAATTTTCATCGCATTCGGATGAACGGTTTAGGAAGGCATAATAATCATCCGTACCGGTACTTTTTGAACACCCTGTATAAGATTTACTAACTCAGAAACCTTCGCGGGCATGCGTCCAACCATTCCCCAACTTTTCATCGCAATCGGATCAACGGTTTAGGAAGGCATAATAATCATCCGTACCGGTACTTTTTGAACACCCTGTATAAGATTTACTATCTCAGAAACCTTCGCGGGCATGCGTCCAACCATTTCCCAACTTTTCATCGCAATCGGATGAACGGTTTAGGAAGGCATAATAATCATCAGTACCGGTACTTTTTGAACACCTTTTATAAGATTTACTAACTCAGAAACCTTCGCGGACATGCGTCCAACCATTCCTCAAAGTTTCATCGCAATCGGATGAACGGTTTAGGAAGACATAATAATCATCCGTACCGGTACTTTTTGAACACCCTGTATAATATTTACTAACTCAAACCTTCGCGGATATGCGTCCAACTGTTCCCCAAATTTTCATCGCAATCGGATGAACGGTTTGGGAAGGCATAATAATCATCCGTACCGGTACTTTTTGAACACCCTGTATAAGATTTACTAACTCAGAAACCTTCGCGGGCATGCGTCCAACCATTCCCCAAAGTTTCATCGCAATCGGATGAACGGTTTAGGAAGGCATAATAATCATCCGTACCGGTACTTTTTGAACACCCTGTATAAGATTTACTAACTCAGAAACCTTCGCGGGCATGCGTCCAACCATTTCCCAACTTTTCATCGCAATCGGATGAACGGTTGAGGAAGGCATAATGATCATCAGTACCGGTACTTTTTGAACACCTTTTATAAGATTTACTAACTCAGAAACCTTCGCGGGCATGCGTCCAACCATTCCCCAAATTTTCATCGCAATCGGATGAACGGTTTAGGAAGGCATAATAATCATCCGTACCGGTACTTTTTGAACACCCTGTATAAGATTTACTAACTCAGAAACCTTCGCGGGCATGCGTCCAACCATTCCCCAACTTTTCATCGCAATCGGATCAACGGTTTAGGAAGGCATAATAATCATCAGTACCGGTACTTTTTGAACACCTTTTATAAGATTTACTAACTCAGAAACCTTCGCGGGCATGCGTCCAACCATTCCTCAAAGTTTCATCGCAATCGGATGAACGGTTTAGGAAGACATAATAATCATCCGTACCGGTACTTTTTGAACACCCTGTATAATATTTACTAACTCAAACCTTCGCGGATATGCGTCCAACTGTTCCCCAAATTTTCATCGCAATCGGATGAACGGTTTGGGAAGGCATAATAATCATCCGTACCGGTACTTTTTGAGCACCCTGTATAAGATTTACTAACTCAGAAACCTTCGCGGGCATGCGTCCAACCATTTCCCAACTTTTCATCGCAATCGGATGAACGGTTTAGGAAGGCATAATAATCATCAGTACCGGTACTTTTTGAACACCTTTTATAAGATTTACTAACTCAGAAACCTTCGCGGGCATGCGTCCAACCATTCCCCAAATTTTCATCGCAATCGGATGAACGGTTTAGGAAGGCATAATAATCATCCGTACCGGTACTTTTTGAACACCCTGTATAAGATTTACTAACTCAAAAACCTTCGCGGGCATGCGTCCAACCATTCCCCAACTTTTCATCGCAATCGGATCAACGGTTTAGGAAGGCCTAATAATCATCAGTACCGGTACTTTTTGAACACCTTTTATAAGATTTACTAACTCAGAAACCTTCGCGGGCATGCGTCCAACCATTTCCCAAAGTTTCATCGCAATCGGATGGACGGTTTAGGAAGGCATAATAATCATCCGTACCGGTACTTTTTGAACACCCTGTATAAGATTTACTAACTCAGAAACCTTCGCGGGCATGCGTCCAACCATTCCCCAAATTTTCATCGCATTCGGATGAACGGTTTAGGAAGGCATAATAATCATCCGTACCGGTACTTTTTGAACACCCTGTATAAGATATACTAACTCAGAAACCTTCGCGGGCATGCGTCCAACCATTCCCCAACTTTTCATCGCAATCGGATCAACGGTTTAGGAAGGCCTAATAATCATCAGTACCGGTACTTTTTGAACACCTTTTATAAGATTTACTAACTCAGAAACCTTCGCGGGCATGCGTCCAACCATTCCCCAAAGTTTCATCGCAATCGGATGAACGGTTTAGGAAGGCATAATAATCATCCGTACCGGTACTTTTTGAACACCCTGTATAAGATTTACTAACTCAGAAACCTTCGCGGGCATGCGTCCAACCATTTCCCAACTTTTCATCGCAATCGGATGAACGGTTTAGGAAGGCATAATAATCATCCGTACCGGTACTTTTTGAACACCCTGTATAAGATTTACTAACTCAGAAACCTTCGCGGGCATGCGTCCAACCATTCCCCAAAGTTTCATCGCAATCGGATGAACGGTTTACGAAGGCATTTGATATTACCTTAAAGGTCACGGTCAAGGTCAAATCCAATACGACCACTGGGTAGCCAAGGGAAAATCCTTAGTTTTGTATTAAACATTTTTCTCTAAAATGTTTTCCCGTTGAGATAATCGGCCGTACCGGGACTTTTTGAACACCCTATATGAGATTTACTAACTCAGAAACCATCGCGGGCATGCGGCCAACCATTTCCCAAAATTTCATCGCAATCGGATGAACGGTTTAGGAAGGCATAAGAGACATACATACAGACAGACAGACAAACATTCATTTTTATATATATAGATAGATGTTATTATACACACACGTATTATTTGTATATACTATTATTTATATCTCTATTTTTGGTTTTTTTTTTATGAGGGATCCCGTACTATAGTAGGATAGTAGCGCAGTGGCGACTGGGAAAAAACCGGTTATACGTGTGAAGGGTTGTCGCAGTTGACCCGGTGCCGGCCCGGGACCGGCCGCGTTTATCCGCCACGTGTGAAGCGGCTCTATGAATGTCTGGCTCACCCTTATATGAACAGAAAACTTAGAGGCGTGTATACAGGGTGTCCCGGAAAATGTAGGAAATCTCTCGGATTCAAATAGAGCATGAAAAAATAAGATGACAAGTTCCTATACATTTTTTCCTACAGGCCCTCCTTACGAAGATATTTGTATTTGTCCCTGAAGGACGCCGCTGGAAATCTGTTTTTCTTGAATAACTTTCAAAGTACTTAATAGAATTTTATAAAATTTTAACATGTGTGATAGACACTACTAAGGACCGCTTGAAATGATGTCCTTGACACATTATTACAGTAGAACCCCTGTCGTCCGCCCTCGGACGGTCCGACGCACCGGGTGATCCGACCACGCCGAGCTCGCAAACTTGTCCCAACTGGCCGGTGACTTACTTCCTGTCTGGCGCCGCGCGGCCATTGTTTACCGCTGTTATCGCTTGTCGGCTTTAGTACTCTGTCATCTCTCCTACTGTGTGTATAGTTTTGCGTGATTTTGTACTGTTCTTTGCAGTTTTTAATTTTAATCTTCGTTGTTTTTACAACAGTTTTCTCTCCGTCTTCGTTAGTACAGTACTGTACAGTACATATTTGTTTTCAGTTGTGTGTGTATGTTTTCAACATATCAGGAGCGAAACGTAAACACGTTACTCTTTTGTTAAGTGAAAAACTAGCAGTGCTACAAAGACAGGTGAATCACTCCAAAAAATTGCCAAGGAACTGAATTTAGGCGTTACGACAATTAAAGATTGGAGAAGAAATCGGAAAGCCATTGAATTATATACAATGACGATACTAAATGGAGAAAACGCTCTTAAGAATCGAAAAACATTGAAAAAGCCTAAACTTGAACTGCTTGATAGTGCACCCTGCTGAAAAAACGGTCAGAAACGTACAGAACCTGTACGTACACGCTGTAAACATTTCTGTACGATTTTGGCCTCTTTTCGTATAGAAACGTACAGAGATGAAGACGCATAGGCTAAATTGACGAGGCGGATTCAAAATTATTGTGGGCGGGGCTATGGTAGGTCGAGGGTGCCGCGTGCGTGTGATGATGTGCTGCCCGTGTTCGTGCGTGCGTGCCAACCCGCCTAGTGGTGTCAGTTTTTTTTTTTCGTACCCTACCGGACTTGAACCTGCGATCTTCGGGAGGAGCTGCTTCGAAACTGGGAATGCTCTCGCACTCTACCAATTGAGCCATCGACTTTTCGAGTGATGTTGGTCAATTCCAGTCATATATAGAAACCGGACATGACAGTGACTGCTCTCGAAAGTTCTTCTCATTAAATTTTTTACAATAATTTAATACTTTCTTTTTCAAAACAGTAGCGATTATGATAATTAATAATTCGTTATTTGTGGAATAATTCGATACAATTTGTATTCCTTAACAACTCGACTTGGGATATGACTTAGAATTGACTCCATTGTAATGTAACTGACATCAATATGACATAACAATGATGTCCCCTTGGCAAAGTTTTCCATTGAGTGTTTAATGGTAATGAATGGGACCTAACGGTAATCAATGGGATCGCAATGGAAATTCAGAGGGAAAAATGAACTAGCACTTTCTACCATTCAATATAAATGGGAATCCACTGGCAAATCAGCGGGAAATATTGAAAGGTATGTATTCCCATTCGTTATCAATGGAGGGCCAATGGCAAGTTACTGGGAACATTCAAGTGGTATTTTGTTCCAATGGTAACTAATGGGAGTCCAATAGCAAATAACGGAGTTCCATGCGGAAGCCGGTTACGACTAGACGCGTCGCGGATCAATCGCAGGAAACAGTGCCGATACAGCGATATTACAGGATAATCGCTGCGATTTTTCGGATCAGGGGAGAGCAGAGCGTGCCGCCAGCAAGAACACGCAGGAGGAAGAGAGGGGACTGCTCTAGATTTCAAAGGAGGGTTTCAAAAAAGTTAAAAGAAAAGGTGAGGTTAGGGGAATATGGGCAGAGGAAGAGGAGGTGGGGCACGCGGGGAGGATGATTCGGGTGCCGTCGGATCAGGAAAGTCGGAAAAAGCCGAGGGGACAGCGGGAAGACCGACCGAGGCGCCAGAAGGAAAGCGGAGGAAAGGCAGACCAAGAAGCGCGAACAGAGATGACGCGGCTGCGGCCACGGGCGGTCTTGGACACAAATAGCTAAGTAAAGTATCACTCAACAAATGGGAAGTGGATGATTATAATTGAATGGGAATTAATTCCATTTCATGAATGGTAATGTCAACGGTATGAAAACACCATTAAACGAATGGGAAAATAAATGGGATGTCGAATGGTAGTATAAGTGGGAAAGATACCATTGGCAAAACCCCATTGATTTACCTTTGACAGACTGTCAGTGGTATCCAATGGGATTTTTTAAATGGTATTTAATGGGAGACTTAGCCAAGGGTCGTAGTGATGATGTCTAACTAGACAACCACCAACCAACTGGTTCTTTAGATTCTACAAGATTATTTACAACATATTGTAGAAAACTTCTAGTTCACATTTTACCCACAATTTTTCAGTAAATATATGCCCAGAAATGTATTTATTTATTTTTTATCTTTGTTTGATTTCGCGAAACTAAATCTTTTGACAGGGAAAATCAAACAGCTACATTTCGTTCAGACACGTTAGCACTTTCTTTTCAAATGAACGGGTTCTTTAAGGTCGGGACATACATTACCGGACCGTGCCAGGGCCGGCGCACGGCCGAGTATCGTCCGTCGTCGGGCGAACGATCTATCCAATAAAATCAAATGCTTTTGTTCTCACTTTACCGGGCCGTAACCGGGTGTCGCCAACGGACCGTCACCGGGCCGGGCCAGTTTGTTCAGTTTTACTTTTTCACGGTGACGGTCCGGCCGCGCTTCTCGTGTTTCCGTAATTTACGTGTTTTAGCGCCTAGCAACGTAGCAGTTTCCAAGACAACTGACGACTGACGGACATGTTTGGTTCCTAGATACACGCGCCGTGCAAGGGTTCTGACCATTTCTTCCTCTTCGGCCGTGTTCGACCCCGGCACGGCCCGGTAATGTATGTCTCACCCTTTATTCATCCCTGTAATATTTCCGTAAAGTTTTTGTAGTAAAGCTACTGCAGTGAAGTTTCCAATGTTAAGCAATTGCGCTAGAAAATAGTGGAGATTGTACACGCTCAGAAACGATCACATATGGACACATCTGTATGAAATAACGTACAGAAACAATCACCTGTGTGCGTTGCTGTTTCTTAGGCGTACAGAAACGCACAGACTCCGCTGTACGTTTCTGTACGTCTCTGGCCGTTTTTTCAGCAGGGCATTGTGGATGTGGTTCAGCTAAGAAAGAAGGAAGGGAACCCCGATATCTGGCTCAATCATAAAAGAAAAGGCAATCATTTTGCACAAAAAACTAGAAGTCGGAAGTGAGTTTACAGCTAGTGAGGGCTGGATTGATCGCTGGAAAACCCTTCATAGTCCAGGGAAATAAGACTCCCTCTGCGGAATGAGAGAAAGCAAGCTGGATTTTTGCAGAGATCTTCGTTTTGATGTTCTAATGAAGCACCAAAAAGTCTCATATGCTCACCCTTGTGCGTCTCGAGATATCAAAGGTCAAAGGTCATGAAAATCAGTTTTTTGCGAAAATCTCGCTTCCGGTTAGTCTGATGTCTTAAGAAGTTTTAACAAAATTTACGTAAAACAGCATTCTCTACAAGTTTGATTCTATACATTTTTTTGTAATATCAACCGTTTTCGAGATATAGCGTGAAGGAGCGGGGGAGCGCGCATTTTTGAATAGGTAATAGTATATATACTACCCAATTATGGAGAAAGGCAGTAATTAGCAAAACAAATCGAAGTGCGTTTCTTGGTACCATTGAATATCTTCAATTATTTTGTACCCACATTTATTTTGTACCCTTTCGTAGTGTTAAAGGTAGGTTTTATTAGTAATCTGTCTTGGAAACCCTTCGGCAAAAGGCATCGAAGTTAAAGTTGATTTTCCACAAATTTGTCGGTTAGCAATTACTGCCTTTCTCCATAGTTGGGCAGTATACTGCTTAGCTATAACTATAAATGCACTTTTCTTAGTAGTTATACTAAAAAATTGAATTCCTATTATTATTTCAGTTAAAAGTTTGTTCATTTATAAAAAGGAATATAATAAATAATTAATAACAAAAAATGCATCCTTTTCCGCACCACTTTTGAAGTAGAATGCAAGGCGCGTTTTTTTAGACATGGTTTCTGAACAGTAGTCGATTCACGTCTTTTGCAATTGCCAGCGTGCTTTATGTTTCCTCTTCTTCGTCCTCGTCTTCTTCATGTTCCTCAAGTAGTTCTACCACAATATTGTTTTCATCATCACACGCTTCCGCTGTATCTAATTGCAAAATCTCTTCAGGCTCATGGCCACTGAAGTCTTCAATCTAAGTTCTAACATAATTGTTATATTTGACGGTTAGTCAGACAATTTTAAAAATATAAAAGCAATGGAGCAATTAAGACGAACTACTGCACTGTCTACATCTTATGAAGTTCGCTTTGATGCAACAATGAATGTGCCAATCAGCCGAGAAAAGTTCTTATCAAACCGATGCAACAAAAACATTTTTATTGAAATGCTTATTGAACAACTACAAGCTGCTAACATCGCTACAATATAAGCCAAAGATGATGCGCATGTCCTAATCATCGAAACAGCCATCGAAGTATCGGAAAGAGAAAGAACCACCGTCATCATTAGAGAAGACATTGATTTGCTTGTTCTTTTAGGAGGGGGGGGGGGGGGTCTAAAAATCAATTTTTTAAATTGCCTTTTCTTATAATAAAACATTTAAAGAATGTTGCTTTCAAATTTCAAATCAATCGGAGCAAACCTCTCAGTCATAGATCTTTAAGAAACGAGATGCTAGAGCCGAAAACAACACTATTGCCACCTGCCCCAGACGAACTATTAAACACAATCTTCTGCAATTGTAAAAAAGGATGTCGTGCGCAGTGTGGATGTAGAAAAGTAGGACTACCATGCTCTACAGTTTGTGGTTAGTGTCACGGACAGGCACATGCCTGAATCTTTCCTCAGAATTGCAAGACATTGAAAACTTCAATGGCCATGAGCCTGAAGAGATTTTGCAATTAGATACAGCGGAAGCGTATGATGATGAAGACAAAACTACTTGAGGAACCTGAAGAAGACGAGGATGAAGAAGAGGAAACATAAAGCACGCCGGCAACTGCGGAAGACGTGAATCGGTTACTGTTCAGAAACTTTGGTTAATATCGAAAACATGGATTAGGCCAGTAGGGTAAACATGGATTAGGTTAGTAGGTACATGTGGTTGTAGTAACATATCTTTAAAAAACGCGCCTTCCATTCTACTTCAAAAGTAGTGCGGAAAAGGATGCATTATTTGCTATGAATTATTTATTATATTTTTTTATAAATGAACAAACTTTTAATTGAAACAATAATAGGAATTCAATTTTTTAGTAACTACTAAGAAAAGTGAATTTATAGTTATAGCTAAGCAGTATATACAGTATTACCTATTCAAAAATGCGCGCTCCCGCTTCTTCACGGTATATCTCGAAAACGGTTGATCGTACAAAAAAATGTATATAATCAAACTTGTAGAGAATACTGTTTTACGTAAATTTTGTTAAAACTTCTGAAGACATTAGACTAACCGGAAGCGAGATTTTCGCAAAAAACTGATTTTCATGACCTTTGACCTTCGATATCTCGAGACGCACAAGGGTGAGCATATGAGACTTTCTGATGCTTCATTAGAACATCAAAACGAAGATCTCTGCAAAAATCTAACTTGCTTTCTCTCATTCCGCAGATGGGGGCTTTATATGCCTTATTTCCCTGGACTATCATGTTATCCGGTTTATTTCAATTTCTGGTAAAAAATGACACAGGTTTACAAAAAAAAATCCGGACTATTTGACCGGACCATGGTATTCCGAGGTATTTTTGCGTCCTGAATCCGATCCCGAGGTTATCTGAGCCCCATCACGTCAGAAAAATGAGATTTCAAGGTCATTTAGAGGTTAAAATGACCATTTTTTGGAACTGGATCCGGGACAATTTCTCAAGCGACCTGTTGAGTTGGAGAGTAGCTGTTTAGGTCTTGAATACCTTCCAAACATTGGAATGGAGTCCTAAATCTCGACCGGGACTATCACAGAACCACCCCAGTGGATAAAATGTTGCCATGATCGTTGTATCTCGCGGATTACGATCTCCCTGTCAAGGCATCCAATTCCGGCGATCCGTTCACTGTAACAGTGGACCCAGCACTGACCCTAATGGCCTTAGAACCTTGGAGTCATGCTCTGGGTGCTGCTCAGGGCAGTCCCATTTCCTTATTTATTTATTTCGAAATCTCGTTTTTCTGACGTGATGGAGCTCAGATGACCTCGGGATCGGATTCAGGACGCAAAAATACCTCGGAATACCATGGTCCGGTCAAATAGTCCGGAGTTTTTTTTTTGTAAACCTGTGTTATCTACTGACGCCGAGGCAGCTAAGGAGTTTTCTGTGAAGTTTCAAGAAATTGTAGAAGAAAATGAACTGTTAGGTAACACCACCTTGCCAAGTCTATAACATAGACGACACAGGCTTAAACTACAAAATGCTTCCAAACAAAACTTTGGCTGCGTCAAATGAAACCGTAGCGGGAACGAAACTCATAAAAGATAGGTTAACTGTTGCTCCTTGTAGCAATGCTGATGGTACACATAAGCTTCCCCTGTTCGTTATAGACAAATCTAAGAAGCCGAGGGCTTTTAAAAACATAAACTTATCATCCTTGCCGGTTTATTACCGCAATCAAAAATCTGCTTGGATGGACTGCAATCTTTTCAAATCTTGGTTTTTTGACGAGTTCGTGCCATGTGTTGAGAAGGGCTTGAAAAAAAAATCTTCCTGTTCGAGCTCTACTGCTATTGGACAATGCACCATCACAAACTTCTGAGAAGGATTTAATAAAAGGGGACGTAAAAGCTATCTCCCTCCCACAAAATGTCACATCACTTATCCAGCCAATGGATCAGGGAGTGATAGAATGTTTTAAGAGGCGTTATCGCCGAAAATACATAGCTCAATTTTAGAAAAATCCGAAGAAGGATGTGACATTTTTCAAGCCATGAAATCCCTCAACATTAAAGATGCTATTTATGCAAAGGCTGAGTCATGGGCAGAACTGAATCCTGACGCGCTAAGAAAATCTTGGCGTAAGCTTTGGCCAGAAGTTATGACCGAAACTGACCAGATCGAAGATGAGCAAAACGACGTGCAGGAAATCGTTAACAGTCTTCAAACCCTAGATGCAAATATCCCTGCTGGTGAAGTTGAGGAGTGGATTGAACAATGCGATAAAAACTGCGAAACCAGTGAAGTGCTTAACGATGACGAAATTGTTGTCGCTGTTTTGGAACATGATGGTGAAGAAAACATGAACAAAGACTCCAACGGTGATGATGACGAGCCTCCTGCCCGGATTTCACACACCGACGCCAAAAATGCTTTTGAAATCGGCCTTCAGTACCTACATAGAGCAGAACTCAGCATCGACACCGATGGACATCTTGTGGATCAAAAAATGGAGGAACATTGCAGCTAAGTCCTGAATTTCATCTTGTAAATAAAAATCTATCACTGACTTTTTTACTAAGTAGGCCTACTAATTTTTACGCTACCTGTTTTGACGTTTTTTTAATACAAACAACAGCTTTCTTGCATTTTACTGCAATATAATTACATACGTAGTTATATTATATCACTGTAGAGAATAATACAGCCGGTTTTTAAAAATGTACTTTTACTTTTTTTTGTTTTATGTATTTTTATGTACATATTGTGCAATAAATACATATGTAATTACTTTTTTCTGATAATCCGACCTTTTTTGCGTTCCGACCATACTCCTAGTCGCGAGGGTGGCGGATTAGAGGGGTTCTACTGTAGTTTTTTTAATATGCCAGTGGCGGACGAAGTTTTACAATTTAATGCCTAAATTTTTAACACCCTGTGTGATAAAGACAACCTCTTAATGCCCCTTGTTACAAATATGTAACGTTCCTTTAATAATTACATAATTTGTATCTCTAATTACATTTGAACTTTGTGTGGCCATTATATCGTTTGTGTAACATTCTCCTATTCAATAATATTGTCGTGTCGCCATCTAGTGATCCTACTATAAATTACAGTCGATTTTAATGTAAGAAGGGAAGGTTGTGGGCACTGGCCACATATACAAAATGATAGACAAAGGTGCAAAATGGAAAGCTGCAAAGGGCTTACCAGTGTGATGTTTAAAAATTAGAAAAATAAACTTTTATAGACCGTTGTAAAGAAGATAAAAAGCTCCTTTTTTCCCCCCAAATCTCGAAAAATCAAAATAAAGCTAGGGACTGATGTTTTAAAGGCATGCAATGCATAAAAACAATATTTTGTGGTTTTCTATTTGCTAAAAGTGTTTCTGGGCATTAAGAGGTTAAAACAATAAAAATCAGGTAGCTTGAACCTTATACTAAAAAAAAGCTAAGTACTCTTTTTTACTGTCGATAAAGTGGACCGTTTTCGAGAAAAATAATAATAAACGAATTCAACCTCGTATTTGACACTTAGTGACAAAAAATAGAATTCGTCAATCGGGCGTTTCGCGAGGTTTTTAACTAGTGCGGCAAACTTCACACTCGTTAAAAACGGCACTTCACGCCCTTATAACGAAAATAGCTACTTTTTGGTACCGATAAATATGCGAACATAGTCGTTCTGCAACTCTTATCGTTTATTATTATTTTTTCTCGAAAACGGTCCAGTTTATCGACAATAAAAAAGAGTAGTTTTTTCTTAGTGTAAGGTTCAAGCTACCTGATTTTTATTGTTTTAAGTCTTTATCATACAGGATGTTAAAAATTTAGGCATTAAGTTGTAAAACTTACAAGGGGACCCTTCGAAAGTCGGAGCACCGATTGTAATGAATTTTTTTTTATAAATAAAGGGAAGTCCCCTGAGTAACGCTCATACTTTACTTTTGTCCAATGCGCCTTTGTTTATTAAAAAAAAAAGAAATTGTTTTGACGCGTAAAGTGTGTACTGTAATGTAATACTCGGTATCCAAGATAACGGCGTGGCGCAGTCGGCTAAGGCATAGACTTACCACGCGGGCGTCCCGCGTTCGATTCCCGTGCATGCACTATCTTTTTTTTTTTGCCAATTTCGAACTTTTTCACTTTTTTTATTATTCAAACTATTGCTACTAATCTTTAGAAGTAAAATAAATCTAGGTAACGTGAATAAAAAATTTTTTTGCATTTAAAACTATATTTTGAACGATTGTTACTAATCATTCGAAGGCAAATTAGTGAAGTTTTGGTGACAATTTCTATGCTTCACATTAAATGACGTCAATGCCGGGTAAGTGCAAATTACTCATTTTCCTACGAAACATTCATTAAATTTGGTGGTAATTCACTCGTGACGTCAACACCAGATAAGTGTCATTCGAAGGCAATTAGTGAAATTTTGGTAACAATTTCTATGCTTCACATTAAATGACGTCAATGCCGGGTAAGTGCAAATTACTCATTTTCCTACGAAACATTCATTAAATTTGGTGGTAATTCACTCGTGACGTCAACACCAGGGTCAATTACTCATTGCTATGTTATACACTCTAACCCTTCTTATTGTCAGCGGGGTATTATGCTGTTCGTCTGGAAACCTAGAAAATGTCCTACAATTACCAGTTACCCATTATTCTACGAAGCTACTCCCAAATTTTCCCCCTTTGTTCGAAAATGCCTTAAAAGTCGACGTGATGGAGGTCTTATCATCAGTTTTCTTCCAACGTTCACCTAGTACACTTTGGAAGGTATTTTGGAAAATGGAAAACGAGTCAGGAATACCTGAACGTCAAGAATCGCCCATAAGTAATGAGTGCTTGAAGTATGAGGAAGATATGAGAATAACTTTCTCGAATTCTTGGTTCCTTGTGTCAGAGATTCTGGAGGAGGATGGATTGAAAATTAAGGATGCCTCGGCTCCAAACAAATTCACAAGTCGAGAGATTGTTTTGGCAAAGGAATTGGCTCAAACAATAAAAGATATTATAACTACGGGCCATTTTATCGTTGACGAGGACCTTATCACTTCGGAAGAACCAGATGAAGAGCAACTATATGAAGAGGTATGTTTCTGTAATGTGTAATCTAGTATTTTTTGCTCTGGAAATGTTCTCATGACTTCATTGGATTTGTGTTTTTTTTATTTTCTTCTTGCAGTGTCCAGATCCAGCGATGGATACAGATTACAGCCAGAATTACAGTCCTGATGACGACGAGGAACCATCTTCGAAAGATTACATCCCGTTGGAGTACAAGGCCAAAGCTGTGGCCCTCGCCCAGGCTCATCTCAAGTGGAGTTTGAAGACTCTGCACGCTCATGGTTGCACACGGCTGAAAAGGAAGGATTATCTAATTCAATGGAAAAAGGATGTCCAGGAAAGTGGCACTAGGAATGACAAAATAGGGATGATTAACTCTGGAACATTCGAACGGTTTGAAGAAACGAGAAGCCGATTGGAGCAAGTGACGACACGAGATCTACAACAGTGGGCTACATCCAGTTCTTTTTCGTACATTTCAGAGAAATTCACATTTCGAGCAAGCAGTTGCTGGGTCCAGAACTTCAAGAGAAAATACGGAATAAGACATCGAAAAGTCACGAAATTCGTTAGTAAGAATGACATGGCTACCTTGGAGGAAACTTTGGAAGCAGCGGAAAGATTCAGAGTGGCAACGAGGTTTCTGATGCCTAACTATCATCCCGACTTCATCATCAATAGTGACCAGACCGGATGTCAGTATGATACAGCATATAATAGGAGTTTGGATTATAAAGGCGCGAAAACGGTTCTCGTTAAAAAACGAAACTTATCGAAGCTCACTCATTCGTATACAGCACAGTACAGCGTCACTGCATCTGGTAAATTGCTCCTCCACGTTTTTATCTGTCTGCAAGAACCTGCAAATAATTTTGGTCCTCAAGTTTCCAAAAAAGTTGAACAGCTTACTAAAGAATTAGGAAATGTTGTAATTACTTGCTCAAAATCAGGTAAGTTGACTACACATTTATACAGAAAATTTCTGGAGACAACGTTGAAGCCTTATGTTAAAGAAGATAAATTTGTTTTGCTCATCGATTCGTGGAGTGGTCAAGCCGATAGTACTTTGTATGACGATGTGTTCACAAACAGTCATGGGGAAGTTACTTGCACATTAAAAATTATTCCTCCTAAATGTACCCCTTTGTGTCAACCATGTGACGTATACTTTTATCGACAAGTGAAGAATTTTGTGAAGAGATTACAGAATGCGTCAGATTTATTAAAAGAACAACGAGAACTGTCATCTCGAGAAGACGCAATCAAGATCCACTCAATTATTCATCATCAGTTGAGTGCGCCCGCATTCACCGAGATGATTAAATATGCGTGGTTTGCGTCTAAATTGATAGAAGAAAGACCTTTTTTCAATAATATAAATGATGTCTGTTTCCCATTGAGCAATTTGAAACAAAAATGTAACTGCGGTTTTGTAACGATTATGAAATGTGCTTGGTGTAAAGAGATTTTGTGTTTTAAGTGTTTATATGATATTTATCATCCTAAAGTATGTAAGATGTCGGCCCCAGAATCACCATCGGAATCGTCCGATGGAATTAGCGATAAGTATACCAATTAAATTTAAAATTTCACTTGTTACGAATAAATGAAAATGCTTTTTGTAATTGAACGTGTTTAAATTTTGTTTTTTCGCCTTACCTAGATTTATTTTACTTCTAAAGATTAGTAGCAATAGTTTGAATAATAAAAAAAGTGAAAAAGTTCGAAATTGGCAAAAAAAAAGAGTGCATGCACGGGAATCGAACGCGGGACGCCCGCGTGGTAAGTCTATGCCTTAGCCGACTGCGCCACGCCATTATCTTGGATACCGAGTATTAAATTACAGTACACACTTTACGCGTCAAAACAATTTCTTTTTTTTTAAATAAACAAAGGCGCATTGGACAAAAGTAAAGTATGAGCGTTACTCAGGGGACTTCCCTTTATTTATAAAAAAAAATTCATTACAATCGGTGCTCCGACTTTCGAAGGGTCCCCTTGTTAGTCCGCCACTGGCAAACTAAACAAGCTAATAATTTGTCAATGACATTATTTCAAGCGGTCCTTGTTAGTAGTGTCTAACACATGTTCAAATTTTATAAAATTCTATTAAGTACTTGGAAAGTTATTCAAGAAAAACAGATTTCCAGCGGCGTCCTTTAAGGACAAATATCTTCGTAGGAAGGGGCTGTAGGAAAACATTGTATAGGAATTTGTAATCTTATTTTTTCATGCTCTATCTGAATCCGGGAGATTTCCCACATTTTCCAGGACACCCTGTAGGTATATATGGTAGCGTTAAAGTATGAAATCTGTTATTCTATGAAATCACGCGTTAGTCTATGGAATAACTAATGCGATCAGTTAAAGTATATAATTTCAGTGTTTTTAACACTAACTAGTTATTCTATATATTAACGCTGAAGAATCCGTGAAAGTATGAAATAAACATTATAATGTGTTAAGTATGCAAGGATCTGAAAAGTTAATAACACCAGAGACTAAAAAAGAAGCAGAAGTGAAATACTATTGTTCAAATGAATCACTTTTTGATGTTTTATACGATACTCCTAACCTAACCTAACCTAACCTAACCTAAACAAACCTAACTAAATGATGCACAAACTGAAACTAATACTAATGAAATCGACGTAGATACTGGGGCAGCAGAAATGTCTCTTATGTTTTAATAAAATCAGCATCGAACGCGAAAGAGAAGAAGCTTTAACTAACAGTAGGTAGTTAATTCATAAAATACCTAGTTACTCTATAAATTAACTAGTTAGAATGTTGAATAAATATTCTATTTCATACTTTAACTAAAATACCACGTTATTATATAAAATAACTAGTTATTACATTGATTAACTGAATTTCATACTTTAACGCTAACATATAGATACCGTGATATTTAGTAGTCAAGTTGGATGAAACGTCGTGTACGACCTTATTTCTAACGGAAAAAAATATTACGCAATAAATTAAAACTTACAGTTTTGAAATTCGTCTGTAAAAATCGATGATCGCATAATTCATAAGAAAGGTTTCGTAGGCAAATAGTAACTTTAGGCAGATAGTATTTACCTAGGCAAATAGCTTTTGTGTCTTCGCTCGCTCCGCCGATTCTAACCTATGTTAACCTAATCTAACCTTACCAAATCTAATTTATTTATATTTCAATGTATTAGGTCAGGTTAGATTAGTTTAGAATCGGAAGAGCGAGCGAAGCGAACGAAGCCACAAAAGCTATTTGCCTAGGCAAATACTATCTGCCTAAAAAGTTACTATTTGCCTGCGACATACCGGGTGTTAGGCTATGTTGTGGCCATAGGACGATATGGTACGTAGCGATTTGTAGACTCTAGGTTATACGCTATTGGTCGGAGACGCAAGCACGCCGAACGATTGGCTCTGCTATCGTCGGCTGACGGCAATTGTCGCGAGAGAAGTTCCCTAGGGCGTAGGCACCTAGCAGACGAGAAAGTATGGCGGTTGATGCGTACGATTGTTTACAAAGTGGAATTTTTCGGAGCAATTGTATTTTTTGGAAATAAAACGTGGTTTTCAAAGTTAATAAAATATTTCCATTCGCGAAACGATTTCCTTCGCGTTTATTTCGATCCTCGGACGCGCTTATTAATAAAAAGTAAAAATACAGTTAAATCGGAGTAATGAAGGTGATACGGAACGTGTATGGGTGGGTGTTTGACGAATGGAACACTTTATTTGCACTGGAATCGCTTTATTTTGCACAGCTCAAACTCTAACCACGTGCGTTAGCTCGTACGTCTACCATAGAACTAAAACTATAGGAAGTGCGAAGGCGCTGGATATCAGGACGAACGCTAGTGGCTCGCCCTAGCGGAAATAGGAATAAACTAAAATCACAACATTCTCCCATCTTTTGAGTTGAAACACTGAAACTCAAAATATCAAAAGGAACGAAACAAAATAAAGATTAAGTCAAAAAATGTCATAGTGTTAACAAGTTTAGCTTCTTAGGGGCGGTAACAAGACGTCCACTCCTAGTGCGATTGATTTCGCTCTTCGAGTTTTCCTCTGCAGAATGTTCCATCTCGATTGGGATTTCGAGAGCACCTCCTGTTGGCGTTGTATCGTGTGATTCTTCGAGCGACTCGGGCTCAGTCACTAAATCTTTGTTTTCGACCGTAGTCTTTTCCCATGTTCTAATCTCGTCGGGTGATGACATCTCTAATGGATAGAGTCGTCGGACAGGGCGTAAGAGTTCGCCGCTCGCAGTTTTTAATCTGACAACACGTACCTCTCCATCTCTGCCCCGAATAACCTCGATTACTCGTGCTAAAGGCCAGTCGAGCCGCTTTTGATTATCGTGGCCTACGAGAACAACATCTCCTTCTCGTAAAATTGTAGTGCCCTTAGTTGCACATTTTGGGCGGGATAGCTGTCCCAGGTATTCCAATCGAAAGCGACGGCGCAAATCGTTTTTCAATTTCTGACGATATCGACGTCTCTTGCCCAGATCACTTTCTTCGGTGTTATCCAGATCGGGTACGCCTACTTCTAAAATGTCTTGTATGAACGTCGCTGGTGTCAGCGGCGCCAATTGATTCGGATCCTCGGAGACATGCGTAATGGGACGAGAGTTGACAATAGCTTCACAGTCGCACAACGTCGTACTGAGCTCCTCGTATGTCAGGCGGGCCCGGCCTAGGACTTTCCTCAGTAACTCTTTTACTGATCTCACCATACGCTCCCACCATCCCCCCCACCAGGCAGCTGAGGGAGGATTGAATCTCCAGTCAATTTTCTCAACTGAACTGTATTCGGCGATCTTCTTCCAATTGATTCCCCGCAAGAGGTTGTTGGTTCCGACAAAATTAGTCCCATTATCGCTGAATATAATGGACGGGCGTCCTCGCCGCGCTATGAATCTTCGGAAAGCGCCTATGAAAGCTTCAGTCGACAGCGAAGTGACCAACTCAAGGTGAATGGCTCTGTATACTGCGCAAGTGAAGAGGCAAATCCACGCCTTCTCTCCCCCCCTCAGATACAGAGGCCCTGCGAAGTCGACTCCAGATATTTCAAATGCTGCGGCATCTCTTAAGCGCTCTTCGGGCAGGGTTGACATTGGTGCTTCTGTTCTTGTAGCCTTGTATCTCTTACAGATGACACACTTCGCGATCACAGAACGGATAGCTCGTCGGCTGGATATAATCCAAACTTGTTCTCGCAGGTTATTCATTACAATCTGTATCCCGGCATGATTAAGTTTTTTCATGCCTATATTGTATCAGATTTGCTGCTATCGGGTGTCGCGGATCCAAAACTATTGGGTAACGGAAGCCCCATTGGTCCTCCCTATTAGAAACCAATGTTTTTAAACGAATGGTACCCACTTTATCCTTGAAGGGATTCAGGCCTCTGAGTCTTGGGTCATTGGTACCGTCAAAGGATTCTTCTTGTGATAGGCTTAATAACTTCAGTTTAGCTTCCACGACTTCTTTTGCCATTAATTCTCTACCATGGTGCGAGCGAACTTTTCGGCATTTCGCGATGAAGCGACGCATCCATGCCACCATGCGCAAAATCTTAGGGTATTTCGATGATCCTTTTAAATACCAATAGGCTTCTTGTTTTGGATTTGGCACAATCATGTTGCTCATTACAAGGTCGTACTGAACGGCTGACTCGGATTTCTTCCTTTTTAACGTCGACTTTTTAATCTCAACGTTGATTTCGTCCTCGTCTATGACATAGTCGGCCGAAGGCCATTGTTGACGTGGTCTCTTGAGTCATTCTGGTCCCTCCCACCATTTTGACTTGATTAAATATTTTGCGTTACATCCCTGCGAGGGTAGATCGGCTGGATTCATCGTTCCGGGTACATGTTTCCATTGCTCAGGTTCCGACAATTGTCGAATCTCTTTCACTCGGTTCCCTACGAACGTCGCCCACTGTACACGACGTCTACTGTACCACTGTCGTGTATATCACGTTTGATCCACGATAAGACTGTTGTGGAGTCGCTCCAATAATATCTCTCAGCTTGTAGTTTGTTTAACGCTTTCAATGTGAAACTCATCAATCTGGTGCCTATCGTGGCCGCAAGGAGCTCCAGTCTCGGTATCGTCAGCTTTCCTAGCGGTGCGACTCTCGCTTTAGCAGCGAGGAGTTGTATTCGAATGTCGTTTGGGGTTTCCGTTCGTGCGAACAGGACGGCCGCGTACGAGTATCGACTGGCATCAACGAAAACGTGAAATGATGTTACGTCTTCCCCCACCTCATGTCCAAACGCCTGTCTCTCGATGCGTAACTCTTGAAGGAGGTGTATTTCTTCATACCATTCTCGAAACTCGTCTTTAACCTCCTTACTGACTTCCGTGTCCCAATCTAATTCTGTGGACCACAGTTTTTGTAAAATTAATTTCGGGCGCAGCAGAACTGGACACGCCATGCCGATCGGGTCGAAGATCTTTTGTGTGGCCTTTAAAATATTTCTTTTCGTCACTCTTTCAGGAAGTGGTTCCTTCAAAGGCATCTTCGCTAGCGATAGTGTGTCCCTTTTTTTATCCCACATAAGTCCGAGTACCGATGACTCCTGTTTTGATAACGACGAACCGGAATACTCCCATCCTCTAAGAAGAAAACCGCCTTTTTCCATAACAGCTGTTGAGATTGTCTCGAACAAGCGTAGCTCTTCTTTCGTGTCGACGCTAGTCACGCAATTATCCACGTAAAATGATTTCATTAGTTTTCCGATGATTCTACGCTGTTCATCCGTATTCGCTTGTTGTAGTTCTTTCTCGAGGTGCAATTCAATCGTAGCACCTAGCAGAAACGGGCTACTCGTGACTCCGAAAACGACTCGGCAGTGTCGGTAAACGTCGATCTTCGATGGATCATCATCGTTCCACCATAAGAACCTCAGAACGTCTTGGTCTTTCGGCGTTACGCTGATTTGAAGGAAAGCTCGCTTAATATCCGAAATTACCCCAATTTTCTTCTCTCGAAAGCGCAGAAGTATCGTAGGAATCAATTCGATGAGATTCGGCCCGACTTCGAGACACTGGTTTAGCGAAAGTGAACCCTTTCCTCTCGCTGAAGCATCAAAAACTGGTCGCAGACGCGTCGTGCTATTCTCTTTTACAACATGTCTATGTGGCAGATAATAACCATGTCTTTTTATTTCCGCATGAGGAATCTTTTCGATGATTCCCTCCGTCATCCACTCCTGGAAGACTCGACAATAATCTTCGAACAGATTTTCGGATTTTAATTTTCTTGTTGTGGTTTCAAGTCTCTTTATTGCCATTTCCTTGTTGTCCGTGAGTGGTGGGTGGCTTTCTTTCCACGGTAAAAGTACCTCGTAACGTCCCGTGCTGTTTATCTTAACGGTCTGTCGAAATTGTCTTTTTACCTGCTCTTGATGAGCTTCTTTAGTCTTCACTTCAACCGGATCGGTGATGCCCAAAACGTCGAGATTCCACAGATCTGACACGTTTGCATCCTGAGCGAACATGGAAACTGTCAGCAATGCTGAGTCCACCCTCGACGATTTTCTTTGTGAAATTTTTCCCATTATAGTCCATCCCAGGTGAGTCTCGATCGCCGTCGCTCCGCATTTGAGATCTTCAACTCTTCCCGTTAGTAATTTTCCTATGATATCCGCTCCAATAAGAATCGAGATAGGTTCGCTATTCTGTCCGACGTCTGTCAGTTGAATTCCCTTTTTACTTAACTCTTGGCTCCAGGGACCTTGTGCAATGCCAGAGATGCTATGACAGATAGTCTCTTGATCCAGCGCTACGAAATTACACGCATACGAGTTGTCCAAGCTGCTAAGTCGAATGCAATAGCCCTTGTGCTCCTGGGGCTCAGTTTTTGTACCTTCGAATAATAGGTGTATTATCTTTTGCCTTGCGACTTCTTCGTAACCCAACTCTTCGACAACTCGACCTAGAACATAAGAACGGTGCGAACCTGTGTCTAAAACTGCTCGGACAATTTTTTCTTCTCCTCGATTGCGCATCTTCACGCGGAGTGTTTGTAGAAAGACCTCATTATTAAGTGAAAGATTGGCCAGACTGCTCTCTGTTTGACTCGTGGTCGTTGCTTCTCCTGGTTTTTTCTCTGTCGATTTGTCCACAGTAATTCCACGGCACATCAATAGCACGTGTTTTTTCCCGCACCAGGCACATTTTTGGTTATGTTTGCAGAATCTCCTACCATGACCGGACTTGAGACAGTTAAAACACGCATTTTTCTGTTTTACACACTCTTGTCTTTCTTCCAAAGACATTTTCCTCGCGCTTTCACACTGTGCGCTCTCATGGTTTCCGCGGCAAAAAATACATTCTGACATTTTACCCTCTTTTGTATTAAATAGAGATGCCGCAGTTGCGGTTTCGTTGCTGGATTCACTTTTAATCTTCCTTTTACCTTTATCTTTTGTCGATTGCTCGTTGTTTATTCCGAAGCCACTCACGGCAATTGCGATTCTTTCTTCGTTATCTACTTCCGCTTGTAAGAAAATCATTAAATTTGTGAGATGATCCTTAGGTGTAACGGTTGCTGGTACCGCAGGAATATCATCACCTTGTTCCCTCGGTGCGAACTTGGTGGCTGTACTCGTATGCCTTTGCCAAGCTCGTAGTATCTCTTCTGGCAATGACGACTCTACCAACGGATACAACATTGCAGCGCATGTATCCGTCGTCACTCCTAGTGATTCGAGTGCTCTGATGTGGGTCTCTAGCTTGTCGTAAATTGACGTCAACGAAACCATCCCTTTTGTCGTTGTAGCATTATTTAGCACTAATTTCAGCAGTTCCCGCACATATACTTCGACTAATAGTTCATTTCTACCGAATCTGTTCTTTAGACTGTTTATGACTTTGTCATAGTTGTTTGCCGTCGGCGGATAGCTGTTGACCAACTCACTCGCGCGAGAGTCTTTTACCATTGCCTGTATTAGGTACTGGAACTTATCTTCCTTTGGCATTGACTCGTCCTTGTGAATACCTTCAAATTGACTCCAAAACTGTAGCCATTCTCTTACATCCCCATTGAATTTTTTAAATTCAATTTTGGGCAGTTTGAATCCTCGTTTATTTTCGTTTTGCCTACTATACTGATGTGGAACAACCTCCGGTGCCTGCTCCTGTGATACGTTGCGTCGCTGTGCGTCTTCTATGAGGCTCGCGACTCGTACCTTCGCCTGTTGGTACTTCACGCGATACTCATCCGCTGCGGCGATTTCCGCATCCATTTCGGCTTCCGGTGTATCCCCGTCGACCATGAGTTCTATCATCTTCTCGTTATTTTCTTCGAGCTCCTTTGCTTTATCCTCTAAGAGTGCGAAATGAACTTGTATATCTGCCAACTGGGTATTTTCTCTCGCAAGCTCGTCGTTCAAAACGGTGAGATTGCGTGAGAACGCGGTGCGCGACACTTTTCGTCCTTTCTTTATGCGTTCCATTGTCAGGACACCAGCTCGACTTTTGCTAAATAACACCTCAATGCACAAACTTCCGTCCTGTCACGGTCGCCACTATGATACGGAACGTGTATGGGTGGGTGTTTGACGAATGGAACACTTTATTTGCACTGGAATTGCTTTATTTTGCACAGCTCAAACTCTAACCACGTGCGTTAGCTCGTACGTCTACCATAGAACTAAAACTATAGGAAGTGCGAAGGCGCTGGATATCAGGACGAACGCTAGTGGCTCGCCCTAGCGGAAATAGGAATAAACTAAAATCACAACAGAAGGAAGGGTGATAAATCTTAGGATAAATATAAAATAATTAACGAGTTGTAGAGGCAAGTGAACCGAAGTGGAAGATTACAGTGACCAGGTAGTTCTCACAATTTTTGAGTAGGGTAAGTGTAACGATAAATCAAGAGGAATAACAAAAATGAATTGTTTTGAAGTCATTCAATTTCTTTATACTTTACAAAGGCAATAATGTTACAAAAATTATTCGTAGAATTAGAGAAAGTGATGAATTCTTCATGGAAATGACTTCGACTATGGACGAAGCATCACGACGCTAAACCAATGGATGACGGAAGAGTTCGACGATGTGCATCAGCCTCCATGGAGAAATGTGCCAAAGACAAAGGACGATTGGTGTGCCGCTCATGAGTTTGAAATAAATGAAACGTAAGATATTATTCATACAGAAAAAGAATGTAGTGCAGGTATTTATTTACCAGTACGACTCACATTACCATCCGCTAACCAACGATATGGAATATTTCAGCAAGTATCGATAACCAGGACCATGGTGAATGACTATGTTTCGCAAGTGTGCCTGCGATCAGCAGCCTGATCGAGGGCTTTGTAAGAGCCTGGGTTGGTGCCTCCCGCAGTAGTGTCAGATTACTCCCGACTGCAATCCTCCCTCATTTCACTCTGTGTCATTCAACAATGAGCATCAACTCCCCCGGAGGACACGAAAAGCTGTAACACCAGGAAGACCGTGAAAGGTTAATAAAATTATGGAAAGCGATACCACGAATGTAAGCAAATCCTTTTCATAACATTTTGTAGAAAACTCACCATTGCTTCATCTTTACAGGAGACGTTCTAAATGATTTCCTTGCTCAGCCGAGCAATAATCCAAACGATCGTGGAATGCTGAGGTCGCAACAAGGAGCATCAACTCCCCCGGAGGACACGAAAAGCTGTAACACCAGTAAGACCGTGAAAGGTTAATAAAATTATGGAAAGCGATACCACGAATGTAAGCAAATCCTTTTCATAACATTTTGTGGAAAACTCCTTGAAATTTGAACGGCCAGATGTATCTCGACATTCTGAGATATTTAGTAATACCGTTGCTTCGAAACATCGAAGAAGAAGTAAGTATTAGTAGAACGCAGTCACGTTATTACAGTCCCGTGGTAAGCTATTGAAAATCGACAATTTAATTACTGTTACTTACAGATCGGAGCCCAGATGTATTTTCAACATGACGGCGCTCCCGCGCACTCGACGATACGAGTCCGGCGATTCCTGGACGGGGAATTCCCCAACCGTTGGTCAGGAAAAGGGGTCCAATTCCGTTGCCGCCGCGATCGCCCAACCTGACGCCGATGGATGTTACAGCTTTTCGCATCCTCCGGGGGAGTTGATGCTCGTTGTTGCGATCTCAGCATTTCACCACCGTTTGGATTATTGCTCGGCTGAGCAGGGAAATCATTTAGAACGTCTCCTGTAAAGATGAAGCAACGGTGAGTTTTCCAAAAAATGTTATGAAAAGGATTTGTTTACATTCGTGGTATCGTTTTCCATAATTTTATTAACCTTTCACGGTCTTCCTGATGTTACAGCTTTTCGTGTCCTCCGGGGGAGTTGATGCTCGTTGTTGAATGACAGAGTGAAACGAGGGAGGATTTCAGTTGGGAGCAATCTGACATTACTGCGTGAGGCACCAACCCAGGCTCTTACAAAGCACTCGATCAGGTTGCCGATCGCAGGCACACTTGCAAAACATAAAGTCTTTCACCATGGTCCTGGTTATCGATACTTGCTGAAAAATTCCATATCGTTGGTTAGCGGATGGTAATGTGAGTCGTACTGGTAAATAAATACCTGCAATACATTCTTTTTCTGTATGAATAATATCTTACGTTTCATTTATTTCAAACTCATGAGCGGCACACCAATCGTCCTTCGTCTTTGGCACATTTCTCCGTGGAGGCTGATGCATATCGTCGAACTCTTCCGTCATCCATTGGTTTTGCGTCGTGTTGCTTCGTCCATAGTCGAAGTCATTTCCATGAAGAATTCATCACTTTCTCTAATTCTACGAATAATTTTTGTAATATTATTGCCTTTGTAAAGTATAAAGAAATTGAATGACATCAAAACAATTCATTTTTGTTATTCCTCTTGATTTATCGTTACACTTACCCTACTCAAAAATCTTGAGAACTGCCTGGTCACTGTAATCTTGCAGGTCGGTTCACTTGTCTCTACAACTCGTTAATTATTTTACATTTAACCTAAGACTTATCACCCTTCCTTCATTACTTCGATTTAACTGTATTTTTACTTTTTATTAATAAGCGCGTCCGACGATCGAAATAAACGCGAAGGAAATTGTTTCGCGAGTGGAAATATTTTATTAACTTTGAAAATCACGTTTTATTTCCAAAAAATACAATTGCTCCGAAAATTCCACTTTGTAAACAAACGTATGTGTCAACCGCCATACTTTCTCGTCTGCTAGGTGCCTACGCCTTAGGGAACTTCTCTCGCGACGATTGCCGTCTGCTGACGATAGCAGAGCCAATCGTTCGGCGTGCTTGTGTCTCCGACCAATAGCGTACAACCTAGAGTCTACAAATCGCTACGTACCATATCGTCCTATGGCCACAACATAGCCTAACACCCGGTATGCATTTCTTATTAAGGATGTATCACCTATATATCGAATCCTAACAGAACTTTATGAAATTTGCACAGGCAGTGTATATGATTAAAACAAGTTAACCTGCAAAATTTGAAGTCGATTGTCTGTCTAGTTAAAAAGTTATGCAGCAATGAAATTTCACTAACTTTACACGGGTTCATATGGAGGAACATTCAATCGACGGATATTAAACTGTGAATTAACACGAAATAATTAAGAAAAATTCTTGAAATTTGTCTGGTTTACTAAGAGGTTAGGGGTTAATGTTCATGCCAAATTTCATGAACTTCGCCTATCCCATTTTCGAGTTATTCCATAAAAATTTCAATTTTGATAGAAAGGCACGTTAAACGTGGCAACAACGCTTGCATGTAGTGCAGTGCAGGAGGTACTATTCAAGAAACCCCGAGAAAAAATTCTTATAACAGGGGCGTAGGAATACCTGGCCAAGGGTGAATTTAAGGTTATGGACGCATCGGAGTCGCAGGTTACGTCGCATGCATCATTTTCGATGTTTTCTTCTCTTTCATTGTGCACCATTGGCGGGTCTTCCAGTTTTCTTTTATTCTTCGATCTTTGTGACAGTGCAATCCGGCTTCCGTACACTTTTCTTGTCACGAGTTTCCCTTTCCATCGATATCTCGATATTTTTAAAGACATTTTGGTTCAAATATGGACGCTGTAGGGGGGCCTTTCTGGAGTCATTCGCAAAGTTACGTATACGCATCTTAGCGAATAGACCAATCAGGATCAAGTATTCCGTTGTGGTGGGGGTCGTGATTGGTCTATTCGCTAAGATGCGTATACGTAACTTTGCGAGTAGACACTTTTAGCATGTCCTAAATTTTAAACGTATCCGTATACGCATCTGTCTGCGCATGCGCAGAATAGATACGGTGGTCTCGATACGTTACGTTGCCCGTATCGTTACGGGCCTACCGTCGTATCCCTATCCGAACACGTATCCTGTCGCGTATGCAACTAGACTCTGTAACTTTCGAGAGTTACTAGATTTTATAGCGGTAAGATTCAAATATTAGTTTATCCTGTCTTAATTTCCGCTATTGGTCGCGACGGCGAGGCTTGCGTTATGTTAGGCAGGCGCAAGGCGCCTCGATGCCGCTTTTCAATTTAGGGTTAAACGTAATTGTGGAGGCTTCTACTACTACCTTACTAAAACCCTCCTAAGAAATGGATCAATAGGACTGTATATACCTGTTAAGGAAACTCAATTTACAACAATCGAGTCAAGAATTTGTAAAGCCCTGGCTAGCCTCGGTATATCCCCTATTCTAAACCTAAACATGGCAAGGCTGAGGCTATCGTTATAACAGACAAGATCAAAATTTCCATAGAGAGCTGCCCGGTTATCCAGGAGGTCCCCATCGTGTAAAATATGCCTCATCACTAGATCGTCCAAATTGTCGTTATCTTCATCAGCCTCATCAATTAGGATGGGGTGAAGTATATCGTCCATAATTATGTACAATAATTAGGATAAACCACCCAGTTATTGGACACCTTGAGAGAATGGAGTTAACGAGAGAGGAGAGGAGAGGTGGCTAAGAACGATAGACCAGAGGAAGAAGGAGAAGGAGAAAGAGAAAACGCGCACAAAATGCATGATACAGAGGAATGATAACGGTTTACGTAAAGAGAAGTATGCATGGAAAGAATTGTGGAATGCTGGTATGGGAGGAACACTGTAGGGAATATCAATACCTTACTTTTTGAAAACCTCGTAAGTGCAATTTTTGACAAAAATGCCATTTATAGCTTACTGCGTTAAGGTTTAAAATCTGAACACAGTAAGCTATAAATGGCATTTTTGTCAAAAATTGCATTTACGAGGTTTTCAAAGTAAGGTATCGATATGTTTGTTACCTGCCAAGTCCTTTTCTAGGCCAATGGGCCGAAATAAACTATCTACCTATCTATCTATCTATTCGACACCTTGCAGTTATTAGACAGTCTAATTTAAATGAATAAAAACAAGATTTCTAGTTCTTACTTAAATAAATATTACCAATAAAAAAATAAGAACACTGTCCAATAACTAAGTTCTTTGACAGTTTTTTGAGGTTATTGCTTTCGGTTTCGTATACGTATGGGTAGATCGATGCTTGCTTAAATGGTTATTTTGCGGCCAACGTAAGTCGATACGTTTACGGATACGGATAGGGATACGGAGAAAATTTTAGGGTTTGCTAAAAGTGTCTAGTGACTCGAGAAAGGGGGCCCAGGGCTGGCAACTGTGAGGCACGTAAATACAAACTTAGCGTTGTTGCCACATTTCGCGCATTCATTGGCCGCAGCTTATCAATTTGATTAAAAATTATTGCTTATCACTTTCTCTTTTTAATTATATAAATAAATGTTAAATACATAGTGCTTCATTCTTACTCTATGACGCGAAGAGCCTAGTATGAATATACTATTTCTAAATTTTCATTTTTTATAGTTGCATCTACCGGGTCTTAGGCTATGTTATGGCTATAGGACCATATGGTACGTAGCGATTTGTAGACTCTAGATTGTACGCTATTGGTCGGAGACGCAAGGACGCCGAACGATTGGTTCTGCTATCGTCGGCAGACGGCAATCGTCGTGAGAGAAGTTCCCTAGGGCGTTGGCACCTAGCAGACGAGAAAGTATGACGGTTTGTTTACAAAGTGGAATTTTTCGGAGCAATTGTATTTTTTAGAAATAAAACGTGGTTTTTAAAGTTAATAAAATATTTCCATTCGCGAAACAATTTCCTTCGCGTTTATTTCAATCCTCGGACGCGCTTATTAATAAAAAGTAAAAATACAGTTAAATCGGAGTAATGAAGGAAGGGTGATAAATCTTAGGGGATACATGTAAAATAACACAGGTTTACAAAAAAAAAGTCCGGACTATTTGACCGGACCATGGTATTCCGAGGTATTTTTGCGTCCTGAATCCGATCCCGAGGTCATCTGAGCCACATCACGTCAGAAAAACGAGATTTCGAAATAAATAAATAAGGAAATGGGACTGCCCTGAGCAGCACCCAGAGCATGACTCCAAAGTTCTAAGGCCATTAGGGTCAGTGCTGGGTCCACTGTCAATATGTCACAGTGAACGGATCGCCGGAATTGGATGCCTTGACAGGGAGATCGTAATCCGCGAGATACAACGATCATGGCAACATTTTATCCACTGGGGTGGTTCTGTGATAGTCCCGGTCGAGATTTAGGACTCCATTCCAATGTTTGGAAGGTATTCAAGACCTAAACAACTACCCTCCAACTCAACAGATCGCTTGAGAAATTGTCCCGGATCCAGTTCCAAAAAATGATCATTTTAACCTCTAAATGACCTTGAAATCTCGTTTTCCTGACGTGATGGGGCTCAGGTGACCTCGGGATCGGATTCAGGACGCAAAAATACCTCGGAATACCATGGTCCGGTCAAATAGTCTGAACTTTTTTTTTGTAAACCTGTGTAATTAACGAGTTGTAGAGACAAGTGAACCGACGTAGAAGATTACAGTGACCAGGCAGTTCTCAGGATTTTTGAGTAGGGTAAGTGTAACGATAAATCAAGAGGAATAACAAAAATGAATTGTTTTGAAGTCATTCAATTTTTTTATACTTTACAAAGGCAATAATATTACAAAAATTATTCGTAGAATTAGAGAAAATGATGAATTCTTCATGGAAATCACTTCGACTATGGACGAAGCAAGACAATGCTAAACGAATGGATGACGGAAGAGTTCGACGATGTGCATCAGCCTCCACGGAGAAATGTGCCAAAGACGAAGGACGATTGGTGTGCCGCTCATGAGTTAGAAATAAATGAAACGTAAGATATTATTCATACAGAAAAAGAATGTAGAGAGTGCAGGTATTTATTTACCAGTACGACTCACATTACCGTCCGCTAACCAGCGATATTGAATATTTCAGCAAGTATCGATAACCAGGACCATGGAGAATGACTTTATGTTTCGCAAGTGTGCCTGCGATCAGCAACCTGATCGAGTGCTTTGTAAGAGCTTGGGTTGGTGCCTCCCGCAGTAGTGTCAGATTTCTCCCGACTGAAATCCTCCCTCGTTTCACTCTATGTCATTCAACAACGAGCATCAACTCCCCCGGACGACACGAAAAGCTGTAACACCAGGAAGACCGTGAAAGGTTAATAAAATTATGGAAAGCGATACCACGAATGTAAGCAAATCCTTTTCATAACATTTTTTGGAAAACTCACCGTTGCTTCATCTTTACAGGAGACGTTCTAAATAATTTCCTTTTGCTCAGCCGAGCAATAATCCAAACGGTCGTGGAATGCTGAGGTCGCAACAACGAGCATCAGCTCCCCCGGAGGACACGAAAAGCGGTAACACCAGGAAGACCGTGAAAGGTTAATAAAATTATGGAAAGCGATACCACGAATGTAAGCAAATCCTTTTCATAACATTTTGTGGAAAACTCACCGTTGCTTCATCTTTACAGGAGACGTTCTAAATGATTTCCTTGCTCAGCCGAGCAATAATCCAAACGGTCGTGAAATGCTGAGATCGCAACAACGAGCATCAACTCCCCCGGAGGACACGAAAAGCTGTAAAGTCCGTCATCCATTCGTTTAGCATTGTCTTGCTTCGTCCATAGTCGAAGTGATTTCCATGAAGAATTCATCACTTTCTCTAATTCTACGAATAACTTTTGTAATGTTATTGCCTTTGTAAAGTATTAAAAAATTGAATGACTTCAAAACAATTCATTTTTGTTATTCCTCTTGATTTATCGTTACACTTACCCTACTCAAAAATCCTGAGAACTGCCTGGTCACTGTAATCTTCCACGTCGGTTCACTTGTCTCTACAACTCGTTAATTATTTTACATTTATCTTAAGATTTATCACCCTTCCTTCATAATTCCGATTTAACTGTATTTTTACTTTTTATTAATAAGCGCGTCCGAGGATCGAAATAAACGCGAAAGAAATCGTTTCGCGAATGGAAATATTTTATTAACTTTGAAAACCACGTTTTATTTCCAAAAAATACAATTGCTCCGAAAAATTCCACTTTGTAAACAAATGTACACCCGGGGACACGGTATCTGTCGCTGGTGACTTTTTTTAAACGTTATTTTTAAACGTATTAACCAATGAATAATGAATTCTCATGCGCTCATTAGCTACGGTGGCGTCTACTCTCGGTAATGAAAGCATGAGGATTATTAATTGTTGGTTAGTACGTTTAAAAATAGCGTTTAAAAAAAGTCACCAGCGACAGATGCCGTGTCCCTGGGTGTACGTGTCAACCGCCATACTTTCTAGTCTGCTAGGTGCCTACGCCCTAGGGAACTTCTCTCGCGACGATTGCCGTCTGCCGACGATAGCAGAGCCAATCGTTTGGCGTCCTTGCGTCTCCGACCAATAGCGTACAACCTAGTGTCTACAAATCGCTACGTACCATATCGTCCTATGGCCGCAACATAGCCTAAGACCCGGTATTTGTACAGAGAGTTAGATATAAAAGTTTTTCTCAAGAAATGAAATATTGTCAAATTAGCTTACATTTTAAAAATAGTAAAAAAAAGCATTCGACAGATATAATGACATTCATTACATCTTTTAAGACGCTTTTGTCATGTTTTCACGCAAATCAAATCGAAATCGACATTCTGATTCAACAAACTTCTGGCTCAGACTATATAGGTGATACATCCTTAAATCTTTCTATTTCAGAAAATGGAGAAGATCGTGAAATTCCTTTCTATATAAAGGGTTTCGTAAGAAATTCCATTTCTAATTTTTAATCGATCATACTTTTGCAGAAATTATATTAGGGGGTGGCATTGAAAGCCGCTGCTTTTTCTCGTTCTTCAAATATCACGTCATAATAAAATGTGCGAATACCTCAATCGAAGTATTTGCCTTCGGAAGCTATAACTTTTTCCCACTTTTCTGGCAGAAGTTGAATTCCGCGACGAAAGAATTGTCTACTTTTTGAGCTAATCCACTCAGCAACCCAATTTCTGACTTCTTGGTAATTATGGAAGTGTGTATCTTCCAAGTCGTGTTGTATTGATCTAAATAAATGATAATCACTTGGAACCAGGTCTGGAGAATACGCTGGATGCGGGAGAACTTCCCATTCAAGCTCCATCAAAGTTTCTTTCACGGCTTTAGCAACATGAGGCCGAGCGTTGTCGTGAGGAAGAATCACTTTTCGGCTATTGGGAACTGACATATCTCGATACGCCATCTGGTGGCGAGAAGTAAAACTATTCCTAGTATACCGTTTAGTGGGTTTAGCGAGTGACTAGCATTGGATTAATGTACACAAGCCATTATTATTAATATTAATATTAAGCTCGCAAGCGGCTCGAAAGGAAGGGTTACGCTTCGGTACAAGGGCGGGTTTTTTTCCAATTCACGATGCGAGAAGAAAGTTTCGAGAAAGTGGAAGAGTAAAAACGTGAGAAAAACTCCGGGGAGACGCGCAGATACGTCGACGTCCCGTGATGCGGTCAAGGGACAGGCGTATGCGCGTCTCGAAGGCTGAATTTATGGGAGGTCAACCATGGACGATAGCGGAGGGCAAAGGGTGCCCATGTCTTCCCGCGAGTCTGGTGAAAGTTGGGAAGGGTTCGCGAAGATCTGCGCGTGTCGAAACAATAAATAATAATTAAATAATAACTACACCCCCATACATTCTATGTTGGCAGTATACTGATTTCGGCCGTATTAAACTTTTCGAAGTAAGCTCCTCCCCCATGTCAGATCCCAATTTCATGCAATTAACACGTTGAATGCCATGGGGTCACCGGTGACCGACACCTAACTTGGCTGTGGCGCCACGGGGGCCACCGGTGACCGGCGATCGCATAGTAGAAAATTCATCGTGGCATCACGGGCAATCTCTGTAAAACTGGCGTGCCATTCAACGTGTTAATGGTCGGTTTTGCATCAAATTATCATTTGAACGCTCCAATTGTTGTTGATAACGTTCAGCAGTAATTGTTTTATTCGGTTTGAACAACTCATTTGTTTTGTGACCGTGGATGTTTCGCTTTGATATCGACGTCGATGGTTGGCTAGGATGAACCCATGATTTTTTGCGTTTCGGGTTATTGAAATAGATTCATTTCTTATCACTGCCACCGGTTCGATACGCCAGAAAAAACTTTCCTTCTTATGCTTTGTAATAAAGAAATCGAGATATTCAGACGATTAGCAATGGCATTTTCGGTCAATTCATGTGCCACCCACTTTCCTTCTTTTTCAATCTTTCCCATGGTATGTAAACGTGTAATTGTAGATTCGTATCGACTTCAAGTTGTTGAGTTCTTTGAGCATTTCAGTAGGGTTTTCTTCCAATAGAGCATGCAGTTGTTCATCTTCGAACTTCTTTGTTTGATCTGGCCGTTGTTTGTCGTGAACATCACAATTTCCACTTTTGAAACGACGAAACCAGTCTCTACATACTGTTTCTAATGGAGTAGATTCAGCATAAGTTTGCATTCGCAAGAATGCATCATTCAGTGTTTTAAGTAGGGCAAGAGAGAGAAGGAGATGCCTTAGGTAAGGAAAGCGATAGCTCTAGAATTGGAGCAAGATCCCCAGACGACAACCTTCTGATGCAAGGTTGCCCTGACCGAAGTAATAAAGTCAGGATAGGGGCAGCAGTCAGTCAGAAAAGGAGTCAGGATGTAGTCGGAAGAGAAAGAGTTGGGAGTGTGTTAGTCTTAGTAGTTATGTAGTTAGTCTCTGCGCATTAATTAGATCGGTCGGAACTCCTTTTTACGGAGACCTCTGAGAGCACTGTGGGGTGCTGAATAGATTCCAGTCGTGATTCTTTTTAAGGAGATAGCCTTGAGTGCTTTCCGTTCCGCCGGAGGTTGGAGAGCAGTTGTTGTCTCTCCAGAAGGTTTAAGTGGACTCCTATTTTTGTACGCGTTTAGATCTTGCTCCTGCTAGTTAGCTTCTCTTTTCTTTCCGTGCCTTGCGTAAGCTCATTTAATGTAATTGCATGAGTAGTGCTTGGATTAGTTTTGTTCGTGTGTGTGTGATTGTTTGAACGAGGGCTCAATAAACGTCCAGTCTCAGGAGAAGCCGCACAAGTTGTTTCCTGGATCTTCCCCGTTCCCAGAGAGCCAGTGGCGGAAAGGTAAGTGTTTTTAAAGTTCTTTGTCTAAGCGTTAGTCCGAGTCGTGACTTTGATTTAAGTAAGTTAACGCGTAGCCCATCTCGTCCCAAGTTATAGTGCGCAAGCATTGGCTTTAAAAGCGGGGGAAACTTTAGAGTTAGAGGCCGGGTTGTGAGAATCTCTCGATTCTCTTTCGTGGGTTTCTTTCTCCTCATTCGTTCCGTCTCGCGGCGTAACATGGAATTCAAGAAGTTTTTATGTAGAACTACATATTACTTTATCTGACGCTCTATCATACTTACCATCTGTAGTGCATAAAGCAACACGTACTGTGGACTCTTGAAATCAACCTCCATAAATGAGTTATTGTAAATTAATGACGATAGGAGAATCCAATTCAATGACTTTAATACATTTTTTAATCATTATCGTTAGGTTTCAATGACGTTGCAATTTAAATTCATTGAATGGATTAGAATCGTAAATATAATTTTTTATAGGCGAACTTCTTGTTTCTTAATACCTAGAAAACATTGTTACATCTTTTGATTCTATAAAAATACATTACTGTCGTCGCATCATCCACGTAGCTTTCTTTTGAAATGCAGTATAACAGGACACATTCCTTGACTCGAGTCACACATCTTTATATAACGTTACACATAATAATAATAATAATAACGTATACAAGATGTGAAAAGAAATAAATGCCATTGTAATGTTTTGTACAGTAGAAGTACTTTCGATCGAAATGGTAGACGCATATTACATCATTCTCTTCGCGAAAAAATAAATAAATAAATAAAATGCTGAGAATAAGTACAAATCAGAGCTGCAAACCAAATTGAAAGCGATATCCAAAAATTGTGTTATTTCGGAGACTATGACCGAAATTAAACCAAGAGTTAATTCCAGTTTAGTGCTCTGACGAAATTTTCCATTATTCATTGTATTAAGTGTGGTACATTTGAGATCATCATTATTTCTATTTCGACCCAATCGACAGGATTACTACACATCCATGCATAGAGTAAAATTTACCTCGAAAATATGAGTATCTGTTGAATAATTCCGTCACTTAAAATTTTTATCGTAATTCCAACCTGAAAAAAAGGCTGAAATTTCGTATGCAACATAAGAAAGTGATTAGCAATAAATTGACGTTTTCTTCGCATAAAATCTCAAATGAAGATTTTCAAAAATTAAAAATAAACATTTGTAGTCGAAATACTGATGTACGCTCTGAATAATAAACAGATTTCTAATGCATATTGCGTCATAACTAGTTTTCTTTTAACACTTAAAAAATTTTGCTTTTTTTATTTGCTATATCATGAACTTTTTCTGCAATTCAACATTTTAAACCTAGAGAGCCGTTCAGGGGTCTGTCAGAACCTATAAGAATATGAAACTGTAGAGAAAAGATTGGAATTCATGCTACGCTCTTTCATTCTCTAAGGGTGTGATGCCAAACAAAACATTTATTCAAATGTTACTGTATCTAGATAGACGGTTTCCTTAAACTTTACAGTCTCGATTTATGTATTTTTTACTGAAAAATAATGATTACAAAAAGAATGGTAGGACGACAAGTAGACAGGGTCTATCAGACCCCTGTATAGCATTTAAGTGCACAAAATTGATGTGTGGCTTTCTATTATAATCAATTTGGTTAACGGTGTATAATCTCAATTTTGCAAGACAACCTCCTTTGTTACGATACGCGGAAAGAAAAGGAAAGTTCAGTGTATCTAAATTTAATAATGGTACAAGAATGTTAGTTTCTTATCGAAACGGACGAATAAATAAATGTGGCAGAAAGAACTGAGTTAAGAGTTCATGGACTATGTACAATATTTTTATCAACTAGTGGATATTAAATATTAAATCGATACGCATCTCGAAATGAGCACGAGTGTTCCATTTGCTTTGAGATGAGTGTAGTGAAAGCAATTCTTCAATTTGAAAATTCTACTTAAATATAGACCGTGCAGCGGCGGACACGTACTTAGCGCCATGTAATGCAGCTCAGATGAAAACTCCATGACTCCAATGTGATGGGATGTGTTAAAGTTCGTTCACACTATAGCAACACTGTTCACCATAGCACATAGTTTTCTTGAAGTTGCTTAACAGCCGCTGAAAAGGAACGGCGCGTTGCAACACGAACTCCTGCCATAGTATTAATAGTTTTTTAACCATCTAACGGCGACCCCAGATATACCATCGACACTTCGGTATTTCCGTACACTGCAGAAACTGATGGGTACAGCCGCTTGTCCGGTAAACCTGAAATAATATTCTTCGTAAATTAAGTTATTTATGAATGCCCATCGGGTTAAAGTAGGTATCACGTCGAGTTAAAAACTATAAAATCATTCAGTTTTAACCTTCGAGCGCCTGCGTGGGCGACAAATTGGCCGCCTTTTCGAAAAACGCACGGCATTTCTTTATCAGTGTGAATCGAACGGTGAAACCCCGACGTAATCCTCATTTACTCGTTTCTTCGCCAGATTTTGTATCCAAAAATTGATTTTTGGATACAAGGATTTTTAAGATAAACATGGAGATTTCTCCTTGCCATATGTGCCATTTTGATTTTTGTTTTATTAAAGCTTGTTTAAATGAAATATTAATGTTATCTCAACCAGTTACCCTTTAATAACCAGTAAATATGAAGTTAGAATGACAGAAAACGAAAAAAAATATATTGGGCGGCCAATGGCCGCCTTACGCGGGAGACTGTGTCACTATTTTTGGCGCAGGCGCTCGAAGGTTGAGATCGTACATACTAACACTGATACTCCTCAATGAAGAAGTGTAACGGTATGCACTGCAGATACTGCTTGCACCATCTATTTAGTCTATTGTTATTATCTATCTATCATTTGCTTTGTACGTAAAGAATGATTCCGAGCATGGTGGTCATAAGATAATGTGCTGTGTAGTGCTTTGTAGACTATAAGTGATCAGACACTGCCTGTACCTCGATGATTGGCTATGATGACCTACGAACAGTGCCTGGAAAACGTTTCGGGAAAAGATTCCTAGTGCCTGATCGCCTGAATCAAATACAGTAGAACCTCTGTCGTCCGCCCTCGGACGGTCCGACGCTCCGGGTGATCCGACCACGCCGAGCTCGCAAACTTGTCCCAACTGGCTGGTGACTCACTTCCTGTCTGGCGCCGCGCGGCCATTGTTTACTGCTGTTATCGCTTGTCGGCTTTAGTACTCTGTCATCTCTCCTACTGTGTATATAGTTGTGCGTGATTTTGTACTGTTCTTTGCAGTTTTTAATTTTAATCTTCGTTGTTTTTACAACAGTTTTCTTCATGTTCGTTACTACAGTACTGTACAGTACATATTTGTTTTCAGTTGTGTGTGTATGTTTTCAACATGTCAGGAGCGAAACGTAAATACGTTACTCTTTTGTTAAGTGAAAAACTAGCAGTGCTACAAAGACTGGACACAGGTTAATCACTCCAAAAAATTGCCAAGGAACTGAATTTAGGCGTTACGACAATTAAACATTGAAGAAGAAATCGGAAAACCATTGAATCACATATAATGACGATACTAAATGGAGAAAACGCTCTTAAGGAGGTTCAACCGTAACTGGTCACGTCGACATATTTTTTTAAAATTGTTATGGTAGATAGTTCAAAAAATTAAATACAAAATGAGCGAAACCCGACGACGATTGACCATCTCAAACTCTAGTTATACATTTTTGAAAATAATTAAATTTACATGTGTTTAGATAGGACTTCATCTATTTTAATTTGTTTTAAATCAACGGCTCGACATTTTTCAATGAAATGAAACATATAGTGTAGAAAAAGTATCAGTGAATACAGCAAAAAAATGAAAGTAATTCACCATTTGGTTATCGAGAAATAATTAGTGAAAGTTCATTTATTTTACTCAATGGCCGGGACGACTGATTTGAGAGCGCCAACTTGGCAACAGAACACAGAGCACAGCCTAAACGAGCAGACGAAGAGGTTGAATAGAACCCGAGAGAGACAGACTGCGCGCGGCTGCCACGATCGCCACCATCCGGCGTTAGTTGTATGCGTACGTATTCATGTATCATACTTTTAGGTGTGCGTGAACAGAACGAGACTGTACCTCACCAAAACTTTTTGCTTCAACTCGGACCTTTGACTGAGCGTAACGCCAACCCAGAGCGTCCAAAACTGTTACGTGTATTGTCTCGGTTGAACCTCCTTAAGAATCGAAAAACATTGAAAAAGCCTAAACTTGAACTGCTTGATCATGGTATCCGATTTATTTCAATTTCTGGTGAAAAATTATCTGCTGATGCCGAGGCAGCTAAGGAGTTTTCTGTGACGTTTCAAGAAATTGTAGAAGAAAATGAACTGTTACCTTGCCAAGTCTATAACATAGACGAGACAGGCCTAAACTACAAAATGCTTCAAAATAAAACTTTGGCTGCGTCAAATGAAACCGTAGCGGGAACGAAACTCATAAAAGAGAGGCTAACTGTTGCTCCTTGTAGCAATGTTGATGGTACACACAAGCTTCCCTTGTTCGTTATAGGCAAATCTAAGAAGCCGAGGGCTTTTAAAAACATAAACTTATCATCCTTGCCGGTTTATTACCGCAATCAAAAATCTGCTTGGATGGACTGCAATCTTTTCAAATCTTGGTTTTTTGACGAGTTCGTGCCATGTGTTGAGAAGGACTTGAAAAAAAAATCTTCCTGTTCGAGCTCTACTGCTATTGGACAATGCACCATCACAAACTTCTGAGAAGGATTTAATAAAAGGGGACGCGTAAAAGCTATCTTCCTACCACAAAATGTCACATCACTTATCCAGCCAATGGATCAGGGAGTGATAGAATGTTTTAAGAGGCGTTATCGCCGAAAATACATAAACTCAATTTTAGAAAAATCCGAAGAAGGATGTGACATTTTTCAAGCCATGAAATCCCTCAACATTAAAGATGCTATTTATACAATGGCTGAGTCATGGGCAGAACTGAATCCTGATGCGCTAAGAAAATCTTGGCGTAAGCTTTGGCCAGAAGTTATGACCGAAACTGACCAGATCGAAGATGAGCAAAACGACGTGCAGGAAATCGTTAACAGTCTTCAAACCCTAGATGTAAATATCCCTGCTGGTGAAGTTGAGGAGTGGATTGAACAATGCGATAAAAACTGCGAAACCAGTGAAGTGCTTAACGATGACGAAATGGTTGTCGCTGTTTTGGAATATGATGGTGAATAAAACATGAACAAAGACTCCAACGGTGATGATGACAAGCCTCCTGCCCGGATTTCACATACCGACGCCAAGAATGCTTTTGAAATCGGCCTTCAGTACCTACATAGAGCAGAACTCAGCATCGACACCGATGGACATCTTGTGGATCAAAAAATGGAGGAACATTGCAGCTAAGTCCAGAATTTCATCTTGTAAACAAAAATCTATCACTGACTTTTTTACTAAGTAGGCCTACTAATTTTTACGCTACCTTTTTTGACGTTTTGAAGTGAAACTTCTATAGGCGCCTTGGGCGTGAATCGGTTTTGCCGAAGTCAGGTATGTGACAAAAATCCGACACCATGAGTCATCACGGTGCCTCATGGGTCAAGCGTTTGGAGAGGGAAGGGAGGAATGTAGGATCGGTAACATCGCGGTTACCATTACCGGCGGACGTTAGCCTAGTAAGTTAGGTGACTTCACTGGCCCCCCGAATAAATTTGCCCCGATAACCAGGTGGCTTCACAGTGGTGGCACTGTGGGACCACGCGGTGACTTTGAGAAACATCACAGTGATGGCTTGGTGCGTGCCCACTGGGATACCACTGTGGCATCACGCAGTGTACACAGTGGATAAAGTAGGATTTTGCAAAAGGATAAAGTAGGATTTTGCACGCAGTGACTTTACCGAGGTTTTTCACTGTTTGCCCGTGCAGTACCGCTGCCTGCCACCCGCCTAGTAGTGTCGCTTTTTTTTTCACACCCTACCGGGATTTGAACCTGCGATCTTCAGGATACGAGATGCTTCGAAACTGGGAATGCTTTCGCATTCTACCAATTGAGCCACCGACTCTTCAAGCGCGGTGTTGCTCCACTCCGGTCATAATATAGAAACCGGACATGACAGTGACTGCTCTCGAAGATTCTCATTAAATTTTGTAAAATAATTTGATATTTTTCTTTTTCAAAATAAATGTCAACATAACCACGTAACATAAACAAAGAATTTGTAAATAAAAGTAGTTTTAAAAGTGCAAGTGCAATAAACCCAATTCATAAGTGATGAATATCGGTATCGAAGATATCTTATCAATTCTAGGAGAGTCAAAAATTCCGCTACTGGAAGGAGAAGCGGTATTGAAAGCAGGTTTGTATTTTCCTGCGGAATCAAAAAGAGAAACCAAAATGCAGTGAAAATCATCGCTTCTTGCGTACAATCGTCACATGGTACTATTTGCCCTACTGATTTATGTACAGAAGCGTTGCAAAAACATGTTCGCGTCTTCCTCTGGCCCAGCTGCACTTGCACGTTACTTCTTTATTGTTGTTTACCAGTAAAATGTTTACTTCAACTTCGTGAGGAGCACTTGTTACATGTGACGATTGTATGCAAGAAGCGACGATTTTCACTGCATTTTCCTTTCTCTTTTTGATTCCGCAGGAAAATAAAACTGCTTTCAATATCGCTTCTCCTTCCACTAGCGGCATTTTGGACTCTCCTAGAATTGACAAGATATCTTCGATACGGATATTCATCACTTATGAATTGGGTTTATTGCACTTGCACTTTTAAAACTACTTTTATTTACAAATACTTTGTTTACGTTACATGGTTATCTTGACTTTCGGTACGTAACGACGGCCATCTTAGGAAAAACGAAACGCCACCATACGGCGGTGTCGACGCGAATAAAAATTCCGTAAGGTGTCAGCGAATAGACCAATCAGGATCAAGTATTCCGTTGTGGCAAAAACTCGCACTCCGGATCCTCACTGTGGCATCAGAGTAACGTCACTCAGTGACGCCACCGCGTGACGCTTGGGTGAAAGTCACGCTTGGCTATCGGGGTGGCGCTTGCATATTCGCGAATATCACGACCACAGGATGGCGCTGACAGTTGGCCATGATGGCGGTGTAGAGGATTGGCGTTTAAACAGTAGTAAATGTGTGCTTATTTATTTCTTGAAAAAATAAACTATTGTGCGAGAAAATATGTTCGAAGCATTTGAAATCAATGAAAAGGGCATCGAGACTGTACTGAGCGATAGAAAACGTCCTTTAGTGGAAGGCGAATCAGTTTTAACCGTAAATTTTCTATTCCATTGTGCGGAATACTAAAACAAGAAAGAAACAAAATAATCATACGGGGATCATGCTTGCAAACATCCCATGTTCAAGAAAAGAACCATACAGTTATAGTGGAGATCTTTTTTGATGGTTCGAATAAAATTATTAAGTGCAAGTGCACTTGTCCTGCCGGGGCGGGAAATTGTTGTAAACACGCGGTTACAACGATTTGCACTTAAGTAGGTAAGTTTTTTTCCGGTGCAAAACTTAAAAAACGAAGTTGTTATACTTTATTTTCTACATTATAATTGGACTTATTCGAATATCCTGTTGTTATACGTAAATTTGATTTCACTGATTTATTTAAAACAGAATAAGACTGGACACCCTAGATCAATTAAGTTGCACTGATGTGACGCAAAAATGGGGGATATTAAAAAAACAAGTTGTCGACGCCATTACAGTGCCAAAACCGATGGAGGAATCCTGTCATAGCATACATTTAGAGGAAATTTGTACTATGCGTACTGACTTAACAGAAGCCGACAAAAAAGAATTTCTACGCATTTTATTGGCAGGGGCGTCTAATAGCGAGGCGGCAATTCATAAATCTTGCTCGAGAAATACATCATTGGAAGTATTGCAAAAAGTTGAAAATGTGAGAACTGAAGCTGCAGTAGTTCCAGTGATAACAGATATTTTCATTTTTTCCTCATTGTATGCTGTCCTACACCACCTTGTGGCAAGGGTGGGGGAACAGATAGAGGAAGGGGGCTATGCTATGGCACTCTTCATAGACATTGAAGGAGCGTTTGATCGCACCGGATACAATGTAATAACCGAGGCCATGTCTAGTAGAGGGATACCAGAAACACTAATAGACTGGACTCGGAGCATGTTGGCGAACAGATTGGTGATCGCCAAGAAAGATGATATAGAGGTAAGGGGGCGACCATCGGGAGGATGTCCGCAGGGAGGGGTTTTGTCACCTCTACTGTGGTGCCTCGTAGTGGACGAAATCTTAGAACTACTGAGGAGGAAAGGATTCCTGGTCCATGGCTATGCAGATGATGCTGCGGTTGTGGTCAGGGGCAACTTCCTTAGTGTATAAGGGACAGAATGAACTGTGCCGTACGAACAGTGGATGAATGGTGTAAAAAGACCAATCTCTCGGTGAACCCGGAGAAAGTGTCTGCCATGATATTCACTAGAAAATACAAGGTGGAGTACCCGGAACCATTAAGGTTCAGGGGGACAAACATCGAGTATGTCAGAACACAAAAATACTTGGGTGTCGTCTTAGACACCAAGTTGCATTGGAAAGAACATATCACATGCCAGATCGCGAAGGTATATGCCTCGCTATAGGCATGCAGAAGAGCAATGGGCAGAAACTGGGGCTTTAGTCCCAGGGTCTGTCTGTGGCTGTACAAAATGGTGTTACTGCCAAGATTACTGTATGCAGCAGTGATTTGGTGGCCAAGAGTAGGGAGGATCGAATCAAGAAACCGGTTGAAAGCCCTTCAGGGCGTGTTCCTGAGGGCTGCAACAGGGGCGATGAGATCCACACCAACTAAGGCCCTAGAGGTGGCACTTGATGTGCTGCCTCTTGACCTTTTGATAAGAGAAAGAGCGGAACTCTCTGCATACAGGATGAACTGCCTTGGGGAGTGGACCAGGGCAAGGACAGCACACACCAGACTAGGCGTGCTTGATCAAGGATCTATGTCCTTGAGACAGGATAAGATAGCCAGGAAATACCAGATCAGGAAGGCCTTTGCGGTCTACCTACCTGAGAGGAATCACTGGGAAATTAGTAAGAGGACTCCGGGTCCCACAGTTAGGCACTGGTACACCGATGGGTCGGGGTACGGGGGTCGCTTTGGGGCGGGAGTCTTTGGACCTCAAGAAGACCTCAGGGTAAGTATCGCCCTGGGAGACAAAGCCACAGTGTTCCACGCGGAAGTCTTGGCAATAAAACACTGCCTGGAACTACTTGTAGAGCAGCGAACTGCGAACAAGTATATTTATATTTGGTCTGACAGTCAAGCTGCTATAAAAGCACTCCACAGGACAAGCACAAATTCACAGATTGTGTGGGAGACTATGGAAGTGCTAGAGATTCTAGGGAAAACCAACAAGATTACTCTTGCTTGGGTCCCCGGACACACAGGAGTCCATGGTAACGAGATAGCGGACGTACTGGCGAAAGAGGGCACCAGAAAAGAGAACCTCATACCAGTGGGAGTCCCCTTTGCCATGGGCAGGTTAGAGATTAAGAGGAAATTCCACAGGGAGCATTTTCACCGGTGGACTAATCTAGGAACGGGCAGACAGGCGAGGAATCTAATGCCTCGCCTAGCACAAAAGAGAGCCAGGTTACTAGTGAACATGAACAGGATAAGCCTGAGCATTACAATCAGACTATTAATTTGTCACGGAAAATTCAACTCACACTGCAGGAGACTAGGTCTATCGGAAACGGATAGATGTCGATACTGCAAAGTGGAGAGGGAAGATGCCCAGCACCTGCTGCTGGAATGTCCAGCACTAGGGGCTTATAGACACCGTCTGATAGGCGAGGCTTTTCCTAGCCTGGAAAGGGCTAGAGAGCTAGGGGTGGAATGGATATGTGGACTGGCCAAAAAGGCCAAGATGCAAATCTAAGGTACACCCCTAATCACAGCGGGGCTACAATAAAACTATTAAGTTTTCGGTGGCGTCCAGGGATGATTAGCGTCCTAACCGCTTTTATTATTATTATTATTATGCTATCCTAACCATTAATGTTTTAAGGTTAATACTTAATACTTTACTTTTTCTACAGCAAGGGAAGTAATTTCTTACCAGCATAATGAAAATTATCAAATTTAAAGTAGTCACTGCACACTTTCATGCACGTCGTGTATATCTTCATTTTTAAATTATTCAACCATTCCTTTCTCAATTGTGCATTAGATGGAAACATATGAAAGCTTAAACTGTCCGTTTTTATATTTCCACACTGAGGGACAACGCAATACCTTTTATTGCGTTTTTTTTTCATTTTTTACAAACGCCAACAAGACTACCTCATAGAAACTAAAATCTCTTAGAGTGTTTCCGAGGGTGACCGCGGCGCGGCGCCACAATATTTGCTATTCGCGAATACAGCTGACTGGGGACCAGTATGGCGTCTTCATTCGTGTGCGTGCTGTAAGCGATATTCATTTGTTTTATTTCGTGCTATTTTTGAGTGACATTTCCTTAAATTAATTTATAATGGACAAATTAAATGCGCAGAAATGTAAGGAATATCGTGAGAGACAACGTAAAAAGGATGCAGGTAGTGCAAAAAAAGTGAAAAGATCTGGGGCCCAACGCATGAGGGAGAGTAGGTTACGAAAACAACTGAGAAACACAGTGAATCAAATTTCCGACGATCAGTTATTAACCAGTGAACCTGAAAATCATAATGTGCAAAATGAAAATGACATTTTAGATCCTAACAATTCATCTTCGATTCAACCCGCTTTTGTTGACAATGATATCCGCAACAAGCCAGGACCATCCAACGCATTACGATGCAATGAACCAGGACCACGTGAATTCAATAAAAAGTTTATAAATAATTCTTTCGGCCATGCGTGCTCTATTTGTGATAGGTTATGGTTTCAAGACGATTTAAATATTTCCGTTCGTGGACAAGAGGATATTTTGAACGTAATTCTCCCTCGGATTGATGGGGAAATCATTCAAATCTGCTACACCTATCGTCAAGCACTCAAAAAGAATCCTATCCCTGCAATGGTCACTTACAACGGTTTCAAATATCCATCGATACCCGACCATTTACCTCCACTATAGATTTGTTATCAGAGCGACTTATATCTCCACGAATCCCCTTTATGCAGATTCGTCGATTGAGACATGTACATGGTCAATATGGAATTTACGGACAGGTCATTAACGTACCAGTATCTGTGGACACAATGGCTCATCAACTACCGCGAGGCGTTTGTGCATCAAGAACTACATAAGATGTCGGTAATTGATACTGGAGGATTACCGTATGAAATCACATTGTAAAGAGTACACACAACAAATATAAAACTTCGTTGGTAACCTCAAAAAAAACATGTACAGGGTACACGCAACAGAAGTGAAACTTCATACATAAACCCACGAAATACTAAGATTGAAAAACAAAATTACAAAAAATAAGGTAAGGTGAAAAAAACAGAATAAAATGTAATCATGCAGTCAAGAAGGTGACGAGAAGTTTTGCGTATAATAATCAATAAATAAACAGACGATTGGTATAATCATCAATAAATAAACAAACGTAAAACTTCTCGTCACTTTCTTGACTGCGTGATTACATTTTATTGTTTTTTTCACCTTACCTTTTTTTTCTAATTTTGTTTTTCAATCTTAGTATTTCGTGGGTTTATGTATGAAGTTTCACTTCTGTTGCGTGTACCCTGTATTTTTAATACAAACAACAGCTTTCTTGCATTTTATTGCAATATAATTACATACGTAGTTATTATATCACTGTAGAGAATAATACAGCCGGTTTTTAAAAATGTACTTTTACTTTTTTTTGTTTTATGTATTTTTATGTACATATTGTGCAATAAATACATATGTAATGACTTTTTTCTGATAATCCGACCTTTTTTGCGTTCCGACCATACTCCTAGTCCCGAGGGTGACGGATTAGAGGGGTTCTACTGTACTAGGGGTCCTTTTTTAAAGTGTTTGCCAGCTACTGCGCGTTGTCGCAACCAATCGTACGGCACTCTCGGGCCAATAGAGTACAGCATATAGTTTACAAAGCGCTATGTATATACCGTCCTATGACTATCATCCTTGGAATCACTCTGTATGTATACCGTTACGCATCCTCACTTAAATGAATTTATATTGGTACACTTTGCCTCTATAGAAGAATAAATATTTATATAAACAATTTCTTATTCTCTTTGATTCGTATTTACGGGCCAGTCATGAATTACTTTATTCCATAAAAATTTAAACATTGGGTTGCAATCCCTATAATAGAATTATAGTAGAATCCTCTTTATTTGAGGTAGTTGGAGGGGAGAGGGAGAGAGGGAAGAAATGTACCTCGGATAATATATGGAAGCACACGCGCAATAAGAAAATGTTTAATTATGTATACCAGTTTTATATTACCATACAAACTTTTCCTCTTTATAATATTAGTATACAGGGTCTTCAAAAAGTCCCGGTACGGCTGATTTCTCAGCGGAAAATCATTTTAGAGAAAAATGTTGAATGCAAAACTTTTAGGATTTTTCCCTGGCTACCCAATGGTCATATTGGGTTTGACCTTGACCATGACTTTCAAGATCATATCAAGGTCAAATTGATCTTTTTAAATGCGAACCCCTATTTTTGATACCGGAAATGAAAAGAGCGGGAAATTTCACATTCAAATATGTCCTTGACCATTTTTTTCATGTGACCTTTATGGTCAGCGGGGCACAGTGGGAAATTTCCTTGAATTAGAAGGACAACATCCTTAATGGCTTATTATGCGGATCCAATATGGCGGACGAGATTTTCGAAAATTGACGGATTCGTGCCAAATTTGGTATAAGTGGGTTTTTTGGGTCGCTGATCACGAATCTGAAATCAGATTTCAAAAATTCAAAATCTTCCAAAGGGTATAGCCGGATAAGCATATGAAATAAGGCCCGGCCTGATTTTTTTTCCCCATTCAGGTATATTTTGTGTTTATACATAAGTAAGCTCTCTCTAAATTTTTAGACCAAAATATTGATTTATAATCAAAAGTTATCGCCAAAAAACCAAAAAACGAAAATATTGTTTGTCTCGAAAACTACCTACTCAACCGATTTCGCGCAGCAAAATATATATTATGCACCGTCATGTAGCTATATTATAAAAAAAGTATTGGATTGTTTCGCCCATAAATAAAGAAAAACAAGTTTGAATTTTTCAATAATTTTTATTTTGCATATGAAAAATAACACCCCCGCCGTTTTAAATTAAAGAAAATAAAACAACTTTGCTTCCGCCGTTTTCTTAACGTAATAGATAGCAGAAAACGGCGGAAACAAAGTTGTACACCTATTAATTCGAATTTTTACTGAAAAAAAAAGTAATAGTATTTATTTACAATTACTTATTACTAACGGGAATACAATTGACTACTTGTAATATATTATGTACCTACATATAAATCGAAATTAAATCAAATTAATGGTACTGACATAGGAGCTTCGTTTCAAGTTTTCTTCAACTATTCTTGGACAAACCTTGAATGAAACTGCAGCTCTAAAAAGGTAATTATTCCATTCTTATTATTAAACCCAAACTAATAGAGTTAAATGTAACAATTGACGAATAATTTCAGACACCAGCGTTTTCTACAGCGTAGGCTAGGGAAAGGATCGTCAGTGGTGACTGCAAGTAATATCAACTCCGAAATTGATGTAAATACCGAGGTTACAATGGATTTCACTTCAAAAAGAGAAGAAAATTCAGCGAATGAAAATAAGAGTGAAATAGCGATGGATGAGGTGATATTAGATTCGTGTGTTAAACGTTATCAAGCGTGTCAAGCTGATATTTTTGTTCCTTGCGATAGACTTGAAAAATTGTTTTGTTGTAATAGATTTAGCTGACGTTTCGGATTAGCAATGAAATTACTACTTTGATCCCTTTTTTCTTTCTAATATCTTATAACCTTCTGGTAAATAGTGTGTGAAATAAAAACTTTCGCATTTTGTAGGACAACTCTTTTTATAAATGTTTCATCACGATGAACAGGTACTACGCAGTAGCTTCCTAATGGCGACCAGAGAAATAAATCGCAGACACTTAGTCCACTAATATATAATTGAATTTGGCACTGTGTATAATATATGTGACTTTCTTTCAAACAAATAGATCCATCTCTAAATTCTAGATAGCTAACATTGCATACATCTCCATCTACTATTTGCTTTTTTTCGCAGCTCATAGGACACTTAAATTCAACAATTTTAAAAATCACGCCATCTTTAACAACAACACCGTCAAGACTTGCGCACAGCCATGGTTGAAACGGACTCGGCATTAATCTAACTTGCTTTACTTCGACTTCATACATATTTTGGAATAAATCTCTAGCATTAAGCTCATTCGAAATTCCATATTGAGTTTATGTTGTAGTAACCCTTTTGTCGGAAAGCATTTCAGATAACAATTTCTCTACCGTTTTAGTTTTCCTACACTTAATGGAATGTGCATTTTGGCTTGCCGATATCCGTTTCTGCCTTGCTAAAAACCAGTCTTCACATTTCGATTGATCAAGTGTGTCACAAGATAGTTTTATTATGTCCTCTTTTGAAATAACTATTTCATCGTCATAAAAGCCTTTCAGATGTTTTGGAAGTTCGTATTGAGTTGAATATACTGGATACTCTGCAGCAAATAAAAAAAATGTTCTACGTAGGATTCACAATCGCCTTTCTTCAAATTATTCACCTTCAAATCACTTTTCCGATAGACAATCGGTCGAAATTCGTCGCTACTTCTCATTACAAGAGGATTAAGTAGCCGACGGCTAGTGGTATTTAGCAAAGTGATTTCGATGATGCGTAATTCATTAGGAGCCGTCCGGCAATTAGCCTTCCGAGAAAGGTACGGGATTGCGAGCGCATTCACAGCCCCTGCTTGGTTTTAACATTTTCATAACTTCAATTTTGAAAGTGAGAAACGATAAATTATACATTTAAGGACCGCTTTATTCACCTTCTGGTAAATTTACTTGAAAAATAATTTCTCTTGAAGCATTGTTGGACCGCGTTATGCAAAAGTGGATTAAGCGCCATGCTATGCCATAACGTTTAATCCGTTATTGCATAACACGGTAAAATTATATCCAAGGTATCTGCTGGGTAAATTTAACACGTTGACTGCCAGTCACCACAGCTGCCGGGTTAAAGTACATTATATGGCAGTCAACGTGTCTGAAGGTGAATAAACCGGCCCTAAATGTTATACTTACTGTTTATTGCAATTCTATATATATAAATAATTGCTATAAAATACACCCGATGAAAAACATTCATATTGTTGTTCATTCGTTTTACCGAGGATTTCTATATTCTCATCGTATTTGATACTGTATAAAAGTGCCTATTCGTTTCCGACTACTGCCACCACGTGTCACTGTACGGGAGCTGCACGGTCCCAATACCATATTTGGTTTAAGTTGAATAAGCCATTAAGAATGTTGTCCTTCTAATTCAAGGAAATTTCCCACTGTGCTCCGCTGACCATAAAGGTCACATGAAAAAAATGGTCAAGGACAAATTTGAATGTGAAATTTCCCGCTCTTTTCATTTCCGGTATCAAAAATAGGGGTTCGCATTTAAAAATATCAATTTGACCTTGATATGACCTTGAAAGTCATGGTCAAGGTCAAATCCAATATGACCATTGGGTAGCCAGGGAAAAATCCTAAAAGTTTTGCATTAAACATTTTTCTCTAAAATGATTTCCCGCTGAGATAATCAGCCGTACCGGGAATTTTTGAAGACCCTGTATATACAATACATATTTGCAATGTATTTAAAAAAAACATATTTACAGGGTGTCCCTAACTATCATGTACAAACGGAAGGAGGTTTCTTTGGAAACGGATTCTTTGGCTTATTTCATGACTAAAAGTTCATATAAACATAAGCTCGTAAAAGCTTCTTTACTGATCTACAGGGTGTTGAAATTTCAAAATTTTTTTAGTTTTTTTTTTATAGCTCATGCAGTTTTTAAGATATTTAGCTCAAATTTCGAATGTAGGTGATGCTGTAGGACTGATATCATTGGGCATGTCAAATGGTTGTGAGAATCTATAGGGGGTTATTTTTTCAGGGGTCGTGCCTCCTTTTCTCCCCCTGAACTTTTTTACGCAGCGCCTCTGGTAGATTTTAAAATACAAAATAAATATTCTGTTTTGTTTACAAACTTTTTGGTCTCTTGTAGTTTTTTCGTATCTGCCACCGTTATCGAGAAAGAAATTAAAACACCACTTCCATACAACATTGTTCTGCCAGATATTTACACATCAATTAGTCATTCTAACTTGTAATTGATGTGTAAACATCTGGCAGAACAATGTTGTATGGAAGTGGTGTTCGCCATATACAGTAAGTGAGTCGGAGTAACTCCTCGTCGATCGGCTCTACTCCGACTCATTTATTTATTTTAGCTATCATAAGCCGATTGTATCAAGCGCGGCATTATTAAATGAAAATGAAAATGAAAAATATTTTTCTACAGTTATAAGATTTAAAATTGTTTGAAATTACTTCGATTACAGATACCAATATTCACAAATCCCAATCATATTTCCGTTCCATAGTTACCGCTCACGAGATGTTTACACATCAGTGTCTTGAGTACTAGCAGACTCGTTTTGTTTTTTTTCTCTCGTACCTGGATAAGCCGGGTACTGCATTAAATGGCTCGCGATGATCCGTCCGATAATTGATTTCCAGGAAAGGTATAAACCGCGGTGTTCGCAGCTTACATTCCCAGAATATGCCATTTCGGAGAACTTAGGATTAGCTAAGGATTGGCGAGGTATTTATGACTGCTATACTATTAAACGGTGCGAACCGTTGTGTCGAATTCCATTTACCCGCTCGTTATTTCTCGATAGAATAGCAATCCTAAATTAGTATAGAATATTTGAATTTTACCGCTATAAAATCTAGTAACCCTTGAAGGTTGTACGGCCTTAGGATCTAATCTAGTTGCATATGCAACACTGCACAAATTTACATGTACCGTATGTCCGCGATCAATCAAACCATAGCAAAATTGCGAGTTTTGCATGAGCACCCCAGTGGGTCTCCTCGTCCAATAGAATCACCGGAGAAGCGTGAATGCGCATGCGTAGCCATCCGCGTTCGCGTCGTCAGCAAGTTCAGATCGGTTATTTCGATAAACGATGTCCGTATGACCGATGTCCATATGACCTTGAAATTTACCTTCGGCCGGGCTTGATGGCCGGGGCGAATTCGAGCAATTTTTACCGGTAGAAGTCGAGTCGGTAGTTAGAGTTTGTGTCAATTCGGGAGATCGAAGCGTCTAACCTTGAATTCATGAATTTGTGAATAATGGAAATTACTCACCATAATTCACAAATCCACGATTTCAAGGTTAGACGCTTCGATCTCCCGAACTGACACCAACTCTAACTACCGACTCGACTTCTACCGGTAAAAATTGCTCGAATACCGACCAAGCCCGACCGAAGGTAAATTTCAAGGTTCCTGTAACTGTGCGGTTCTGGACGGGACATACGGTATACCGCATACCGTATGTCCCACTCTGTATTGGCCAGTTTGAAATTACTTTCGGGCAGGCTTGGTCGGTACTCGAGTCATTTAATACCGGTAGAAGTCGAGTCGGTAGTTAGAGTTGGTGTCAATTCGAGAGTTCGAAGCGTCTAATCTCGAAATTATGAATTTGTGAATAGTGGAAATTACTCACCATTATTATATACTACGGTATAGATTATTTAGACAGAGATACAAGTGTTAGCTGTTTACGGAGTGCGTGGGGAAGCTAGGAGAAAGTGACTAGGCTTGTGCGCGTCACCAATGCTAGCTGCGCTATTAGTAGGTTGTATAGCGATTTACTATATCGACATCATCGACATGAAAATGTAATGGCACCTTAGGCCGCAAGCGCTGAAGTAGCTGCACACGAATCACTGCGCACTAAGCACATCCGGTTTCACATTTCCGTCCCGTTTCCCGAGGTTTACCCTCATACCGCCGTAATAGATGTTTACACATCAAAAACGATTTTCTGTAATTCGCTAGATGAAATTAAAATTAAAAAAAAATTAAAGCTAGGATAACGCGGTTTTTGTAGCAATGATTTATTACAATAAGAAAAACCTAAATAATAAAGATAACAAAACAACGTTACAAAAACTGCTGAGTGACCTCCTCCAACCCTTACACATGCCTCCGCTCTTCTTCTCATTGATTCCCGTACTCTTTGGAACATTCCCGGAGTATTTCTTACGGTTTTTTCTCGATAACGGTGGCAGATACGAAAAAACTACAACAGACCAAAAAGTTTGTAAACAAAACAGAAAATTTATTTTGTATTTTAGAATCTACCAAAGGCGCACCGCTAAAAAGTTCAGGGGGAGAAAAGGGGGCACGACCCCTGAAAAAATAACGCCCTGTAGTTTCTCACAGCCATTTGACATGCCCAATGATATAAGCCCTACAGCATAACCTACATTCCAAATTTGAGCTAAATATCTGAAAAACTGCATGAGCTATAAAAAAAAACTAACAAAATTTTGAAATTTCAACAACCTGTAGATCAGTAACGAAGCTTTTAAGAGCCTATATTTATATGAACTTTTAGTCATAAAATAAGCCAAAGAATTACCTCCTTCCATTTGTACATGATATTTAGGGACACACCTAACTATATGTATACAGACTGTCCCCCTCTATACACGCCAGCGTGGCGGGTTGCATATCGGTTGACGCCTCCGATCCGCTGCAGGGGCCATGCGCCTGTGTCTGGCGCAAGGCGGATAACCGATATGCAACCCGCCACGCTGGCGTGTATTGAAAGGGACAGTTTGTATACAGGGTGGGGCATTAACTATTAGCACTTTAGATATCTTCGAAACTATAAGGTTCACAGAAATATTTGCTGAAATGAAATTGTACAGTACGAAGGGGGCCATCCGATAGCGATAATAGTTTTTTTTGCAGGTGTAGGTACTTTGGACATTTGAAGGTCACCTTCATTTTTTTTTAATGGATCGGTATGTTTTTGTTTCTGTATCATGATAGAGGAGCTTGAAACGAGTTCAACGATCTATCACATAAGGTCATTGAAGGTTATAGAAAGTACAGATAGGTGATAATACTTACGGTTTCGGTAGTAAATAAAATTACTACGTTTTAGTAGGTGTTCGAAATGATGACCATCAGCATCAATGCAACATTGGATTCTTTTTACAATTGATTGACTTGCAAGTCTTATAGCGTCAGAACTTATTGATGTACAGGCTGCAATAATTCTTTGTTGCATGTCGTAAAGTGTAGTTGGTACTTCTTTGTACACTTTATCTTTCAATGTTCCCCATAGAAAGAAGTCTAAAGGTGTTACGTCTGGGGAACGAGCTGGCCACGATATTGGACCGCCGCGTCCAATCGAACGATTTATTTAGTAATTTAGTCATTTTATTTACTACCGAAACCGTAAGTATTATCGCCTATCTGTACTTTCTATGACCTTTAATAACCTTACGTGATAAATCGTTGAACCCATTTCAAGCTCCTCTATCATGATACAGAAACAAAAACACACCGATCCATTTTAAAAAATGAAGACTTTCAAATGTCCAAAGTACCTACACCTGCAAAAAAACTATTATCGCTATCGGATGGCCCCCTTCGTACTGTACAATTTCAATTCAGCAAATATTTCTGTGAACCTTATAGTTTCGAAGATATCTAAGGTGCTAATAGTTAATGCCCCACCCTGTATATATATCGACAAAAATTGAAAAATGGTTACTTGACACCTAAGCCCCCTTTTCGTAGACCAGGTCACATATACAGGGGTGAACCAGGTTAAACGTTATTTTTTTCGATATGTGATAGAACAACAAGAAAAAAGTAGACTTTCATAAGAACATTTTTTTCAAAAATGTTTCCTAACAAAGATACAGGGTGTAAAAGTTTCACCAAAAAAAGAATGGTTTTCTCATCATAACTTCTAAACTACTTGATCGATTTCCGTGAAATTTCGCGCACAGACTAATGTAATACAGCTCTAAGTAATGATCAAATAATTTAAAGAAATTCTCCAGTGACGTAGATACTGGGGGCCGGTACCCCCCTTTCCCCCTCCCAATCTTCGTCGCCACTGGATATTTTGCAAAGAAAATTTAATTGGATTCCCCGTTTAATTTAGAGAAAAAAATCACCCTTGCAAATTTTTTATTTATGGCTTCGTTTTTGAGATATTCATTTTAATTTATAGGGTTGCGAGCAGGCCAAAACTAGGTTGAACGTCATTAATTATGATGTGATAGAACAACAAGAAAAAAGTAGACTCATAAGACAATTTTTTTCAAAAATGTTTCCTAACAAACACACAGGGTCAGTTTCGAAAAAAATTGTTTTCTCATCATAACTTTGACACCCTGTATCTTTCTATAGGTTCTTATGATTTGAGATACAGGTCGTAATAAAGACTAATTTAAAAGAGTCAATTTAGTTGGGAATTTCCTGTAAACTCGTCATGTTTTTCCTTAGATTTTACATCGGTTCTTATTTCTAGATAAAGAATATTTCATTAATGAACAAAGGAGACCTTCAACTTGTTACACGTGGTCTGTTTTCTAAAAAAATGTTTATTTAATATAAACATAATACTATCGTGAACATTTCTAGGAGTGGACCCTCACCCCTTGGTACATAAAAAAACATTGGTTACTGAATTATCGTACTTAAACATATAAAACGAAGATTACGTATAATAATTTGAAGGTCTCCTTCATCGGAAAAACTATCAAGAGACACGGTAGTGTCTCGCGGCATGTTCGTTCAACTGTCGTCGCGGGCACCCGTGTATCTTTACAGGAAAAATGTCTGCCCCCTTCATCCCTCAATTTTTACATCGAATTTTCTCAATGAATATACGGTTATAACTAAAACTATGCTTAGTTACGCCATATAAATTGATTATTCTCTATTGACAGAGACCAGAATAAATTCTATAAGTTACATATTAACAGAGATTCATCCTTAACAACGCGAAGCCACGCCCCTCGCGCCTAAGGGCCGGTTTTACCAACACGGTATAAACGCGGTATAGCGCTATACTGAGAATGGGGAATAAATTGTGCAATTGATTCCCCCATAATTATCATTTAATTCTATTTAATAATTAAAAATAACATTTCTTTACGTCAATTACACCTAAAACTCTCAATTTTTCTAATTTTTCACAGGAAAATTTTTTTACCGTAGAAGAGGAATTAGCACTAAACCAATGATTCAACAATTTTACCGTGTTATTCAAATGGAAATCAGAAAGAGCGATTGAGACACCCCTAAATATTGAGTGAGAACGTGCAACCGGCGACATATTCAACGTTACATTAAATACTAACGTTTTAAGTGCCCGCCAAAAGAATTAATTGAAAAAGCTTTTTTTTTGAATCAGTCTAATGTGTTATATATTCGTATCACATCCACTCCCGAAACGACCTCCGAACATTTAAATTAGATAAGACATATTGTCATATATTTGTGCTGTCCGCTCGCTGAGTCGACCTCCGGACGTGTAATGAAGATAGAGCAACCAAATACGTGCTTCTCTAGAGGATTCCACTCCAGTCTCATAGTTCAAGTTCAGGGTCCGACGAACATTTGGAAAGCGCCCAATGAGGAGCACTCTTATCTTAGATATATAAGAGACCGAGCTCTTCAGACAGACAAACAGACAGTATCTTACCTCAGAGACATTACTATTCAAAACTCAAGACAGTATTTTTCAATAAGCTCAAGGCAGAGCTCTCTTCGTTAAACTCGAGACAGAATTAATCAATTCCCTTCACTACTTTCTCTATAACTCATAGTCTACATTTTTTGTCAAATAAATAAATTTCTTGATCACATTAAAAATGTACATGTGTAACATAAACAAAAGCTTGTGGAAGTATGCTAGAGCTCTATACCAATAGATCAACGTATTCGCAGATTACAACCCTTTTTATCGAGAATATACAGAATGTCCCAGAAAATACACGCCAGCGTACCTGGGTTGCATATCGGTAGGCGCTATCGGATCCAAGATGGTTCCCCAAAATTTGGTGACAATACCGACAGCCCAGACACGAACCAAATAGCTCAGACACGAACCAAATAGCTCAGACACGAACCAAATAGCTCAGACACGAACCAAATAGACGTTTCAGTCCGAAAAACATCGGTCATCTCAATAGTGGTGAATGTGACAGACGCTCTGACAGATAGTTTGCATTTTTTTCGAATAATCGAGATAGTGAACGAAAGCAGTGCTATTTTTCTCTGGTTGCTTGTGCATAAAGAGCAGGAAAGGAGACGGCAGTATCTCAGAAGAATTGCCATCAGATAAGTTACTTTCTATCTGACTGCTTTAACCTCACTTTGATTGCGTATGAAGGACAAATATCTTTGTGGTAATTCTATTTTTTGTTTTCAGCGTCACGCGAGCATGGGACGAATCGATGGATTAACTAATAAATTTAATTTTTCGTCTCTGTCAACGATCAAAGCCGTGAAAAATAGGAGATGCAATGGAATTGGATCACAATAATCAAGTAATTACTTTATCATTATTTTTTCTCTATCGATATATTTCCTCTTTCGTACTATTACAAGTTCCAATTTATACACCGACCTGTCAAACCTGAAGTGTACATGTACCTCGCTTCTATTTCATCTCTTCTTCGTCACTGATGCCGATTAGACAGATAAGTGCTGAATAAGGCCGTAAAAGTCTCCATATTAAAATAAATACGGCTCTACATGGTCCTAATACAGATTTAAGACGAAAACAATACAATATGTATTCGAGCTGTACAGAACCGTATTCATTTTCAATGCGGAAACTTATACGAACTTATCCGACTCTTATCTACCAATCTGCCAATGCGCGACTCTTTACAAGGTATGAAAAAAAGGCTGAAGTAAATTAAATTCAAGATGCGTTTTCAGTTAAATTAATTTTAAGAAAGTAGAGTTAGGTGAGATGAAAATAACGTACTAAATTCCTAACTAAAGAGTAACTATTATGTTGTGATAACATTAGCAGACACAAAAATTGAGCACTACAATGAAATTAGCTTTTAAAGATTTGTTAGAATTATAAGAAGAATGCTAAGAATCATTAAAATCGAAGTTACGTATAAAATGTGTGCTTTTTGCAAAACTTGTCATTACGAGATTAACCGGAACTGCTTTCTTGATTCGCGTGGAAAGTATGTTAGTTAAATTAAAGAACGGGCGATATAAAAAACATGTGCAAAAACGATAACGACACGACTTTCTGCGTATATCGTGACTACTATCAAAAGAAAAAATTGAAGGTGCGTATAGACAAGCACATCACATATTGAACATGCATGAGTAAACGGAACACTCATGAATGATCTTATTTAGATATTTGTATCAATACGTACGAACACTGGTAAATGAGAACTGATGTACGCATATCGGTTTTTAGGTCTTTAACACGTTCGCTGCGTATCACACGGTTCCCGCGTGAGGTGGCTGTGTCTCCTGGGCGGATTACGTGGCACCCGCGGCACGCCAACACAGTTTTACGCAAATTTCAAGATTTAAATACGGGGGGTTAACTCAGTGATCATGATACACAGCGAACGTGTTAAATAAAGTTAAAAAAATAACTCGTGAATGTTTCATTTAGTAGAACAAATTTAAAGAATGTTTTCAGAATATTATAAATATTCCATTTGAAATATGTATTTCAGTCGAGATATTCTAGCAATATTCTACACATATTTAAAATAGATTGTATCAAATAAGAAATATTCTAAAAGTATTTCATTTTAAATATTATATTCAAAAGATTCTTGTAATATCCAAGAGATGTTTCACTCAAAATATTTCAGAAAGTTTCAAATGAAACATTCTAAGATACGTCAATTGAAACATTATATTAAAAATATTCTCTTAGTATGATGAAAATATATCGATTGAAATATTTTAAACATGTACATTTGAAATGCATTTCTTAAGATATTTCGACAAAAATATTTCAAAATATTTCATATAGGGTATTTTAAAAATATTCTATTTAAAACAGCGTTTGAAATACTTTTGCAATATTTTAAAAATATTCCACAACAAATATTCTAGAATGTCTGCAGAATACATTATTTGCAATATCTCAAGAACGTCTTACAGAGATATTTCAAAATGTCTCGAAAATATTTAATTCAACCCCACTAAAAGACGACATTGCGAATATTTTAGGGAAGTCCATGAAAAATTCTTCTGACGTTTGCTCGTTTTGTCCTGAGTTAATGAGACAGGACTGTCTATAATGTAGCCTTTCAAATGAAAAAGTTGTATTAAAAACTAATCATTTTGTTTGTGCAAAAGGGGAATGATTTCTTGTTTTTTTTTTCTGTATTGATACAAATACATGAAACAGGTCAAAAAATGATAGAATAGAACAATTGGGTGATACATCATGCTGCTTTCACTTTTACATATCGCTGATGCACGGGTAAAAGGGATTATGTTAAAAATGGTTAAAATTGGAGAAAACAGTTTAAAGTTTTCAATGAAAGTTATCAACAAATTGTGACTTTTATGCAAATGATACAATTATCAAATTTTCTCAGTTACACTTATTTAAAAGTGCTATTCCCCTGAGGTATATAAATATTTTTTAAAAATACTAAACGTTTTTGATATATCATTTTACACAATTAGTTTTATTTAATATTTAGAACTTAGCCCTATATGAACTTGTATATTAAAACTACAACTTTCAGTAAAATAAACTTTTATTATTCATAATAATAATTGAAAATAAACGAATAATAAAAAATTATTTAACCCTCTAAGGACGAAGTTTTCCACAGCATAAAATTTGTGGAAAAAAGTTATTATCAGATTATTTTGGTAGTGTTAAACGACAGCGCTGACATATGTAAGTGATGTTTTATCAGGAAAAGATTTTTTTCGAAAATTTGGAACCTAAGCATAACGAATAAATTACAGCCAGCACCGGGCCAAAAATCTCCAATCACCGTCGTAATTGTAAACAGATTGAAACGTACCTAACGAAAATGTAGTCGTCGTCCTTAGAGGGTTAAATTTTAGTGCTTCTCTTCGTCACTGTCAGAAAGAACATCCATTGCATTTTGATCTATGATTAAGTTTCTGTAAAAGTCTCGCAGGGTCTCTGAGATGGAAGACAGCAAGTCTAGGATATGCTGTTTTTTTCGACAGAGATTGGTACTGGCCCTGTGTATGATTTTGCTGGTTTGAGAATTTGGTCCTGTTTGCGCGTTCTTGCGAAATCCACCTTCTTGAAGGGTTCGTTTTCGTCGAATTTTGTTTAAAATAAAAAAAATGATTACCTTTTTCATATCTTAGCTATCTGAAATCCCTCTAACTGATTTTATTTCCATCTGTGTCAGTATTACGATTTATCAAAACGTCATTCAATAGACCAGAAAAATGATAAAAGTTGTCCCTTTCCAATTCTTTTACAATAAATGGGTTTTGTTTTCCTGTTTGACGTATCAAATTTGCCCAGTCATGGGGATGCTCGACTTGCCCATTAAATTCCTTTTTTGTTTTTCAATTAAACTGTGGTCGGTATCACATTCCATGTGCGTGTGTCCCGAAATTGGAAAGTTGTGGTCAATAACTTGTAAATATTTTGAATCTTGCAAAGCAACCGTGCACATCGCAGCGAAGTGGCTATTTTTATTTTGATCACCACAACAACTGAAATACATTGTTACATATGTAACATTTTCGTCCAAATCCTTTGTTGGAAATTCGTAGAGACATGAACCGATTTCATTACCGCCTCGTTTTAGTACACGTAAATTAGACATATAAACATGGAATAGGAGAAATAATTTATAAAGTTTTCATATTACGTATACATTTTCCTAATGGGATCAGGAACAAAACCCTACAAAGTTCCCAATTATCCAGTGTCCGCAACATCCCTTATTTTGCAAAAAACCACCCCCGGATCGTACATTGCGCCGGTTTTTCTCAATTTCCTTGTAAACCGTTTTTCAAACGTAAAAAATGTATACAACCAAAAATGTTCGTCATTAAATTCTACACAAAAACTATTCTATAAATATGTTAGCTAATCCTTACTGAATTTTCGCAAAATACGTTTAAAGTTGAGGATAGTTTTTAACAGGCCGTTAAAATATGTCAAGTTCAGCGAGGCGTCAACGCACTTGTGACACAAACTTGTGGTATGCGATACGGTGGATTATTTACGGATTTTTCAGTGTTGTTCCTGTCAGTACAATGGTACTGAAATTAGTACATCTCTCGACAACTTTGTCATTACGTCAGTACATCAGCTGATAATTTCAGTACCATTTGATTTTATTTACAATGGTTACTTTTCTGTCAATATTAATACTCTTACTGCTTTAGACGATGCTGACTTACTAATCGTTACAACCGCCATCGATCTATAAAGTCAACACGATACTGTGGTTGTAGTTGGTCAGGATGTCGATCTTCTTTCCCTTATTATTGCTCTTGCTCCTCAAGATAAGGATAGTTTGTTTTTGAAACCAGCCCAAGGAAATATAAAGAAAAGGATTTATAGATCTTCTGATATGCAATCATCCAATGTTATTAAAAATATTAAAGAAACTGTTCTTTTTGCACATGCGTTTAGTGGTTGTGATATCACTTCTGCGTTTTTCGGAAAAGGCAAATCTGAAATCGTAAACATATTAAATAAGAGAAAGGATTTGGAAGATGTTGTATATATTTTCAACAGTTCTCAATCTACGAAAGAACAAATTGAAAGTGCTGGTGAGAAATTCACACTTGCGTTATATAAAGCTGAACGGAAAGAAATTTCTTTGAATAGCTACAGATTTATTTATTTTAATAAGTTGGTTGGCCAATCCAATCATGCCGTAACTTTGTCTAGATTGCCACCAACATCTACAGCATTAAAACAGCATTCTTACCGGGTATTTCACCAAATTCAATCTTGGCGAGGAAAATATATACAGCCAACGCGCGCAGTGGGGTTGGAAAAAATGGGCAATATTTTATCACCAGTTTTTACTACCGAGGCGCCGGCTCCGATTTCTGTTCTGAAAGTTATATCGTGCAGCTGTAAAAAGGGTTGTGATGTGTGAGCGGTGTGCATGTCTTAGACTTGGATTACATTGTTCAACCATGTGCTCCAACTGCCATGGACAGGGTTACTTCAATGCACAACCTGACGAGATATTAAATGAAGAGAACCTAACAAATGAATTAAAAAAGACATGTTAGTGGATTAGGCCTATTGGGGAGATCATTTTTAAAAAACGCGCCGGGAGCTCTACCTCATGGGTAGTGTGGAAACGAGCTCAAATTAGAAAATGCATAGTTGTAATGCTCTAAAATCCTTTTCAAATTTTAAAATTTGACTTACAATTAGATAATACTTATGTAGCGATATCATAGCACTAGAACTATGAAAATCACTGCAATTACCATATAAATCCACATTTTACATGCTAAAAACTACACCTAACTTTGAACGTTATTTGCGGAAATTCAGAGGATCAGCTAAAATGCTTATAGAACAGCTTTTGTGTAGAATTTAATGGCGAACACATTCCTGGTTCTATACATTTTTACGTTTGAACAACAGTTTACGAGAAAATTGAGAAAAACCGGCACAATCTACCATCCGGGGGTGGTTTTTTTTTGCACAATAAGGGATGTTGCGGACATCAGCCACATGGGAACTTTTTGGGGATTTATTCCTACTCCAATTAGGAACATAATTTACGTAATATGAAAACTTTATAAATGATTTCTTCTAAGATGTACTATTTCCGTGTACTATAACTTTGAACGTTATTTGCGGAAATTCAGAGAGGATTAGCTAAAATGCTTATAGAACAGTTTTTGTGTAGAATTTAATGGCGAACATTTTTGGTTGTATACATTTTTACGTTTGACCAACGGTTTATGAGGAAATTGAGAAGAACCGGCACAATGTACCATCCGGGGATGGTTTTTGTCAAAATAAGGGATGTTGCGGACATCGGCTACATGGGAACTTTTTGGGGATTTATTCCCACTCCCATTAGGAACATAATTTACGTAATATGAAAACTTTATAAATTATTTCTTCTAAAAAGTACTATTTCCGTGTACTATTTGGCCATAGCTTCGTGCCAGACTTAGCAGTAAGCTTGGCCAGTGTCGCAAACATGAATTGTCAAGTCAAATGTCCATAGCTGGCGTTTGTAGAACGCAACTGAGTTTTTGACATCGGGTGTAGGTAGGCACTGTTAAAGGTCGAATGTTAAGGTGATCTTGCTTGGATCGTTTTTTGATAATTCTTTATCTGCAGATTTAGACGTGTAACCGAGATCAGCTTCAAGGTAATGTTTAGTCAATTCTTCTTGTAGTGAAGTTTCATCTTCTGTCATCTCTATTTGCATTGCTAATTTGTCACATGCAGAGCACGTATCTTTTTTTGGTTTTTTAAGGCTTATATTCAGTTCGTGAAATGTTTTTTCATAAATATTGCGATTTACTGATTTCTGAGGATAATATGCAACTTTATAGGCATTGTAGAGAGACGCTAGGGTGTAGTGAGAGGGTAGCTATTTTTTGCTGGAATCTCTCCTAGTGTAGTGACTTTCATATGACGGAATAGAAAGTATGTGATTACGAGCATTCTCAATAGCTTCATCGGGGATTTTCTTTTTATTCCTGTGATTACCTCTTTAATCCAAAGTTATTATACCGAAAATGACAGCACGTTTTTGTTCGTGACAGTTTCAATAAACTTATTGCTGACATCAATTGTCTTAACAAAACAGTCTTTAGCAAACTCTCATATTAGAACCATGAGCTTGTAAGTAGTACAAAAAAGTTGATTGACGATATCTTTGCTTAACCGCATCATTAGAGCGTATACGTCAAGTCTTTTTGTTTTTAACCTCTATCAGATCAGGTATATTATATTTTAATCTCCGATTGTAACTATTCATTGCCCAAAAATTCGTAAAAATATTTTGTCTTGTTTCCTGGGGGATTTTTTCGATGCAGCGATTCCTATACACTTTCAGTGGTTTAAGAGTTTTTCCCATATAAGTTTTCCTTTTATTGTTTCATAACCCTTTCCCAAGTTTCTTTTCTCTTTTCTTTCATTTCTTTTTTTTCTAGTACCTATCTCCTTTAATTACACGTCCGCTTATTCTTTTCTCCATTTCTAAATCAGCCTCTTTGTCATTGTTATTATGTTTTTCTCGAGCCATCGAAAATGATTTTCCTAAATCATTCTCTTCCTCGCTTGACATAAGTCCAAAATCAGGATCCCCCTGATACTGTCGTCAGAATCTTCATCAAACTCCTTCAAATTATCACTAGACATGCTTTGTGGTTCCTCAAGGCAGTCAAAATCTAGAAAACTATTAAAAATTAAGAGAAGTTCATGTAGGGTGATTTGAAGAGGTTAAAACCAAAAAATATTATAATATTAAGCATTTCTGACGTTACTCACTTTCGTCTGGACTTTCAACTTGTACAATTGTCGCCATATTCACTATTCTTTTTCCCCTCGAATACATTTTTACAGTGAAAAACAACAGACGAGGTGCATAAATTTTAAGTTTATGTATGTGTAAAAGGGGTTAAAATTGATGTTGCTATTACTATAATACAAAAGCATGCACAATGAGTTAAATCGACTTAACTTTATCTGCACCATCCAATAGTAATGGATGTGTAGTGTAAAAGGGGATAATTCAACATAATTCGGTTCCACATGAAGTCAGGCTCAGATTTTTGACTTAACACAATAAGCATAATTCATTAGGCAACCAGTTTTACTTCAAATAACTTAGAACTCTTCACACAACGACAATAACTTCAAAATTATATACTAAAACGACTTGAACGCATTTTCATCAAAACTTGATTTGACCCTTTTTACCCGCGCAGCAGCGATATATCAACCAACTTTTCTATTCTAGAGCATTTTTGCCCCTTCTTTACTTATATATTGGCCAACTGAAACAACAAAGAATTGTATGCCCTTTTAAACTCGACCGTTTGATGCTTAAGACCTTTTGGCTTTAGAGACGCGATATAGACCTCAGCTGGCAAAGAGTTTTTGAGGAAATTTCCTGTACTCTCAAGTTTACGAGAAGACATACTCAAATAAGGAAAATATTTTGCTTTCTTGCCTAGAACCTATTTCATTAATTCCAGGACTTTGAAAAATATATGTGTATAGGTAATGTACGCCTTATATCAGGAATGATTGCATACCAGAAAAATACTTGAAAAGTCCTAATACCCGTAAAGTGTTTCCTACTGCTCTTCCTTGCTCTGACATCTTTCGTTTTCTTTCATTTTGTAAAATCAGGCAGAGAAATTTCCTCTTCTTGGAACTCCCCTTCGAGGACAGGTGGTACATCTATTAATTGAAAGCATAATCACCTCTGAATGCCACGCCCAAAAATTCGTAATTCTTTTCAAAAGACAGCGTGTTGTCGTCGCAATCCAGTATCACTCTTATTCTCTCGCCGACCTGGAAGTATATATCGAATAGTTTTATTAGTGTTCTCTACTCGGAAAGAAAATGCCAAAAATGTTCACAACGCTCACATATGTACATGTGTAAAAAGGTGTAGACTTCTTACTACAAGAATTGGATTTTGATAAATCAATTGCTGGTGAAGATATGCCGTTTTTGAAAAATGTTATAACGCCTAACTTTAATATAATTTTCGTTACATATACGAAAAAAAAATTGGTTTTCTTGTTGTATTTAAATCGAGATCTATTAAGAACCCCGAAAACGATAGGCTAATTTATCAAGTGATATCGGGTTTATAAATAAAAAAATCTATAAAATTCGCTTAATTTGATGCGTGACCCGATAGATGACCAGGCGCTCGGAGCCAGACGGAAAACAGTCTGCCACGAGCCTCGAACAGCCCTATGAAACTACACCAATGCGCCTTATATAAATTTTGTCCCCACTATTGAAGCCGCTGGAAACAATTCCGCTGCGTGGCGCCACGCACACGTGATGTTAATAGATCATTATAAAAACGTTCGTGTAGTGTTATTCGAACACTTCGAACATAATTCCGTGGATTGTGTATATTCGGTATATTTTTTTATGTTTAAATGTAACATCAGTTTTTTAAATTTATTGTTAACGATGTCGTCCCATGTGCGGAGGCCATGGAGGGGGTAACATCACGTTACTGCTGGCGCCGCGCTGCGGCGGACACAATAGCGGGGACAGAAATTTAGGCGAGTAACAGGGGGCTGGCCTCGAAGCACGTCCATGTTCGAGGCGAATCGAACGGAGATCCCTCTGTATTCGAAGATCTGCAACGGGCTCGGCTAGCGCGTCGAACGTACACCCACGGCCTCGGATTCTGTCCCTGGTGACATTTTAAAATGTCATATTTAAACATACTAACCGATTAATAATAATTATCATGCTTTCATTAGCCAGGGCAAGCGCCGCTGTAGCTAATGAAAGTATGAGATTTAATCGTTCATTAGCTGGTACGTTTAAAAATTGCATTTTGAAAAGTCACTAGGGACAGAATCCGAGACCGTGGGTGTAGTAGAGGGGCGGTCTGGATAGGGTGGACAATCGAAACACACCCGTCAAATACAGGAAATTTTATTCTTCTTCACAATCTACGGTGTGTTTTCGAGGAAGCTTGACATAGGAGATAAGCAAGTACGAGAGAGAACATATGGCGAGTGCATAAGAGCCTCTCTGTCGCACAACCTCGAGCTGGACAAGTCTAGGGAAATATGCGACAGAGAGACCCTTATATACTCGCCATATGTCCTCTTTCGCACTTGTCTGTCTCCTACAGGGTGAGTCATTGAACCTGCGACATAGCAAATATGGTATACGAATTTGTGGAACTGTTAACGATGAGCGCCATCGTTGATTGGTCGTGGTGAGTACCAGAAGTTAAGCAGGATTGACAACTGCCAATGATGAAACTTTTCAATCAGGTAAGTACGCCTGATTCTTACCAGATTTCACTCTAGGTCTGGTTAAAATCAGGAGTACCTACCTTAGCTTAAGCGTTTCATCGTTACAGTTGCCGATTCTGATTAAGCTTTCCTATCAATCACGGCCAATCAATGATGGCACTCATCGTCTACAGTTCCACAAAATCGAATACAATATTTGCTATGTCGCAGATCCAATGACTCGCCTTATATGTCAAGCTTCCTCAAAAACACCTTGTACAAGACCGACGTAACCACCCCTGAAACAACGGGTAACGAGTTCGTGAGGAAAGATTTGGCGTCGTACGGTTCACGACGTTACGATCCTCCGCTCGGCCAATCTCGCGCAGACCGAGGTTGAGTCACGTCACACGGGGCAACTCGGCCGCGAGGAACAAAGGCGAGGGCCAAGTTCACCAATACGTAGCGAGCACGTACAGAATCGGCGTTCTCTCGAAACGACACGTGTTCGCGGATCGACTTACTACGAGAAGGTATCGGTACAAGGAAACCGCGTGAGACGATCTCCCAGGACGGAGTGGCGGGGGATCATGGATCGGCATACTCGCGATCGGAACCGACGCTCTTCGGGATATCACGGCGGCACTTCCTAAATGAACTATTCAAGGGCCCGTTACGAACTGGGACTGCAGATAAAGATATTTGGCTGCTGCGTCTCGCATCGAAGAGGCATGTATTTATCGTCACTTTGTCTCCCAAAGCCTCGCCGGGCCACCCCGGATAAGTTCATCCGGATCGGACCTGTGTGAAGTTAGCACCCCCACAACCGAATAAAAATGTTTTGAATACATGATCGTTTGCCCTTTGTTTGCCCATCACTTTATTTCGTTTGCCCAACCCACCGTTTAGAAGAGATACACCGTTATCTATAATTTCACCATAGTAACATATCATAACTAAAGAACATAAATAAAATAATGTCGATCAATTCCTACATAGGTATCTCGAAACGATGTTTTCGAAATCGGTGGTTAAAATGTTTTGGAAACTGAACCGACTCTTGTTAAATTTATATGCACATTCTGCATAAAATTATGCGGTTTTTATCATATAATATTTATTTTTGAGCACCAGGTTTTGAAGTGAGGCTTCTTTAGCGGCGACTTTATAATTTCACAGTAGAGCGAGTCAGCCGACGATGTAATGGAAGTATATCTCCTTGACTACACGTACTAGAGTAACGGAAACCTCCCACCACACATGCGACGCTCTCTCGCTGGAAATGGCTCATTCTGCGCTGCTCCCTACTATACAGCCACTGCGTGTTAGGGCCGAACTGGCTGCGTGTTGGGGCTACAGACTCTCCCCCTCCCTCTCCCCCTGAACAACAATGAACAAACAACAACATGCCATACAGAGGGTCCGAACTTGGATCCGTAACATATCAAATATAGTGCAAACGATTTTGTGAAAGTGTAGACGATGAGCGTCATCGTTGATTGGTCGTGGTGACTAGGAGAATTTAAGCAGGACTGGTATCTGTGTGTCAGTGTTGAAACTCTTAAACTGAGGTAAGAACACTTGATTCTAACTAGAACTAGAGTGAAATCTGATAAAAATCAGGCACACCTACCTGATTGAAGAGGTTCATCATTGGCAGTTGTCAATCCTGCTTAACTTCTCCTACCCTACCCACCACGACCAATCGACGATGGCATTCATCGTCTATACTTCCACAAAATCGTATGCGCTATATTCGCTATGTTGCAGATCCAAGTTTGGACACTCTGTATAATTACACAGTTGACAGTAGACACATATCATTATGGATGCAGGGAGAGTCAGTAAGAATAACACGCTATACAGTGAAGTCAATGAACGAAAAGCCGGCAAAAAGTCCAAAAAGTTCTTGGATTTAGCTTTAGCAAATTATTGCACAAAGGTTTTTGAGGCCGCTGATTTTGAATTCGATGTCAAAATTACAAATTTCAAAATGGCGGATACAATATGGCCCATAGGTTTATTAAGGAGTCAATGGATTTAGCGGCAAATTAGTAGAGAAGGGTTTTTGAGGTCGCTGATTTCGAATTCGATGTCGAAATTCCAAATTTTAAAATGGTGGATCCAATATAGCCAACAAGCTTATTAAAAAATCAATGATTTTAGCTGCAAATTAGTTTGGTTATATCGCTCTTTATATCAGGATGTATTCCAAAAGAAACTTTTTTTCTTTTTCGATACGTTTTCTTATAAACCTTTGAGCTGGACCTCCACATTCGAGTTTAAGTCTTTCTGAATTATCTCGAAGACTTCTCGCCGAGTAAATACAAATTCGTTAGTATCTGATTATACGACAAATAAATAATATATACAATATAAAAGCAAAAAAAGATATGCAAACATAAAGTACGTTTTATTGAAATGTAATTTAAAAAAAATATTTTAAAAAATGTATTTTAGAAAAATAATGTACCTATAGGCACATATCTTTACTGAGCTATATTTAAATTAATAATGCGATAAATTTTGGGAATAAAAGGGTGTATGAGGAGCTATCTTTTAAAACGCAGTTTTTGAACAAAACCTTGTTTTCAGTAAATCCTAATTATTTGTTCTAAAGTTATAAATTGTAATATCTAATTTTTGCAGGTGAAAATATGTAACATTAAAAGTGCCATAAAGAATCCAGAAAAATTTTAAAATCTACACCCAAATGAAAGTTATTAAGAAATAATTAGGATTTACTAAAGACAAAGTTTTGTTCACAAACTGCGGTTTGAAAGATAGCTCCTCATACACCCTTTTATTCCCAAAATTTGTAATTGCACCTCATATTTAAATAGCACATTAATTGATCCACCCTGTATATGAACATCAGATACAGGGTATTCACGCCCATGTTCCGAGACTGGGTGGAGCTTATTTAAGGGGTCACACCTAGTCGGCGGCCGAAAAAGAGGCGCGTTTTTGTGAATTTTTTTTTTGGGAAAATGATTGCAGGTTTCGCACTGTTTTTTTTCATAGTAAATGGTATATCTTTGACTATGTTTCATAATTTTTTTTATTGGAAAAAATTCACAAATGTGTAGCAGATATAATGTATTTCCCGGACCGCTGTTCAAAGAAGGCTTTCCGCGGTGTGACCACTGTAACTTCCACACCAATCATCTGAAATCAAAAAACCAAATAAATTAAGTTTTTGTATCGTATTGGTCCTTAATCGAAGGATTTGATAAAATGTTAATCTTTGAAAAAATGGTCAGCGATCGATAGTGAAAGTCTAAATTTCGGTGAAAAAATCACTTCATTTTCCTTGATATAAAAAAAGTGTGCATCGAAAAAAATCCTTCGATTAAGGACTGCCTTTTGATATAAAAAAAAAAGTATGCAAAATTTCAAGTAAATCGGTCCACTCGTTTTTGAGATATCGTGGTCACCGATTTTGAAAAAGCCATTTCGAGAAAAACGCGTTTAAAGTTTGAAGTCGGGTATATACATAGATAAAGTGTAATTGATTACCTCTAAATTGAATCACCGATGCCCGGCCCATACAACAATCCTTCTGCAGACGTAGCTGCCTCTAAAAAATTCCAATTTGGTGCTCTCTTCGCGATAATCTTGCTTCACGAGTGTTAGATTGAGCGCGGCGCTCAGCCGTGTCCACGCGCTTTTCGTCTTCTTTCGTCACGTACGTGTGACAATTTCGGCCGCAGCTTACTCCCTGTGAAAGGGAAGGTAAAGTGAAGCACATCCTTCGTTGAACATACATGCAGCTACATAGGCAGCTATGTTTACCGCAATCGACCCACTCGGTAAAATCTTCGGACTTATTTTCCATATGAGTTGATTGTAGCTTTCGTTATTGTTTTGTGTAAAACCACCTTTACATCTTTCCAGTAAGGTTTCGTTGGAGAGTTCTGTGTAGATTGGTTTTATTGCTTCTAAAACATTGACTGGTAGAGCTGTATACTCGTGTTGATAAGAGGCAAGTTCTCCGTTCGCGGAAGCGCGTTGCCAAGAGCACCAAGACTCATCTCCGGGCGGACAGTTTTCGTAATGCGGATGATCATCGGTTGAACTATAATGACCGAAGGTTGCCCATATCGCTTTTTTCATATTTTCCACCGAATCTGCGTTACGACAAATAGCTAGACCGTAGTATACCGTCAATTTGTCAATCATTTTCCCTGTTAACTTGTTTCTGCTGCTAAGTCCTTTTTTTTACACACTCGCGCAATCTACGTCCCATTCGCTTTTGGACATGGCCAATACATTCCTTTTTTGTTACAGTAATTCCCTCGTAAGAGGAGAAGCGTTTAGAATACCGGTGAATATTTTGCTATCACCGTCGCCGATATAATTAACGTACTGTGTGTACGCCGTATTTTTCTTCTAAACGTTTAAACATTTCGACGATACCGTCAACCTCCATTTTTCCGAAAGATCTCTTGTGTGGTTTGCTGAGCACACAGATTCGTGTTCTTCATACTACTCCGCGTACTCGAAAAGTATCGGTTTTGTCACGCCAAGCCTCGCACATTTTACAGAATAAACTTTTCACAACGATATCCAGAACTTTTCCAGTATGGTAACCGATAATTGAAGAAACTTCAAATAACGAAGTAAAGCCGCGTTTTTTCCACGTTCCATCACCAGAAACCGTAAATTCAGTCGATCTTGCACCATCGCTTTTTTCACTGACTTCTTTCTTTTCCTCGGCAACAGCTTTTTAAAAAATCAGATTGGAAACGGTGATAACAGAATCGTGAATGTTTTTTACAACGATATCATAGGTGACTGGTAAAAAAATTTCGGCATGACCATTAGTCCGCAGAATTTTCGAGCACCCGCCATTCCGAGGCCAAGAAGCCTCATTACAAATATAAACCTTCTGTTTATTTCATACGTGTGGCTAACGAACGAGCAGGATGGAATTTCGCGATCGTCGCAGTTGTCACACACACGATCACAATTTTAAAACCTAATCCACGCGTTGCGCTCGTTTGAAATTTCACTTCACCACCGCAGTCTTTACACCTCACGAAAGTCGCAATCGTCGAGTCGAGTCGAAAACTGTTATAAAATTTATGATTCGATATTCAATCGAATAGTCCTCAGGGATAAACAGATCTTCTTTGCGCTTCATTTTCTTCGCCGACGTGCTAAAACTGTCACTCTCTTTTTCGACAGTTTCTGGATTGAAAACGTTTTTACGTTTTCTCGGCCGCGACTTCCGAACCTTCGCCGATTCTCGTAATTCTCTCAAGCCTTTCGCACGATACATTTTTTTAAAAACTTCAAATATTAGAAGAACACGTATAACTGAACGTAGTGAGCGCTTCGAAGTCAACTGCTGTACTGTGACGATCTTCGATTTCGAACATACATATATATGTCATACCTCTCGTGGTTATAACCACCCCCATCCTAAAGGTCCTTTATATATACGTATAAATTATTTGAATAGAGCAGCTGTGTGTGTGTGTGTGTGTGTGTTGTAAATAACGGTCCTCTTTGTATACAATGGACCGCCGCTTTTCCGAGCGCGCACCTGCTCCGTTATACTTGCGTGGCGCGGCTCCCAGAACGTAACTGTAAAAACGGTAGTAACTCGCTCAATTTTGAACGAATCGGCTTGAAATTTTCAGAGAATATTTTTGAAAGGTTATACTTTAAGAATCCGCCGAAAACGAAAAATCGATTTTTTCGAAAATTCTGACTAGATGTAACCCCTTAAAATGTAACGCATACGCAGATCAATGACTCGATTAGTCACTACGGCCATCTATTAATTGGAAACCGAATTGCATAGATCTCAAAACGCCGAAATTATCGATGTCTAATCGAGCAGTACAACCTGTTAATAAAATTTCAAACATAACCAAAAATCATAATCTGTACATATTTAGTGATTCGGTGGTTGGTTATGTTCCTCAAATACTTATCTGCTGCGAAGTTAACGAGTGATTCCAAGAGGGAAGACGAATTAATTTGGATACTCCTAAAAGTAAGAACACCCATTTCCACGTTACCCTGGAGGAATGTTTTCACAACACTACGCCACTATTGAGTTGGTACTTGATCGAGGGCCATCGCGTTAAGTCATATTTGGGGTTACCGATCGCTATTGGCTGGCGTGAGGAACAGTGAATGTGGTACGAACGGTACAAATTTGCACCCAAGCACGCCCGTCACGACGACCGCGGCTGTTTCGTTGGCGGTGCTACTCGCGACGGGCGTACTTGGGTGTAGCTTCCACCGTCCATACTACCTTTAGGCCGCCCGCAGACACGGCCACTCGACGCCGCACCGGTGGCCGCGACGAGTGGTTCATGCCGACCACTGCACGACCACCGGTGGCCGCGACGAGCGGCTCACACCGCCCATTGCAGTCGCTGCAAGCGGTCGGCACCAGATGCTTTGTTTGAGCTAACTTCGGTGCAGTTCACTACTAAACTTCGATATGGACTGCACCGAAGTTAGCCCAAACAAAGCATCTGGTGGCGCCCGCTTGCAGCGACTGCAGTGGGCGGTGTGAGCCGCTGTAGTGAGGATAGCGTGGGCGATGCCGTACGCTCTGATTGGCTGAATGAGAATGACGGTGAGATATGCGGTGTGCCTGGATTGGCTAGAAAAGTGATGTGAACGCGAAGGATGACGCTTCCCTGACGGCTATTCTGTAACTGAGTGAAAGCCTGTTCCCGTGAGAAGTGGGCGGAGTTCACCGGAAAAGTCGCAAGGTTCCTCATCGCTATTCTGTAACCCAGTGAACGTAGTTCCCGGGAGAATCGGTCTGCTCCCCGGGAGAACGGCGACTCTAACCTACCTACTTCTGTGACAGCGTGCCGCAGTTTACAGTTTGTTAATTTGCGTGTTCCAACAAACGATGTACAGTGGTCCGGCGATCTAAGCAAACGCGGTCATAAGTATATCAATAACTAAAGATATACTGTTAAAATAAAAGACCAAAAATTAACCAAATATTTATTCTACTATGATAACGTAAATGGAACACGATAAAAAATATATTAAACTGAAACATTCATTATTAAATGATATAAAATAATTCAAAAACATACTTGTATCTAAGAACTTTTTCCAGATGTGGTAATAGGAAAAGTAGTTGGAAAAAATAATTTAACAAAAAGCACATTTCCCTAATGCTTACAATAAAAGTCAAAAGCAGCTTAATAATTAAAAAAGATATAGGTATTATACTGGTACCTAGTATTATTCAAAAAAATGCATCCTTGAAAACATACACTTATAAAACGTACCTGAAACCAAGCAAATTATTTTAAATCGAGAAAACTGATTTCGTAACAATAAGACTGCGAAACTGTTCAATAAATTAAAATGGGACAAGAATGGCATGCAAAATGTTATATAATAATCAAGGGCATGCTTCAAACTATAACTTAAACCAAAAAATGTACGTATCTGAACTTAGCATCATAGTAAGCAGTTATGAATATTATGGACTTTTGACCTATTTCAGAACCATTGTGCGATGGTCGGAATTCTGATTAACGATCCTTAGTAATTAGTATCACCGCGATATACAGGAGATTTTTCCTCTTACAAACATTTTCTGCAGACTGTCGTTTACGATATAGGGTAAAACAGGGTGAGTTGACGAATGGAGTTGGCCCCTCGTTTCTATGGAAAGAAATAGAAACGAGGGGCCGACTTCATTCGTCAACTCACCCCGTTTTACCCTGCAGGATGTCAGTTTTGAAAAAAAAAACGTTTTTCTTTAAACCACGAACTATTTTTATCAGATTTGGCACAGTGTAAACACTTATTAGGTGTCAACACTCAAATCTGATAAAAATAGTTCGAGGTTTAAAGAAAAACGATGTTTTTTTTCAAAACTTTGACATCCTGTATATCGAAAACGAAAGCCCGCAGAACATTTTTGTAAGAGGAAAAATCTTTTTCTTTTTTCACAAGGAATCTACAGTTTCACGTTGTAACACTTACTCTGTTACACCCTGTATATAACTCGTTCATCAAAGCCCGTATAACCCCTTCAAGGGTTACTTTATTTTATAGCGGTAAATTCGAATATTCTATACTAATTTAGGACTGCTATTCTAACGAGAAATAATGAGCGGAGAAACTGTTAATTTATAACCTACTGTCAAGTATTAACCAACCTGTCTAATTCAAAGCGCATTTAGTTTATCCTCTCTTAACTCTGCTATCGGTCGCTGTTCCGTCTCGCGATAAACGGAATTTGACACAATGCTTCGAACCGTTTAATAGTATCACAGTCAGAAATACCTCGCAAATCCATAGCTACTCTCGGAATCTGCGAAACGGCACGGAGTATTTTTCGGCGAATCTAGGCTGCACATGCGCTCGCAGTCCCGCACCATTCTCGAAAAGGGGTAATTACCGACCGCATCGGAAGAAGCCATTTCCCACAATACCTATTGTAATAGATACCGCTATACTTAGAATAATAAATCAGCTTTGTAAAGGGAAGACAAGACGAATCTAATAGATGGCCGGTTGGATTAACTTAATACCTGACTTATCCAGGTACAAATAATCAAACCGTCGTTCGATGCAACATGACTCCTTTCATGGCCAGGGACGAGCAACGGCATCCTTGCCCACTTGAAAAATACAGTGGGGGAAAAAGTATTCATACACCACGGTGAGGTACCGTTGAACTATGATTCACTTGCAAATAATTGAAATAAATTAATATCTATTGGCATCAAAATATAACTTGTAGTGTCACCTTTCAAATTATATATATTTTATTGAAGAAAAAATATCGGGCTTCTGTTGGTAGCTGAGCCGCGTCAAAGGAGTTTCCAGCACGAGCAATCGTGTGCTTCTCCAGAATATGGATCAAAGTACCTCAAAAATACTGCTATGGACATACCACAGCTTGTTATTTCAACTATTCCTAGGTGTTGCATACATATCGCGATGGAGAGAAAGATTTTTCTTCTTACAAAAATGTTCTGCGGGCTTTCGTTTTCGATATACAGGATGTCAGTTTTGGAAAAAAAAATCGTTTTTCTTTAAACCTCGAACTATTTTTATCAGATTTGAGTGTTGACACCTAATAAGTGTTTCCACTGTGCCAAATCTGATAAAAATAGTTCGTGGTTTAAAGAAAAACGTTTTTTTTTTTCAAAACTGACATCCTGTAGGTATATCGAAAACGACAGCCTGCAGAAAATTTTTGTAAGAGGAAAAATCTTTTTCTTCTTTCATAAGAAATCTACAGTTTAGGTTAAAAGTCCATAATATTCATAACTGCTTACTATGATGCTAAGCTCAGATACATACATTTTTTAGTTTAAGTTATAGTTTGAAGCATGCCCTTGACTATTATATAACATTTTGCATGCCATTCTTGTCCCATTTTAATTTATTGAACTTTTACGGTTTCGCAGTCTTATTGTTACGAAATCAGTTTACTCTATTTAAAACAATTTGCTTGGCTTCAGGTACGTTTTATAAGTGTACGTTTTCAAGGATGCATATTTTTGAATAATACTAGGTACCAGTATAATACCTATATCTTTTTTAATTATTAAGCTGCTTTTGATTTTTATTGTAAGCTTTAGGGAAATATGCTTTTTGTTAAATTATTTTTTCCAACTATTTTTCCTATTACCACCTCTGGAAAAAGTTCTTATATACAAGTATGTTTTTGAATTATTTTATATCATTTAGTAATGAATGTTTCAGTTTAATATATTTTTTTATTATGTTCCATTTTACGTTATCATAGTAGAATAAATATTTGGTTAATTTTTGGTCTTTTATTTTAACAGTATATCTTTATAACTAAGACATAAATTTACATCGCACAACTCAGTTATGTAACTCATTAATATACTCATGACCGCGTTTGCTTAGATCGCCGGACCACTGTGTATCGTTTGTTGGAACACGCAAATTAACAAACTGTAAACTGCGGCACGCTGGCGTAGAAGTAGGTAGGTTAGAGTCGCCGTTCTCCCGGGGAGCAGACTGCTTCTTACGGTCTTGACCAGTAAAAGTAAGTTCACCCGTTTTCGTGCGATGGGAGCGCTTCCGCAGTTACAGAATAGTAATTCCTTCACTCTCCTTGCTCTTTCAGTGAACATCGCCCGCTCCTCACTTAGAGAATAGCTGTTTAGGTACACGTTTTAAGGGTCGGGCATGAGCTGGGCGAGGGAAGCTCTCACCCGAGGAACGGTCACTTCCCAGGTACGCTCACTCTCCCCGGAATTACAGAATGGCCGTCCCTGAATCATGTACCTAAGGCGCAATTCACACAGAAGTGGCGCGTGGTGGTGGCGTGGATCTGGCGTGGAGCGGGCATTTGCCACCTCCATGTTAGCCTATGAGGCAATACAGACAGAAGTGGCGTGGCACTGGCGTGGACTGGCGTGGTCGTTCATAGGCTTAAATGCAAGTGGCAAATGCCCGTTCCACGCCACCGCCACGCGCCAGTTCTATATGAATTGCGCCTAACGGGACCAAGCGGTGGTTGCTCGTACTGTACGGAGGGGTCGGAATTCGTCGCTACTTCTCCGTTATAGCAAAGTAATTTCGGTAATGCGTGGCTCACCAGGAATCGTCCGGCAATTAGCCTTCCGCGAAAGGTACGGGACTGCGAGCGCATTCCAGCCCTTGCTTGGCCTAAACATACCCCATCTCATCCCTCGAGTGACCTTCGTTCTACAAGAGTATACGAGTCGTTTGGTTTCAAAATCGGCCACCTCCAAGTGAGCGAATTTTTCAGGACTTCAAAAAATATGTATCATAGAAATACAAGCATTAATTAATGCGACTCTTGGTACATATATAAGCATATTGCTTCGGAACAACTAATCCATATGTGTATACAAAAAATTCTTGGAAGTTTTTGCTGCATTATAATTTATTTAATGGAGATGGCCGATTTTGCAACCAAACCATAATATAACTTTACTGTCGTAAGTAAATAACAAAAACATTTGTTGGTGTGTTTATTTTAAACGAAACAAATTAATTACTTATAAAATATTTCAAACAATAATACATTATTGTACTAATTTAAACTCGAATGGCAGTTTCTTCAGGGGTCTCCTCACATAAAGTTTCTTCATGAACAACTACTTCTTGTCTAACTTGGTTATTATTAATAATATCTTTGTACATCTGTAGTGAATCGAGATTCTGCCAGTTTTTACCATAGTGTTTTTTAAGAAGATTATCGACATCTCGAACTTTTAGCGCATTTACTGGTTTTCCCATAGGAATAGATTGTGCATTTAGCATGCCTATATTTTTTCCCTTCCTGCATACACCAGCATAGTTCTCTAGCTCAGATTTATATGCCCATTCTCCCTTAAGAACAATGCCACCGTTTTTTGTTTTCTTAATAAAATAGCGTTTCGCAGCTCCAAATTTAAAATGCCATTGTGCCGGTGGTTTAACAATAACACTTGTTTCAGTCTTCCAGTCCAAGTCAGGAAGGTCTCTTCCTAGATGAAAAATGTTTCCATGTTCTTTTAATAGTTCATAAAATTCTTCTGGCTGAAATAAAATTTCTTTCTTTTTTATAACTTTCTCTATTCGTGCAAATACCCTATCTGGGGGAATATACGAATGCCCTGGCACTGGAAAGATGCATTCAATTTTCTGAATTTGACTGGGTGCGTTATGGACTAACCACTTACTTAACATGGATATCAAAATAGAATTTTTGTTCTGGCCTCCGCAACCGTCGGCCATACATCTTATAGTGGAAATTCCTGACAAATCAGAGTTATTTAGTCTGTGATAAAGACATGAGGCTATCTCATTAGCACCCTTCGGAAATTCATGTTCAGCCCATGTGTAAATGAATGTATTTCCCTTTAATGGATCTTTTGACGTTCCCTGTACTATCGTAAAGTTATATAAATAAAGCTGTCTACTATAATAAGTTGCTTGATCTGGAAGCCTTGGAATGGCGAAATTCTTTTGACAGCCAAAACTAAAGGTCAATAAACCAGCCTGTTTTTCTTGAAGCAATTCGAAAAACGCTTTGGCACGAAGTTTATGTATTCGTTTCTCAGTCCTTAATGTTTGTTTCTGTTCTTCATTATTATCATATTTTAATTTTTCATTTAATTCCAGACACTTGGAACAAACATCGGTCCGCGGCATCCCAAATCCAACATTAAAGCAAGATACAAATATTTTTCTGAAATAACTTTCTTTTACTTTGAACGTAGAATCTGTGGTTTCAGAATCATACATTCTCCACATTTTTCTTATTGATAATTCACTACACAGGTAAACTCGTTGGCTTTTCCCTCTACAATAATGTGACTCTAAACATTTAAATTTTTTAATGAACTGCTTTACGGAACGTCTTTTTCCCTCAAAAGCTGTAGATTTCCTATCACCACCCCTGCGTTCTCGAGGAGATAATCCTGTAGCACAATAGCGACGCACTACACCTTCAACCCTATGCTTAGTAATTCCCAATGCATTGAGGAATGTTGATCGACACACGGGTACCTTATCTTTAGTAATATTTTTACAAATTACATATTTCAGACTGAAATTTTTTTCTGGCCTGCTATTGTCCGTAGATCTACGCCGCTTCACTTTATTAATCTCGATATGCTTCAGTGTGAAATTGTCTTGTGATATTTTTTCAGGAATACTGTAGTATCTGGCATGGAAATTTTGTATGACATCCATTGTCAACGAAGTACATCTCAAAACTGCACTATTGTGCCTACACTTTGGCAACTGTGGTTGCTTTGCCGGACAATATCTAAATGAAATTGTAATACTCAATTTATAGGTTAGAAATCCAGGAATGTTTATTTACCTTTCACGTTTTTCACGAGCCCTTTTCCATGTTTCTTTTGCTGGCTGACGTTTCCTTGGCACATTAGTTTCCTCAATATTTCTTTCCATAATGTGTTTTCGGAATAGTCCTTACACTACGGTATAATTCACCACAATAATGCTGCCGTAACGTATTACTGCTTCGATTGTACAGAAATATATCACAATATGACCGCGCATGCGCTCAGGAGTTGGCCGTTTATGAAAGTGGACGCTTGCTGGAGGTGACCGAATTTGATAATTAACCAAAAGTTACACACGATTTTATAGCGGGATGTGGTCACATTTGAAGCTAATATTTCAGACAGTGGTAGAACAGTGATTAAATAATGCTCTACAATAAAAAAAATGCAATTTTATGAAATATGGAGGTGGCCGATTTTGAAACCAAACGACTCATACGCAGTAAGAAAGAGATATGCTAATAGTGAGAGTTTCTAATACACGAGTTTTAAATTTGAGAGTCCTTTGAACAGCCCGCGTTCTTTAACGGAAAATATGGCGGTCGTTGCTTCATACAGACTTGTTTAAAGAACTGTTGCTCTACGAAAACGTGACGTAATGTCACAGGACCCATGGTGGACGCCATCTGATGGCGGAGTGACCAATTGCCGAGCTCACACGGTAAATGATTGTCGCGTGTACAAAATAAACATCTGGCAGAACAATGTTGCATGGAAGTGATGTGGGTATATTCGGTTAAAGAAAATTATTAAAACAAAATGAATGGAAAATTAATAAAAAATTGTTTATTCTGACTATGAATCATGTATACTGGATATAATTGGTTTATGATAGCTAAAATACGATACATAAACTTGCGAGTGTAGCGTATCAATAAAACGTTGAAAAACTGCATCAATTGTTGTTCCGCCACTAGTCGTCGCAACCGTTTTGTCAGAGCCTCATATCAAGTTCCAACTTATCCTTCAAAAAAGTAATGTGGTGTAGATGCAGGATCATTAAAATTTACGTTGAAATCACCACTCAGAATCATCGGGCGGAGATGATAATCTTCTCCAAGCATAGCTGAACCCTCCGTAGTGAATGGTAGAAGGACAAAGTGAATAAAACGTACAATCTTCTCGATCGGTTGGTTTGGAGAAATGTAGATAACGATTGACATAAGAGTCTGTCCACTTGGTAACAACAACCTGGCAATTACAACCGCCTGATGTGGTGCTGCATTCTTCTGTTCCTTCTTTCGTTTTTTTGTCGGTAGTTTCTCATGTATTCTACCTTCCCCTTCTTCGCAATTTCTTTAAATATTAATCACTAATTAATTTTATTGAAGCACGACTGGGATCGAGCGTCGTGCGCGAGGCGATTCAGTACGATCGGATGTAGTGCGCGGGGTTGCCACTGCCTTACCATAGGGGCCGATTTCCCTACACCCCGCCAAGACGACGCACCGTTCTCCCTCTAGTCGCGGCCGCTGCACCTAACAGTCAGTCGGTTCTATGTTCCTACGCGTGTGCATTGCGTGCCTTTGTTGCCCCCTATCGTTGTAGCCTTTTCAACAAATTTAAACAGTTAAAACTACAAATTACTAGATAAATGATTGTCGTGTACAAATGAAATATGGATACAAAACGATAAAAATATTCCGTATATTTACACTTACCAGCTGCACGTAATTCCATTTTAGGTTATGAAAAAGTCACAATTTTTCATCTATCTTAATTGAGAATCCTAGTCAAAACGTTTTTCTACACTAAAAACACTAGAAAGTTGTGCGTTCACTGTATTATTTTGTCGAAAATTGTCATATTCGAATTTTTTTTCTTATTTAAAAGTAATAATAATCCACGAGTCAACTCGCGGCGTCGCGCGACCAGCGGTAGTGCGGTATAGTCCAGGGAAATAAGGTATATAAAACCCCCATCTGCGGAATGAGAGAAAGCAAGCTAGATTTTTGCAGAGATCTTCGTTTTGATGTTCTAATGAAGCATCAAAAAGTCTCATATGCTCACCCTTGTGCGTCTCGAGATATCAAAGGTCAAAGGTCATGAAAATCAGTTTTTTGCGAAAATCTCGCTTCCGGCTAGTCTGATATCTTAATAAGTTTTAACAAAATTTACGTAAAACAGTATTCTCTACAAGTTCGATTCTATACATTTTTTTGTACGATCAACCGTTTTCGAGATATACCGTGAAGAAGCGGGAGCGCGCATTTTTGAATAGGTAATACTGTATATACTGCTTAGCTATAACTATAAATGCACTTTTCTTATTAGTTACTAAAAAATTGAATTCCTATTATTGTTTCAATTAAAAGTTTGTTCATTTATAAAAAAAATACAATAAATAATTCATAACAAATGATGCATCCTTTTCCGCACTACTTTTGAAGTAGAATGGAAGGCGCGTTTTTTAAAGATATGTTACTACAACCACACATGTGCCTACTACCCTAATCCATGTTTACCCTACTGGCCTAATCCATGTTTTCGATATTAACCAAAGTTTCTGAATAGTAACCGATTCACGTCTTTCGCAGTTGCCGGCGTGCTTTATGTTTCCTCTTCTTCGTCCTCGTCTTCTTCAGGTTCCTCAAGTAGTTTTGTCTTCATCATCATACGCTTCCGCTGTATCTAATTGCAAAATCTCTTCAGGCTCATGGCCACTGAAGTTTTCAATGTCTTGCAATTCTGAGGAAGGATTCAGGCATGTCTGTCCGTGACACTAACCACAAACTGTAGAGCATGGTAGTCCTACTTTTCTACATCCACACTGCGCACCACATCTTTTTTTACAATTGCAGAAGATTATGTTTAATAGTTCGTCTGGGGCAGGTGGCAATAGTGTTGTTTTCGGCATCTCGTTTTTTAAAGATCTTTGACTGAGTTTTGCTCCGATTGACTTGAAATTTGGAAGTAACATTCTTAAAATGTTTTACTATAAGAAAAGGCAATTTAAAAAATTGATTATTAGACCCCCCCCCCCCCCCCCAAAAGAACAAGCAAATCAATCTCTTCTCTAATGATGACGGCGGTTCTTTCTCTTTCCGATACTTCGACGGCTGTTTCGATGATTAGGACATCCGCATCATCCTTGGCTTATATTGTAGCGATGTTAGCAGCTTGTAGTTGTTCAATAAGCATTTCAATAAAAATGTTTTTCTTGCATCGGTTTGATAAGAACTTTTCTTGGCTGATTGGCACATTCATTGTTGCATCAAAGCGAACTTCATAAGATGTAGACAGTGCAGTAGTTCGTCTTAATTGCTCCATTGCTTTTATATTTTTAGAATTGTCTGACTAACCGTCAAATATAACAATTATGTTAGAACTTAGATTGAAGACTTCAGTGGCCATGAGCCTGAAGAGATTTTGCAATTAGATATAGCGGAAGCGTGTGATGATGAAAACAATATTTTGGTAGGACTACTTGAGGAACCTGAAGAAAACGAGGACGAAGAAGAGGAAACATAAAGCACGCTGGCAATTGCGAAAGACGTGAATCGGTTACTGTTCAGAAACCATGTCTAAAAAAACGCGCCTTGCATTCTACTTCAAAAGTGGTGCGGAAAAGGTTGCATTTTTTGTTATTAATTATTTATTATATTCTTTTTTATAAATGACCAAACTTTTAACTGAAATAATAATAGGAATTCAATTTTTTAGTATAACTACTAAGAAAAGTGCATTTATAGTTATAGCTAAGCAGTATACTGCCCAACTATGGAGAAAGGCAGTAATTGCTAACCGACAAATTTGTGGAAAATCAACTTTAACTTCGATGCCTTTTACCGAAGGGTTTCCAAAACAGATTACTAATAAAACCTACCTTTAACACTACGAAAGGGTACAAAATTTGGGTACAAAATAATTCAAGATATTCAATGGTACCAAGAAACGCACTTCGATTTGTTTTGCTAGTTACTGCCTTTCTCCATAGTTGGGCAGTATATACAGTATTACCTATTCAAAAATGCGCGCTCCCGCTTCTTCACGCTATATCTCGAAAATGGTTGATCGTACAAAAAAATGTATACAATCAAACTTGTAGAGAATGCTGTTTTACGTAAATTTTGTTAAAACTTCTTAAGACGTCAGACTAACCGGAAGCGAGATTTTCGCAAAAAACTGATTTTCATGACCTTTGACCTTTGATATCTCGAGACGCACAAGAGTGAGCATATGAGACTTTGTGGTGCTTCATTAGAACATGAAAACGAAGATCTCTGCAAAAATCCAGCTTGCTTTCTCTCATTCCGCAGAGGAAGTCTTATTTCCCTGGACTAGTATGGGCGTGCATGCTTTGTCCCACGGCCTGTGACCGCATCTCATGCTGTACCCCGGAAATGCGAATTTCACTTTTCTGGCTAGCCTTCAGCGGTGCAACGCTCCGCTAGAGGGCTTCAAAAACTGCAGAATAGAATAAAAAATATCTGAATCGAGCAAAGCCAAACCTTTCTTAATTCGGTTATGTAGGCTATAAATAGTCATAAAAAACTTGTCTGGCATCATTCCGATGGTGCAAACAAACTCTGCTTTCTGTTTGACCAACGAACACTGCAGAATAGAATCTAAAATATCTGAGTCGAGCAAAGGTAAACCTTGTTTTATATGTTTATTTAGACCATAAATAATTTTAAACAAATTATCTGGCATAATTCTGATGGTGAAAAAATTGTCTGGCAAGTGATTAAAATAGTGTGCGCGATGTTGGTCGACCGCACGCACGCCATGGAACTGCACGCAAATCCTGGCTGTATGCTAAAAAAATACTTCTGTTCGAAACAATTTTAACCCTTCGTTATTCATGAGGATTTTTGAAATATAAAAGATCACCTGGGGTGTACTCTACACCCCAGTTAAAAATGACCTAACATTTTCTTAGTGAAAAATTGAAATTTTTTAATACTTTTTTTTTATTTAAAAGCTTGAGATATTGCCTAATGATCTCAACATTAGAACAAAATAAATTTCGTAATTTTCTAATTGAAAACAAAACTCGAAATCTCGGTAGGTACATGAGGTGTCGATTTTCAGACGCTCAGGTCTCCCTACCGATTTTTATAAAAAAAAAATAGTATAAATAATAGACTGAGGATAGTTATCATACTCTCGTTTTATTAACGAAGGACAAATTAACAAATTGACAAATTAACAAGTTTTATAGAAAAATATTAAATATTAAATTAATTAAAGATTGTTAAAAATCACGATTTAACTCTCTGCAGCGTTCTGTCGGAAAGACAAATCGGTTTTGTCCTGCGCTTTTGGTGCCAAATTCTTTAATAAAATGTTCCCGAAAGGTACTGAAAGTAACAACCTCGAAAAAAAAACTCCGTGGCATGCAAAAAAAGGAGGCTCTCTAGCGTGTAGCCTACACCTCACGTGAGCAACGAAGGGTTAAAACGCAAACTCTATGACGCAAACGATTGACACATTGATGACATGTCCTCGTTGGGATTTTTTCTAACCATGTAGCTATTATGTGTGTTTAAGAATAACTATTTTTATTAAATTTGTAGACAATAAATAAATGTTATTGATTTATTGACATTTACATTTTTAATTTGCTTATATATAAACGAAATACAATACTTACAAAATAAATGTAAGTAAAAGTCAGGATATTTCAATGGTCAGTTTTTGAAAAGCTTATCGTATTAATGGTTACATAATTAGTGAATTATCGGTTTCATCATCGTTATCCTCATCATCAGAGTGGTCCTCGTTCTCGGAATCATCAGACATCGCATACTCTCTTTCCATGTCATCGTCTGTAAGTACATGGAAACAAAATCTAATTGTTTGAATATAGGTATTAACTTATATATGTTAGCGTTAAAGTATGAAATCTGTTATTCTATGAAATTAAGCGTTAGTCTATGGAATAAGTATTGCGATCAGTTAAGGTATATAATTTCAGTGTTTTTAACGCTTTAACTAGTTATTCTCTATAGGTTTGTTCCAACTAACACGAGAACTGGTTCTGAACTCGACGGAGTGTGCGCAGTCTGACCTAGCCGTCGCAAAAGTCAGACTGCGCACACTCCGTCGAGTTCAGAACCAGTTCTCGTGTTAGTTGGAACGAACCTTATATATTAACGCCGAAGAATCCGTGAAAGTATGAAATAAACATTATAATGTGTTAAGTGTGCAAGGATCTGAAAAGTTAATAATACCAGTGACTGAAAAAGAAGCAGAAGTGAAATACTATTGTTCAAATGAATCGCTTTTTGATGTTTTATACGATACTCCTAACCTAACCTAATATAAACAAACCTAATAAAATATTGCACAAACTGAAACTAATACTAATGAAATCGACGTAGATACTGGGGCAGCGGAAATGTCTCTTATGTTTTAATAAATTCAGCATCGAATGCGAAAGAGAAGAAGCTTTAACTAATAGTAGGTAGTTAATTCATAAAACACCTAGTTACTCTATAAATTAACTAGTTAGAATGTTGAATAAAAATTCTATTTCATACTTTAACTAAAATGCCACGTTATTATATAAAATAACTAGTTATTACATAGATTAACTGAATTTCATACTTTAAGGGGGGGGGGGGGGGGGGTCTAAAAATCAATTTCTTTTTTATTGCCTTTTCTTATAGTAAAACATTTAAAGAATGTTGTGTCCCAATTTCAAGTCAATCGGAGCAAAACTCTCAATCATAGACCTTTATGTCTCCGCTCCTCTAATACTGCGGAGCGGCAAGAACTCGGCGCTTTAAACGCTTGTTTCTCGAAACCAAGTTTTAAATGTTCGTGGACATCGTCATTTAAAAACTACTGCACCGATTCTTTTCAAATTATGTACACACTTTCTACATATAAAATACCAGACCCCTACGTTTTTCTTCTTTCTTTTTTGTTACATTAAGGGGGTTTTACAACAACAAAATGACGGATTTTTTCGTAAAAAATCGCAATTTTTACTTCAAACAGCCACCAAAAATTTAAAAATGGAAAAAAAATTAAAGAAAAACGTAGGGGTCTAGAAAAACATCTGTTTTACCTCAATTGCTTTGATTTTTTGATTTGAGATAATTCTACGCTGAAATATAGTGTCCACCGCAAATCATCTTTTCTAAAAGGCGTCCTCGAAAATGCTTCGTCACCGGTTTATTTCTCAATATTTTTCTACAAAAAAATTACAAAATGTTGTTCGAATGATGCTTTGTAACATGCGAAACATTAGAATATATCTACTTCAATAATAGCTCTAAAAAAATTCGTAAAAATAGAGTTATTTTCCACGCGTGAGACCCCCCCCCCCCCTTAACGCTAACATATACAATATAAAAGAAAGCTAACATTCAAATGGTTTGGGGGTTTGTAGCTTCCACAATCGGTTCAGGACATAACTTTAGAAGCTATTGAAAATAAAGGTAGTGATAAAAAAAAGTAATTATTTACTTCGCTAAATATATTTCTTAAACAAACAAATGTTTGAATATTGGAACCAAACAATTCCTTAATTTTGCTGTAAATATTGTATATACCTAATTTAATATATTCAAATAATTAGCTTTTGTTTCCTTGTACTTACAGACGATGACATGGAAAGAGAGTACTTATGAGATGTCTGATGATTCCGAGAACGAAGACCACTCTGATGATGAGGATAACGATAATGAAACCGATAGTTCACTAATTATGTAACCATTAATACGATAAGCTTTTCAAAAACTGACCATTGAAATATCCTGACTTTTACTTACATTTATTTTGTAAGTATTGTATTTCATTTATATCTAAGCAAATAAAAAATGTCAATGTCAATGTCAATAAATCAATAACATTTCTTTATTGTCTACAAAGTTAATAAAAATCAGTCTGAAAACCGACACCTCATGTACCTACCGAGATTTCGAGTTTTGTTTTCAAAGAGAAAATTACGAAATTAATTTTTTTTTAATGTTGAGATCATTAGGCAATATCTGAAGCTTTAAAATAAAAAAAAAAGTATTAAAAATTTTAATTTTTCACTAAAAAAACGTTAGGTAATTTTTAACTGGAGTGTAGGGTACACCCCAGGGGTTCTTTTATGTTTCAAAAACCTACATGAATAACGAAGGGTTAAAATTGTTTCGAACAGAAGTATTTTTTTAGCATACAGCCAGGATTTGCGTGCAGTTCCACGGCGTGCGCGCGGCCGACCAACATCCCGCGCACTACTTTAAGGGGTTACGTCTAGTTGGTGGCCGGAAAAAAGGCGTGATTTTGTGAATTTTTTTTTGGAAAATGATTGCAGGTTTCGAACTGTTTTTTTTTCATAGTAAAGGGTATATCTTTGACTATGTTTCATAATTTCTTTATTGGAAAAAATTCACAAATGTGGCAAATATAATAAATTTCCCGGACCACTGTTCAAAAAAGGCTTTCCCCGGTGACCACTGTAACTTCCACACCAATCATCTGACATCAAAAAACCAAATAAATTACGTTTTTATATCGTATTATCTAGTCCTTAATCGAAGGATTTGATAAAATATTAATTTTTGAAAAAATGGTCGGCGATCGAAAGTGAGTCTAAATTTCGGTGAAAAAAATTACTTCATTTTCCTTGATATAAAAAAAAAGTATGCATCGAAAATAAAATCCTTCGATTAAGGACTGTCTTTTGATATAAAAAAAAAAGTATGCAAAATTTCAAATAAATCGGTCCACTCGTTTTTGAGATATCGTGTTCACCGATTTTGAAAAAGCCGTTTCGAGAAAAACGCGTTAACTGCGTTAAACTTGCGTCACGCGGCTCGCACAACGTAACTATAAAAACGGCAGTAACTCGCTCAATTTTGAACGGATCGACTTGAAATTTTCAGAGAATATTTTTGAAAGGTTATATTTTAAGAATCCGTCGAAAACGAAAAATCGATTTTTTCGAAAATTCTGACTAGGCGTAACCTCTTAATCGCTTGCCAGACAACTTTTTCACCGTTAGAATTATGCCAGATAATTGTTTTAAAATTATTTATGGTCTAAATAAACATAAAAAACAAGGTTTACCTTTGCTCGACTCAGATATTTTAGATTCTATTCTGCAGTGTTCGTTGGTCAAACAGAAAGCAGAGTTTGTTTGCACCATCGGAATGATGCCAGACAAGTTTTTTTATGACTATTTATGGTCTACATAACCGAATTAAAAAAGGTTTAGCTTTGCTCGATTCAGACATTTTTTATTCTATTCTGCAGTTGCACCGCTGAAAGTTAGCCAGAAAAGTGAAATTTGCATTTTCGGGGTACAAATTAAGGAATAAACGGGTTTTCAACTTTGCACCAAATGGTCACCAAGATCTGTCGTTGGCTCCCGTACTATGCGGTTGGCATAGTGAGTCACGGTTGAGCCGATCGTCCACCTTGTGCGTGAGTAGTGCTGGGAACTGTGTGGGTGCTCTCCCCAGTCCTCGGCGGAGCGACCTTCACACGGACACACACTAATGCTGGTTACACTTTTCCCGAAATCACTCCCAGGCGAACCGAGCCATAAGATATTTACACATAAAAAATGTAATTTGTACTTCGTGGATTTAAAAAACAATAAATATAGATTACAAAAAATGAAATTCATTTTAAATAAAAGCCTAGCGCTATGCAGCGAGCCTTGGATCACGAGATTGTCAAGCTGTCCGATCGTGGACATGCCAATAAGAATGCCAGCAAAATTCTTTTCAAGATTGACCAATCAAAAGATTCAGAGCTTGAGCTTCATCCCAATAATGTTAACTACCTACATCGCTGTTTTAGGTATGCAGTTGGACAAAACGAGGGTAACGTTTCAGGTCTAGCAGATTGTATACGAGCAATCCCTCTACACGCTTTCAATCACCATGAGCAATGTAATTCCAATTGGTGTGAGTACGTACAGCATGCAGAAACGTATTGTCATTATACTATTGGAGATGGGCTTCAAAATGAAACTTTGTTTGATGCTCTGACAGACTTCTTCGATGCTTTAATGGAGAATGCCTGAAATTCGCTTTTTCCTCCTCAACTAATATCAATGAGAGCTTCAATGCGTTTTTCTCGAGAAAAGCTCCCGAAGCAATTTGCTAGAATAAAAGCGCTGCTTTAGACTACTGAGTAGCAGCTACAGTAGCCGAAAAGAACAAGGGAGAAAGTTACGTCATATACGTCGATGACAAATTGAACTTGAGCTACAGTGAGAATCTTATTAAACATGTTGAACAGTCTGCCATTAAAAGTCGAAAGGCAGCAGAATATCGCAATACTATCGAAGCAAAGAAGCGACGAGTTGAGTTGGCTTACGATCGAGCTGTCACAAAAAACAACTGACTGAAGGGGTTTCCTATGAATCAGGTATGAATCTATTAAATTTGGGTGGAAGGAAACAGTTTGGAGAGCTAGGTGAAAATGACTTCTTGAAACTTCTGAAAATGTTGAACTAAACCACGAAAAATATTGCTTTGTCTATTTTGATCTTGAAACTTCGGACTTTTCGATTGATTGTTCTATTCTGCAAATCGCTCTTGCCTGAAGTACTCAAAAATTCAATAATAGTGCAGGGAAATAAGACTTCCTCTGCGGAATGAGAGAAAGCAAGCTGAATTTTTGCAGAGATCTTCGTTTTGATGTTCTAATGAAGCACGAAAAAGTCTCATATCCTCACCCTTGTGCGTCTCGAGATATCGAAGGTCAAAGGTCAAAGATCATGAAAATCAGTTTTTTTTTTCGAAAATCTCGCTTCCGGTTAGTCTGATGTCTTAAGAAGTTTTAACAAATTTTACGTAAAACAGTATTCTCTACAAGGTTGGTTACATACATTTTTTTGTACGATCAACCGTTTTCGAGATATAGCGTGAAGAAGTGGGAGCGGGCATTTTTTAATAGGTAATACTGTATATACTGCGGAGCTATAACTATAAATGCACTTTTCTTAGTAGTTATACTAGAAAATTGAATTCCCATTATTATTTCAGTTAAAAGTTTGTTCATTTATACAAAAATTATAAGTAATAAATAGGTAATTAATAACAAAAAATGCATCCCTTTCCGCACCACTTTTGAAGTAGAATGCAAGGTGCATTTTTTTAGACATGGTATCCCCAGTAGGCCTAATCCATGTTTTCAATATTAACAAAAGTTTCTGAACAGTAACCGATTGACGTCTTTCGTAACTGCCGGCGTGCTTTATATTTCCTCTTCTTCGTCCTGGTCTTCTTCAGGTTCCTCAAGTAGTTGTACCAAAATATTGTCTTCATCATCACACGCTTCTGGTGCATCTAATTGCAAAATCTCTTCAGGCTCATAGCCACTGAAGTCTTCAATGTCTTGCAATTCTGAGGAAGAGTTCAGGCATGCCTGTCCGTGACACTGACCGCAAACTGTGGAGCATGGTAGTCCTACTTTTCTACATCCACACTGCGCACCACATCCTTTTTTATAATTGCAGAAGATTGTGTTTAATAGTTCGTCTGGGGCAGGTGGCAATAGTGTTGTTTTCGGCTCTAGCATCTCGTTTTTTAAATCCCAACCCCATTCTTCGGGTTGTAGATTTTTGCCTAGCCAAATCTGTATTTGGTAGTAGACCCGGTAGATATGTTGTCGAGCTGCTTCACTGGTAGGTGGAAGAGATGACAATTTAACTGGTCTATTAAGTCGTGTTGATTTGATGAAGTAGGTATAAGTACCTAGAGTTGTCAATGTTTACATCTTCTTTTGGAGCACTATACATGGCTAATAGAAAACGCTTTCCGTTTTCAAATAATGTATCTGGCGGGCAGTTTTCTTCTTGAAATATTTGAGCTGAGCGAGTCAAATTGGGATGTTTCTCAAACATTTTCATAATCTGAAGTTTTCCTTTGTTGAATAGTGCAGAAGTAGTGTCGCATCCAGTGAAGGCATGCAAAAACAAAATATGTTCTTCGCAAAGAGGATATTTGTTAAAACTTTTAGATAAATTATTTCGACCCATCCGGTAATTAACCTTTTCGGGAAAGGTGCGGGAATGCAAACGCATTTACAGCCAAGATTCGCCGAAATATACCGCCCGTATTATGTCGAGATTGACCCTAGATTAACGAGGTAACACATCACTCAATAAGTCCCGGACCTGACATATAGATGACGCCACCTCCTAACCTTCCTAAACCTAACCTAGTAGTCCTAACCTTCAAACAACACGGGTCAAAATTTCATGAAAATCTGGCGTTTAGTTTAAAAGTTACGGTGGTTTTAGTGAAGCAACTTTTGTGTGTTTAAAAGCAATGGATGAAAAAGAATTTCGCGTGTTGATTAAACATTGCTTTTTGATGGGAAAAAATACTGTTCAAGCAAAGCAATGGCTTGATAAATGTTATTCGGACTCTGCTCCATCGATAACAATGTTTAAGAGATGGTATGCTGACTTTAAACGCGGTCGCATAGACACAAATGACGCTGAACGCTCAGGTCGCCTGAATTCGGTATTGTTCCAGAAAACATAAAAAAAAAGTCCATAAAATCGTTTTGGACGATCGTAAATTGAAGTTGCATGAGATAGCAAAGGAGTAGAAGATATCAGAAGGCAGTGTATTCACTATTTGGCATGAAAATTTGTGAATGAGAAAGCTGTGTTCAAAGTGGGTGCCGCGTTTGCTCACAGTCGATCAAAAACAACAACGCATCGATCATTCAGTGCTGTTTGGAGCTGTTTAAGCGAAATAAACAGGATTTTTTTCGTCAATATGTGACAATGGATGAAACATGAATCCATTACTACACGCCTGAATAAAAAAGATCGTCAATTGAGTGGACAGCAGCCGGTGAAAGCCGTCCAAAGCGACCAAAAACGCAAACGTCAGCTGGCAAGGTTATGACCGCCGTATTTTGGGATGCGCATGGAATTTTATTCATTGACTACCTCGAGAAAGGCAAAACCATTAATAGTGAATATTACATGGCGTTATTGGATCGACTGAGTGAAGAAATAAAGAAAAAACGTCCTTAAATGGAAAAAAGTGCTGTTTCACCAAGACAATGCACCGTGTCACAAGTCGATGAAAACGATGGTCAAATTGAACGAATTGCGCTTCGAATTGTTTTGCCACCCACCGTATAGTCCAAATCTGGCCCTCAGTGACTACTGGCTGTTTGCAATCTCAAAAGAATGCTCCGGGGAAAGAGGTTTGGCTCAAATGAAGAAATAATTGCTGAAGTTGAAGCCTATTTTGAAAGCAAAGACAAATCGTTCTACGAAAAAGGTATAAAAAAATTAAAGGAGCGCTGGACTGAATGTATCACTCTTGAAGGAGAGTATCTTGATGAATAAAGTTGAATCTTGCCTAAAATTTGTTGCTTTATTAGTTAGGCCTGGGACTTATTGAGTGACCGATGTATATATCGCACACCTAGATCAAAACAGTATCAACTCAAAAAAACTTGTTTTTTAGAAAAGGCGAAAAACTGATTCTCATGTCGATGTGTGATAAGGGGTTTATTTTTTTCTTTTAATGAATGAACATAGCATTTTAAAGAAAGTTAAGATTGAAACTTTTTATTATAAATCAACTAGGTAAGCAGAAAATTGGTTTTTTGAGTTACTACTGTTTTGTTAGTCAAATTTTACCTTTTTTTTTCACTATTTAGTCTTGAATCGCTTTTGGTGAATTTTTTTGAGTTGATTCAGTTTCAACTGGGAGAAAATATTACGTATCATTTCAAGAAAGGTGTAGTTTCTTGTTTAATTTTCCTTTAGCTTGAATGATATACATATAACAAAGAATTCATAGAAATTTTCTTTTATTGGACATGAAATCTTCCTGAACAAAATGAAAAAGTTCTTTCAACAATAATAAAGTACAAAAACGAAACTTAATGTAATTTTGAAAATTTTTAACGGTTCATAAACCTGACTATACACAAAGAATGTTCTAAATTATAATTTATTATTAAGTTTTACCTTTAGCGTCACTTTTGAAACAACATTTCAAAACCATATTATTATATTCTATCAAAAAGTTCTAACCATGAAAAAGGAAAGCTTATTCTTACTACTGAGTATAATTACTATAGATTGTCCAAATTAAGAAAAAAATTACATTCTTGATATTCAATTTTGATCTAACACATCTTTTATGTAGGACTCATAGTAGGTACTGATTTGGAATAACGTTCTTATCAATTAGTTCTTCAATGTCCTTCCTTTTCGCATTAGACAGAGGAATTCTTTCTGTGTATACTAGAGTCAAATTAGCAGAAATCGAGGATTGATTTGTAGTTCGTCTGTTGCGAGTAAAAGTCTTTTTGAGGGTTTCGTCTCCAAATGATGTTTTATAGAAAAATGCCTGGAGATGCTCCTTTTCTATTTTAAGGATTTTGATATCACGCCACTTTACTTGATTTCTATTTTCGTCTATATTGAAGTTATTACCCCATGAGTCTTGACAGCTTTGACATCATAGAACTTATCATGAGTCATTTCTACTACTTTGTAAGTACGTCCTGTCTTTTTGGCAGTCCGTATTAACGTTGAATATGTTTGTGGGGTGTAGATTGGACCTGCTTTGTATCTCTTAGATTGCAATAATATCGAGCGGTATGAACCGTTATGTCAAATTTCGTCCACCGTGAGACGGAACATTCAATAACCATGAAAAGTGCATCAACTCAAAAATAATCATTCAGAAAATGAATTATCCTCTTTTTTGCACAGACGTAATCAAAAAAGTGTGTTAACTGTAAAAATGCATTATGCTATTTTATTTACAATGTGTGATGTGTTTTCTCGAGAAATAGTAAGACTCAAAAAAACTGTTGTAACTAGAAATGTCAAAAGTGTTTGATGAAAACCGAAATAAGTCAAAATAATCATAAACTTTTCACTTATCTGTGTAATCAAAACTGGTACAACTCGAAATCCAGCAGTGCGTAATCGTCAGTTCGATTACGATTTAGTCACCAACACTGTTGTAACTCCAAATGATGCTGAACAAATTCACGAATTACACCAACAAAACCGTTGTAACTCGAAATAACACAGTTTAGGACTATCAATATACGTGCATCCATCTCGCTGTCACGGCAGAAACTAAAAATGTAACAGTGTTCGTGGAGCGGTCATGTGCACATATATTCAACAAAACTGACTAACAGCGCCATTTTTCGGAAACTATTCAAGATATCGGTAAATCTTTTTATTGGTTTATGGAGCTTCGTTTGTAGAATCCGAAAAAACGGTTAACTAAAAAAATTCATTTTTTTAGTTGATACTGTTTTGATCTAGGGGTGTGCGATATATATCGCGGTGATACTAATTCCTAAGAATCGATAGTCATAATTCCGACCATCGTTTGTCGGAACAGACATTGACACGGCGAAGAGATTAAGGCGCTTTAACAATGTGAGGGTTAAGGGGCTGCATTTCGGAAAAATACGGTCACGGCCCACTTCTTCATACCTGATTGTTTAACACTTTCGAACAGAATACAATCGTGAACGATTACTCAACAACGTGGAATATCAATATGAAATAATTGACAATCGCGCGAAATCACACTCTAGCGCTACGGGCGTCATCGGTGACCCCCGTCGCAATTAACCCTTCGTCACTCGCTATATGAGCGCGGCGCCGCCGTTTTTAGATTTTAAGTGATTTTGTATACTTTTTACTTATTAGAAAAATTCGAAAAAAATATAAATGCTTCCTTTAAATATTTTTGAAACGGCCCGTGGCTATAATTTTTCAAAAAATACACTTGCGCAACTAAAAAAAATGATAATTGTCCGAGTGAACGGAAAAGCGGCGCCGAGCCGCCCAGTGCGAGTAGCTCTCCGACAAATGCTCGAGATACAGTGTTGCCACGACGCACTTACATTCGTCCTACTCGCACGCATCACTAAACGTCAATGTGGCAACAGCGTGATCCGTTTAGCACGGCGGTTCAGCGCTCGCCATGCGACCACCTAAAGTCGTAGGTTTCTAGCGAACTCGCGTAAACTACGAAGGGTTAACATATCAAACATGGTTATACACTATAACTTACCTATTGCAGATAATATTTTAACATTTTATACACCCGGCGTCTCGAATTCTGTCGCTGGTGACTTTTTTAAACTGTTATTTTTATACGTACTAACTAATGAACAATTAATTCTCATACCCTCATTAGCTACGGTTGCGTCTACTCTCGTTAATGAAAGCATGAAGATTGATTAATCGGTTAGTACGTTTAAAAATAACATTAAAAAAAATGTTGAATTGCTTTCTTGGTCATGTTGGCGATGTGAGGGCGGACATTGTCGTATTGCAGAAGAACACCATGTCGCCTATCAAGTCGTTTTTGCTGGATGGCGTCGTTTAGTCGTTAATTTGTTGAACACTGCATTGACTGTTTGGTTCCAATCAAGCAATTCGTAGTGGATGATGCCTTTCCAGTCCCACCATACGCATAACACCGTTTTACGCGGATGAAGATCTTGTTTCACGCACGGTGTCGCTTGTTCATCGCGACTAAGCCATTCCTTGCGCCGCTTTACATTGACGTACAGGCACCATTTTTCGTCACCAGTAACAATTCGGTAGAGGAATCGCTGCTTGTGCCCGTGTGTTGAACGATGGCGAGCGAGCAAACCGGCGGAGATCGTGGCTCGTTGATTTTTGTTGTTATCGTTCAAAGCATGAGGAACCCATGCGCAAAACTTTTGGACCTTTCCCATGGAGTGAAGGTGACGCTCAATGGTACTGTGGGAGCATTCCATTATCTCTGTCAATTCTCTCGTCGTTTGGCGTGAATCTTCGTGATTCAATCGCTCCTCATCGAACTCAACAGGGCGTCCCGACCGAGGTGTATCTTTGAGGTCAAAATTGCCATCTTTGAATCGCTTAAACCAATTTTGAGCCACCCTAACAGGCATCGCTTCTTCGCCATACACTTCACAAATCTCTCGAGCAGCTTCCGTGGCTTTTATCCGTCGATTAAACACAAAAAGAAGAAGTTGTCGAAAATACTAACTTTTAACAACTTGACGCTCTATTTTAATTATGTAAAACTTAACAAAAATGAATTCAAACAAAAAAATCAAATATACTATCTCGTAGAGCAAGCAATTCTCTTTAAAATGACATATAACATTACACCAAAACATTTTATTTTTAACGCGCAATTTTAAATTGAAAAAAAAAACGCCATGACTTATGGGTCAACCCAACAATTAACGATTTTTCATACCCAAATGTACTAAGGATTCTTTATGGAAGTATGGTTTAACTAAAGAAATGTTTACTTAGAAAATTAAGACCACAGGTAACAATTCGAAGGTTTCCTTTGCCGGAAAAATCATTCGCGCAAAGGGAATTGACGCCTTAAGCTTTCCTAACAATGTTTATACGGCTTTTATGACGATATCACCCGTAGTAAGGAAACTAATTTTCACTCTGTGAAAATAGAACTTCATATCGCAAAACCTTTTATATCAGTCGAAACCCAACAAGAAACCCATTACATCTCAACTTTTTGTGTCAATTTTAACCTTTTATGGGCCATAATCTGGAGCTGTGCCTGACCGATATGTCAGTCGTTGCTTTACACTGCGTTAGCAACTTCCGTTTTTAAACTGCATCCAAACAGGAATCAAGAAACTTGATAGAGTCTCACGCCAAATACAGTATATCAATACAGCACATTGAGCGCAGAAATGTACTGTTTTTTTTTACTGGAAATAACGCTCCAATCGGTGTATTACGAACTTTGGACAATTTTTTTTCCGAAACTGAGGTAAACCAAGGGATTTAAGAGCTAGAACCAGTATGTGTTGCGACGGCCACTCCCGGTATGTTATTCGTTGGAGACGGTCACACCTTTGACGTATCACTCTACGCTAAAAATCCAAGTCGGAACGGTACGCTAATAAAGTTGGGCGCCAGGTATTCCGAAACGTCACTGCAAAACGGAAGACTACGCTCAAATCGATAATAATCTCGGAATCTAACGCGAAAGAAACACGGCGGAATCGTTAGACTAGCTCCGCTCCGTACGGGATGGTAGAGGGGCGGGCTTCTTGGATATTAACCCGATAGGGAGGCAAGAGCAATCATGAGAAATCAGAAAAGCACAAAATAGAGTCACAGGTGTAGGTTTTATTATCACAAAATCTTAAGTGCAGCTATAACATAACATACAGAACTCAAAAAGGAATCGGAATAACGCGGTAATCTTGACGAACGGTACGGTAACGAAATGCGGTACTTCTCTATCGCAACAATAACGAAATCCAATAGGTACACGCGAAAAAAATAAAAGAATAAGTGGAAGAATCGTACACTAAAATCTTTCTCGAGAGGAGTCACAATAAGATCAGGGGCCAGAAGAGTCCCTGAAATGCTTCGGACGTCACGCAAAAAACCTTTGAGAGAACCAGATCGAATTTCGGTACTACAAACCCAGATATAACGGCAGAAATCAAAACGGGCGATAATCAAATAGTCAACTCACGAAGTCTCCAACTCACTAACCGTCGTCGCACCTACTTATTAACGTGAAATGGCGCGTACGCCGTCGATATGCAGTGTCCCTCGGCAAGCGATAGTTACGGTACGAGAAAGCACGATATTAATAACCGAAAAGACTGATAACCGCCGAAAAAGACGACGCGTACGTTTTAGGATCTACTAGATTGGCAGAAACGGGTGTGAAACCCGTCTCACAGGTTCTGGCGACCGGGGAGACTACCAGTCTCCGAAAGAGACGAAATGCAAGCTTCCCAATTCGAGGACCCTACGCGAGCAAACGAAACGAATTGAAAAATGTAAAGCAATTACAGATCCCACCCCGGAAGACACGCGAATTGGCACCACGCGACACTTCTCATCAGGGACGAATGATAATTTACGGAACGGTGTTAATACGGGAAACGTGACATTATCAAGAACGGAAAATTCGTGATCGTTATAGTAAGGGGCCATCCATATATTACGTAAGACGTTTGAGGGGGAGGGGGGGTGTGAATATTTCTGACACTGCATGTAAATAGAGTGTAAACTGTATGTACAAGTATCTTACACTGGGGGGAGGGGGGGTCAAAAAGAGGCCAAAAACGTCTTACGTAATATATGGATTGCCCCTAAGGATAAGACCTACCGGTCGAGAGTATCGAGGATTCTCAGGAGCGTATAGATAGCTACAACCTGTACTCGGTACGTGGTCAATCCAGAAGAAGGAAGTCGGCTCCTGTCAGCCCTCATTAGATCGCTACCTCTACCCCTTCAATATCGCTTATCGATCGTGATTGGCCAATATTCATATTTTTTGGTTGTCGCGTAACCAGCGAAAGTTTCGGGATCTTGCGCGATGTATATAGGTGCGTCGTCGTTGCGGGTTCCTCCGGGGCTCTCTGCTCGGTTGCTGTTGCGGCAATTCCAGGACTCGTTCGTCGGACGGTAATGCTTCGGCGGTTTCCCGCCTATCTGCGAACGAGAAGTGGTCTCCTTCTCGTTCTGTAAAGACTCGTCGTGTCTGGAGTGTGCGAGATCCGGCTCCAGGCCGGGAAGACTGTCGAAGATTCATGCAATCCTCGGGGCACCCTCCACTCCTTATAACGGTACTAGTCGGTACTGGCGGTAGTCGGTCCTCGGGACGTGTCGTCTCCACTTGTCGGTAATAGTCCAGGCAACGAAGACAAAATAGCGGAAAAAATACATGCAAAAGCGAATTTTGGTACAGTTGTAGGGGAAGGTGTCATTAACAATATACTAAAAGTACTGATGGGTGGGAGTGGAGCTGGGGGGGTCTCTAAAGGTCTCCTTTTTCAGTTTTTCGTTAATAACTCGAAAACTACTGCCTCTAGCGAGGAAAAGTTCAGTCACAAATTACTCTACATAAAATTCTCTACAAAAAATGTCTTGTACACTTTTTCGCTAGGATCAATACTTCAGGAGATATGGAGGGGGAAAAATGGAAAATAAAAAAAACCTGTTTTTATTGTTAAAAATCAAGGTTTAATGATAAATTAACTATGCTCACAGACCACGTTTTAATGACTTTACTGCATGTAAGTGTAATCATGTAATATATCGACGTTGTCAAGTTAAAACCTGCTATGTGGAGAATCTGCTACATATATACCGCTTAGAAGTTCTTAACTAGGAATAACTCTCTTTGATTTGTGTGTGTGTGTGACATTCCTTCAAAAATAATCCTAAATGAGTTCACAGAACTGCATATAGCAGGTTCTCCACATAACTTGACAATGACGATATAACGGAAGAATTGTGTGCGGAAGGGACAAGTTAAGGTATCGCGAATCGTCGATAGTGCATTCAGGTAGTAAGTGACTATGGCTGAGAAGTGTTTAATTTATGAGGGTGAAGTTGAAAGTGATTTATGTAACGTCGGGAAAAAAGGGATAGTTGGATTAGTGAAGGCAGTTAAAGAAAGATGGGAAAGAGAAAGGTTTCAGGAGTAAGACAAATGGTGTTGTTCACAATTCTTGCAGAAGAGAATACGTCAGAAGTGATTCAAAAAAGAGGTTTTTGAGAGAAACTCTTTCAGAGCAACTTTCAACATCACGTGATGCCTCGTCTTTGCGTTCAGGGCAAGTGAAATTCGATTTCAAAACAAAGTGTTTTTCTGCACAGAAACGTGTGACGAAGAGAAGGAGAAAAAAAAGCTTATGCCAACAATAAGCGTCGAAGAGTTTCTAATGTTTGTACGACTACGTTTCACAATTCCATTATCGTTCGTGGGCAGGAAAGAAAGGATGAGTGGGGAAACGACGTAGCAAGACGTATCTGCACTGTTGGGGATTTACACGCAGCAGATGCAATATATCATGAGGATTGTTACAAAAGATTCTTGTTAATCACTGCTTATTCAATAAGAAAAGCTGGACGTCATCAAGATGAAGGGATTTTAGAAGCAATGGAAGAAATCTACGATTACATTGAAGGAAATGGTAATTGCCAATTCTCTATGGACGAGTTGTTGGAACAGGTTACAGGAGAACTACCACATGTGAAGACCATCAAAGGGAGAATGAGGGAAAAGTATGGTGACCGAATTGTTTTCAGCACAATTCGCACCAGATAAACTATCGTCTCCTTTCGTACTCTTGGTGTTAAAATCTTGAGCGACTCATGGTACACTTCAAGGTGTAAAGATACACAGACAGAACGTGAGAGAATTGTACGAAAAGCTGCTGAGATTATCTTGGAAGACATTGAATCCATGGCTTACGACAACAGTGCCTATCCTCCTTCAGTTAGCTTCTGCAGTGAGGCTGAACAATTAATACATCAATCTCTCAGAGTCTTCATGGACTGCATTGCAAAGAAAAAAAGGTCGAAAGAGGGGGTGCGGAATAAGATGACAACTATAGCTCATGCTCTTATTGCTGCTGTTCGCCCTCGATGTTTCATATCCCCAATTCTAACCAGCATCGCTCTGTTCATATACAGAAAATTTGGATCAAAGAACTTGGTGTCCCTTCTTTCGAAGTTGGGATTGAGTGCCTCTTACTACGACGCTCAGCAGCTGGAGCTCTCCACCATCCAACACCCGCAAGAGCCTATCCCAAATGAAACGTTTTTTCAGTATATCTTTGATAATGCGGACTTCATGTATCCACTTTCGATAGCTGGAATACCTTTCACAGCATGAAAGGTATCAAATATGTTACACCAACCCACGCTCTCCTTCCATCCACGAAAGTCGAAAGGCTGAAATCTGCTCCCTCCCAGGAAGAAATGGGCCAGCTGGGAAAATTTAGATTCTGAAGAAAATTAATGTTCAAGATATATCCTTGAACACTAATTATTTCATTTCTAACAATAAAAATTTCATTTTTAATTATAAAACCGATGTTTTAAACATTTTTCATTTTTCCACCTCCATATCTCCTGAAGTATTGATCCTAGCGAAAAAGTGTATGACCTTTTTTGTAGAGAATTTTATGTAGACTAATATGTAACAGAACTTTTCTTCGCTAGAGGCAGTAGTTTTCGAGTTATTAACGAAAAACTGAAAAAGGGGACCTTTAGAGACCCCCCCCCCCCCCCAGCTCCACTCCCACCCATCAGTACTTTTAGTATATTGTTAATGACACCTCCCCCACAACTGTACCAAAATTCGCTTTTGCATGTATTTTTTCTGCTATTTGGCCTTTTTTGGTCTTCGTTGCCTGGACTAAAGCGATAGCGGCAGTACTTACTGGCTAGTATGAGGAATAGGGCTGAGTTTCAGCTCTCTCTCGTCTGCGGCGTGGTTATCGTGGTCGCTAGCTAGCAGATACTCTCGCCGGTCGGCGTCAAAATACCATACAATATTAGCCCGTTATCTTACTTATCCTAAGTTCTGGTTTCTCTCTCAGGTTTTCGTTGTACCCAGCGCAATTGCAACCATAATTATCGCGGTAATGTAATTAATGATACGTCCTTCTGACGAAGCACAAACTGGAATGTCACAGTGTATATAGAGCTTCTTAAATCGACTGAACGTAGTTTGAGCTCATTTGGCCAACGCTATACTAATTGTAAGAGATAGGGTGGTCCAAAGAGTTGTTAACTATTTGAAGTGAAATAAAAAAACAAACAAGCTGATCAATTTTACCAACTTTATCTTAAAATTTACAGAAATTCGTGGAAATTTATGTTCTGAAGATTACATTGTTTAAATGTGCCCCATTTCTATCCTGGCACTCCTGAAGCCGGACTCTTAAATTGACCATAACGCAGCAGCAAGTGTCTGCAGTTATGGCTTCGATTTCATGCTGAATATTGTTCTTTAAATTTTCCAGAGTGGTGGGACGATTGCGATACACTTGACTTTTAAGATATCCCCATAAAAAAATTACAGGGAGTCAGGTTCGGGCTTCGAGGGAGCCACTGAATATCTCCTCTTCGAGAAATCAATTTTCCTGGAAAAAGCGCCTGAACGACGAGCAAAGAAAGACTGGAAGTGTGGCAGGTGGCTCCGTTCTGTTGGAACCAAGTTTCCTGAGTGTATCCTTGAAATTCTTGAAGAGCAGAGGTGAAAAAAGTTTGAATCGTGCCGACATAACGCTGAGAATTCACCGCTACTGCGCGACCTTGGTCTTCGAAAAAAAAAACGGGTCGATTATTCCGGATGCCGACTTTGCAGCTCAAACCGTGACTTTGGGGTAATGCAGAGGCCTTTGATGTTTCTGTTTAGGGTTTTCTCCACACCAGTAGCGACAATTTCGGTTATTGACATGGCCATTAACCCTTCACCACTCGCTATATGAGCGCGGCGCCGCCGTTTTTAGATTTTAAATGATTTTGTATACTTTTTACTTATTAGAAACATTCGAAAAAAATATAAATGCTTCCTTTAAATATTTTTGAAACGGCCCGTGGCTATAATTTTTGAAAAAATACACTTGCGCAACTAAAAAAAATGATAATTGTCCGAGCGAACGGAAAAGCGGCGGCAAGCCGCCCAGTGCGAGTAGCTTTCGGACAAACGCTCGAGATAGTGTTGCCACGACGCACTTACATTCGTCTCCCGTTCAGTGCAAAGTAGCCGGTAATGTGGCAACAGTGTGCTCCGTTTAGTACGGCGGCTCAGCGCTCGCCGTGCGAGCACCTAAGGTCGTAGGTTTCTAGCGAGTGGTGAAGGGTTAACATGGAAATGAGCCTAGTGGGAGAATAAGATGTTGTCGACTGCTGGAAATTGGTTCAGCATTTCGTTAGCGAATAAAAGTCTATCAGCGGGGTCCGTCGGCTTCAATTCTTGCACTAACTGAATTTTGTACGGGTGCATGCATAAATCTTTGTGAAGGATGCGAAGCACCGACGATCTTTTCACCTTTAAAGCAGCTGCGCGCTTCCGGGTCGATAAGTTGGGTTGTTCGCGCACGGATGCTCTCACTCTCTCAATGTTTTCATCAGATCTCACTGACCTTTGACAGCCGGGGACGCGTTTATTTAACGTGGAACCAGTTTCCTCAAACTTACGAATCCATTGCTTAATCAACTGAAGGCTTGGGCATTGTTGAACATCGTGCAAATTGAAATGTTGTCAAAATTTACGGCACACAATAGTGACGGAATTGTTGTTGCGATAATACTTGCGCACACAAAACGCACGCTCTTCTCCTGTATAGGCGGTGAACGAATTTACTACTAGCGCCACTATCGGTGATTCTATAAAGTTTCAGTGGGAGTGAGTTGACTTGACAGATGCGAGTTTGCAATTGCAAATGCGACGCCCCAGCTGTCAATCCAGAAAACATTTTTAGTTTGTGTTGTTTCTCTGATTTCTGCTATGGGCTGTTTAGAATTTCGATCCAATAATGAGTGTAGCATATCGTGCAGGCAACCAAAATTGCTGTGTTATTGGGTGTTTTAATCGTTACGGAAGCACCGGCAGCGATATTAAATTTTACAGTTTTCCCAACAAGCCCCATGAACACGAGCGACGTGTATTGTGGATCAAAAGCATCCGCAGAGATAATTCGTAAGTATTACATTAAGGGCCGGTTTTACAAACACGGTACAAACGCGGTATAGCGCTATACTGAGAATAACCAGCATGAAGCCTTATTCTCAGTAGGGGAGAATGGGTACGGTTGAAACAATTTTGCTTATATCGTTAATAGCATTGTCATTAATAAACCAACCGATGATCGAGATATGTTAAATGAAAGAGCATATTTCTATCTACTAATGAGAAGTACCATTTGAGTAGGCCCGGTGTTTTATTTGTAATATAATATCAAATTGAGAAAATATCTGATTCGTTTCAACCGTCCCCATACCAGGGGCGGTTGAAACAGCGATTGGGGTTAATTGAAACGCAAATAATACACAATATAATATTAGGTATATGTTTTATTTATTATTTATTATCATATTAAGAGTAATTATGGCACCGTTTAACAATATAAATCAATCATCATTATTTAAAGATACAACTTAATAATATTTAACCCGTCAACACTCGCGCCAGAGATCATGATTTTCAAAAAGTTAATGAACCTTAACCAAATTTGGTACAGGGAGGTTTTTTGGGTCGCTGATCACAAATCTGAAGAGATTTCAACAATTCAAGATGGCGGATATAATATGGCGGACGAAAATTTCGAAAATCGACGGATTCATGCCAAATTTGATATAGGAGGGCTTTTTAGGTCGTTGATTACGAATATGGTTATATTTGTAAAAATTCAAAATTTTCGAAAATCTCGTCCGCCATATTGGATCCATCTTGAATTTTTGAAATCTGACCAGATTCGTGATCAGCGACCCAAATAACACCCCTATACCAAATTTGGCATGAATTCGTCGATTTTTAAAAATCTCGTCCGCCATCTTGAATTTTTGAAATCCGACTTCAGATTTGTGATCAGCGGCCAAAAAAACCACCTATACCGAATCTGGTTTAAGTCCATTAACGTTTTAAAAATCATGATCTCTGGCTAGTTTTTAGAGATTAAAAAAAATGTGATGTGATAGATAAATTTTGACACCCCGGATTCGTGATCAGGAGGCAAAATTACTACGGATAACATATATCGCATCAAATGTATACCCCACTTTTTTTTGTGTGACTGTGTTGTTTTGCCATAACAAAAACAGTAGGTAATAAAGTTTTTAGTAATTGATATCTACTGATAAGGAGAGCAATTATCTATAAAATAATACCAAGTTCATGTGGTGTAACTGCGTTGTTTGTGCTAAAAAGGGATCCAAACATGGGGTTCACATCCACGAGGGATCCGATATGATATTGTTTCAACCGTACCCAACCCCCCATTATGTGCAAAACAGTTTATAGTAATGGTGACAATAATTTCACACTAAAACTAATCACTCTGCCATATTCTACAAGCTTCATTTCAAACACAAAAAAACACTCAATACTCTCACTTTAATAAAAGTCTCAATAATTGCAAAAATCTTCGAACTAAAATATTTACTTTTACTTCTTCAAACACAATAGGGCCTCCTATAAACAATTGCAGTACGCTTTGAGACACGCAATACTGAAATTTGTGTTCGGCCTTGTTGTCTACTTCATTCGTCTCTTGCACCCCCCACCTTACCACACAAGGTTCGAAAATATTCACTCTGTTTCAACCGTCCTTTGTTTCAATCGTACCCAGTCAACCATATAGGCGGCGAGCGAGTTTGCTACTAGCGCCACCATCGGCGATTTTGTAAAGTTTCCACGGGAATGAGTTGACTGCGACGTGCCAGCTGTCAATCCTGTTCCATCACAACGAGCGACGGAATTTGGAGGGTCGATTCGTGCTTCTTGGCAGCATCGACCACAAATAATTCGCCGACTAGAATTAATCGCGTCGTAGGCGAAACGAATATTTCGATAAACATACCTAGGTCGTTAATGCCGCAGCTCCGAACTTTTCTCCGAAGGTAATTTTAGAGCGATTCGTAGCAAGCCGTCTCTCCATTCACATTCTCTACTTGTTTTAGTTTCACTATTTTCGGTGTTTGCAATAATTACGAGCGCACTGATATGTTTACATAACCCTGCAACCCCAGCTAGGCAGTTACATGTCGATTTGAGTACATTTTTGTCTGTGTCTACCTGCAAAATCAAACCATTGTCTAAAACACATCGAGTAGCAGACATTTCACCAATTTTTGCCACGAATACTGCTAAATTTTCGCTTTGTCGTATTTCCCGATCGGTCATCTATTGGAATTTATCATTGCTCCCTTTTACAAAACCAACTTAGAATTCGAAATACAGTGGTATCTATTAGCGTGGGCGCTGCAGGAAATGGCACATTCTGACCTGTCGGGTAATTAACCTGCCGAGAACGCATTCGTAATCACGTTCGCCGAAACATACCGCCCGCCTCGACGTTGCGATCGATGTAGAGATTAGATCTAGATTGGCGCGTTACTTAGGTTGCGATGATAGTGAGCGATAAGAAATGACGTAGAAGTCTTCTTGCGACGGAACACATTAACACAAACTCAAGTCACTTGATACATTTTGTAAATCGGTCACATTGACGAAGCAGTAGGTTTCGGCGAATTTAGGCTGTCAATGAGCTCGCAACCATGCACTTTTCCCGGAAGGATTAATTACGAGTCATAATGGACCGCTTTCCGCAATATCCATTCTAATAATACCGCTATCTATCTTCTTCTATCTTCCATATACACATTTAAATAAAAATGTTATATTCGTTTCTTCAAGGTCTAACGTCGCGGTCTCACAGAGTCATAAACTGGGCGAGAGCACTACCTGTATTGTGCATGTGTCATGTCAATGTCGACACGTTGAGACCGCGTCGTAAGATCTCCGAAAGTTCTTTACTGATTGCTTTGAAATTTGGACATAACGTTGCATTCGAATACGCGCGTTTTTTTATATACCTACTCTTTATATATCTACTCCTTAAGGGGGTAAATGAATAAAAATGTATCTTAAATCTCCGAAAGTTTTTCACCGATTGCTTTGAAATTTGATACAACGTTGCATTTGAATGCGCACGTTTTTTTTATATATCTACTATCTATATACCAACTCCCTTAAGGGAGTAAAACAAAGAATGAGATTATTTCGTGATTCACGCGGACAAAGTCGCGAGGGGAAAGCTATTGACTACTTACTTCTAAAGTAACTGAATATGGATTAAGAGTTACTGATGTCTGGCGAATCACACGGCCTTCTATCACAGAAATTTAGGTTATACCACATTTGTGTGTGTGTGCGCTCACTCACATTTAAAACATGTTTAGAAGAGACTAATTTTAGGCCATTTTTATACGAAGCATCATTATGATGCATAAATTTTATAGCCTGAAAGTCGAAATAAATTATAGTATCCATTGCCAGAAAGTTTACATTGACACATCAGGTCCTACAGTCACTTAACTACTCTGGTCAGTTCCCGTAATAAATGTTTCGGTTCGCCGTGGAAAGGCGCTGCTAAACAATATTCGCTCGCCGCCTATAGCGCTATACCGCGTTTATACCTGTTTGTAAAACCGGCCCTTAATAGATACGTTCTCTTCAGATGTTTGCAGTAACCTACATTTCATTTGCAGAGATGGTAGTTTATGACAACCAACCAAGTACTCCAGAATATGTAGTCAACACTTTATTGAAAATGCAAAATCGAATCATCCTGATAGCCCCTCTTATGTACCAACATTCTTTCCCAAGGTAATTAAGTCTTACAAATAAAAGAATATTTAGGTTGTTTTCTTAATTTTTTTCAGAATTACAGGAGAAGTGAATCTAGTTCAAATATGGATAGCAAACAGGCGAGATTTGAACGGGTACTGAAAAGAAAAGTTACTATTGAAGAGCAAAAGTGTCTACTCGTATGGAAAATGATTTGGAGTTGCATCACTCAGACAGCGAGAATACGCGAAGGGTTTTTCTTGTTAAGTAAATCTAAATTCCACGAATGACTGCAACTTATTTGTATTTGAATGTTTACATTACCCAAAGAACAACTCTGCAGTGCAAGCCACCATAGGGAGTAGAAGACCGAATTGCTTTAAGTACAAGTTTTTCTGATAAAAAAGTAGATCCAGATTGCGATCGGACATAAATTGCAGTGGTTTTCACGGGTACAAGTCGATCGTTAGTGATAAACAGCTTATTGGTATTAGTGCTGTGAGCAATGTGATAGATTTAAATTACTTGTGCAATTTCTCAATGTGACCCACGGAAATAACAAACTTGATATTTATAATAAACATTTTTTGTTCCTCATGAAGATGAAATTAGAACTGTCCTATTCTGCATTGGCAGTGTTATTCCGAATTCATAGAACATCAGCGTCAAGAATGTTGATTTCGGTGTTAAGAGAGCTAATTCAAAAGACTTCAAATTTTGTATTTTGGCAAACCAGAGAAGCTGTTCTTTTTAGTATGCCTAAAGCTTTTAAATTAAATTACCACCAATGTAGAGTTATTATAGACTGTTCTCTGAATTAAGAATAAATCAACCAAATTCTGTTAAAAATAGGATTTATACGTATTCTCAATATAAGGGAACATTTACGGCAAAATTTTTAATAGGAATATCTCCAAACGGATTTGTATCGTTTGTTTCAAAGTGCTATGGCGGCCGAACTAGTGACACATTTATAACCAATGACTCGTGTCTTTTAAACTTGCTGGAGACAGATGTAGTATTGGCAGATAAAGGTTTTCCCGGTTTGAAAATAGAAAACAATGCTATAATGGTCATGCCACCATTTGTTCATGATGGACGAGGACTCTCTGAAGAGGAAGTCTGTGAAACTTACAGTGTTGTTAGCGTACGAATTCATGTCGAACGCAGTATTCAACGGATTAAAACGCACGACATTCTACAGAAAATTAGCTACGACTTGTTCCCTTACATTGATGGCATAGTTCGTATGTGCTGTATCTTAACAAATATGCAACCTCCTATAATTCAAAAATAATATGTGTATACACATAAATTATTTAATGTGTATTTAGTTTTCTATTCAACATTTTTGGAGATATTACACTTGTATAGAAATTTTTGTCACTTGTCATCCATCCATTATGTTTGAAATGTACCTATCAATTTAACAATTTAATGCCAATTTTCTAATTATGTTCTCAGAATTACTTGATTAATATTTTCACAAGGTAACTGCATGATTTTTATATTATCAAATGAGGTCTTACACTCAAGTAATTCTTGATAAATGTGACTACTGTGTAATTTATATTTTACGTTTGTGACAATAAATTTAAAAAAACCAACCTGCACATTATTTATTTTCATTTACACCCCCTTCATAACAAATAACATGCAACATTTTATTGAAATAAATATTTTCTAATTTTCTGAATAACTCTACAAAAATCTTCATCAATGTTTACTGAAATATTAATAAACGTTTTATCAAATGGACAATACACTATAAAGTCACATCCCTTGAGATTTAAAAATGCCAAATTGGTTTGAATCTGTGCGTAGTATTCATGTTTCCTTTTTAATGTTGAAAATATGTTTAGAAGAGACTAATTTTAGGCCATTTTTATACGAAGCATCATTATGCTGCATAAATTTTACAGCCTGAAAGCCGAAATAAATTATAGTATCCATTGCCAGCAAGTTTACATTGACACATCAGGTCCCACAGAAAATGTTTCGGTTCGCCGCGGCGAGGCGCTGCTAAACACTATTCGCTCACAGTCTATATGCAGCCGGGCGCTGCATGGTGACTAAATTTCCTTGCGCTGAACTGTCGTTTAAGACCGACCCCACCTTTCTACCCCTCCTACAAAACTTTGTACTGCGCAACCAACTATTAACAACTCTTTGGACCACCCTGTACGAATTTTATTCAATTCTAGATTTTCATTTATACCGGTAACGACATATACAAATGCTATTATTAAGGCGATGATGGACTGTAAGCGTAAATTCTATAGTAGAGAATACTTATTTATACACTCAATGATCATGAATATAAAATTATTTATAGAAACACTAGGAGGCATCCGCCCCTACTCGCTTCGTTCGCCAACAACCGGCTGATAGCATACTGCATCCGGTTGGCGTGAGGTGGGGGACGGGGTTTTGGGTCGGTCGTCGATCCGAAAAACTATTTTATATACCTACCGTAGTAGATATAATAAAATTAAAAATATTTAACGAATAATATAGTTATGTGTTTGATTTAAATTATATTTTTAATTTGAAGTAAGCATCAATTTTTCTCGAGAAATCGTGGCTCAGCTTCATCTCGGAAAAACAATCTGTACGTAAGCTTGAAACAAATTTTTTGGAGTCTATTCATATAAATCCAAAAATATATGTATCTATATCTATACTAATATAATGAAGAGGAAAAGTTTATATGAGTATCAGAGGTAATCTCTGGAACTAATGATCCGATTTGGATGGGATTTTCATTATCGGCTAACTTATAATCTTGGAAGTGTTAAGGGATTACGCCGTCAGAATTTTCGAAAAAATCGATTTTTCGTTTTCGACGGATTCTTAAAGTATGACCTTTCAAAAATATTCTCTGAAAATTTCAAGTCGATCCGTTCAAAATTGAGCGAGTTACGGCCGTTTTTATAGTTACGTTGTGCGAGCCGCGCGACGCAAGTATAACGGAGTTGAACGCGTTTTTCTCGAAACGGCTTTTTCAAAATCGGTGACCACGATATCTCAAAAACGAGTGGACCGATTTACTTGAAATTTTGCATACTTTTTTTTTATATCAAAAGGCAGTCCTTAATCGAAGGATTTTTTTTGCGATGCATACTTTTTTTTGTATCAAGGAAAATGAAGTGATTTTTTTCACCGAAATTTAGACTCACTTTCGATCGCCGACCATTTTTGCAAAAATTAATATTTTATCAAATCCTTCGATTAAGGACTAGATAATACGATACAAAAACGTAATTTATTTGGCTTTTTGATGTCAGATGATTGGTGTGGAAGTTACAGTGGTCACCGCGGAAAGCCTTTTTTGAACAGTGGTCCGGGAAATTCATTATATTTGCTACATTTGTGAATTATTTCCAATAAAAAAATTATGAAACATAGTCAAAGATATACCCTTTACTATGAAAAAAAAAACAGGTCGAAACCTGCAATCATTTTCCCAAACAAAAATTCACAAAATCACGCCTTTTTCCGGCCACCAACTAGGCGTAACCCCTTAAGTATAGGCTATGAATCATTACGGTATCTCATCGGAAAACTAAATAGTTAACAAACATGTTAAGGCCCCTGTACAAGTTTGGTTAACTAGTTGGACCAAAGAGTTGGGCCAAGAATAAGGACACCGTTTACACGTTGGCGTTGCTCATTCTGCATTGGCCATTTGACGAGGATGGATGTGGAAACTATCGCAGCCGCGGCAATTTACTTGTACACCACTTTCTATTTTGCATCGATTTTCTCGTCTGACAATTATTTTATGTATTTAGAAAAATCTCTGAAACAATATGAACGTCAGAGGTACAACAATATTTTTCGACAAAAAATTACAAGTGAGGTAATACCAGGTTAAACGTCATTTTTTTTATATGTGATAGAACACCCAAAAAAAAGTAGACTTTCATAAGAAAATTTGTTTCAAAAATGTTTCCTAATAAAGATACAGGGTGTCAAAGTTTCGAAAAAAAAATTGTTTTCTCATCATAACTTCTAAACTACTTGATCGATTTCCATGAAATTTCGCACACAGGTTAATGTAGAACAGCTCTAAGCAATAATTAAATAATTTTTAAAAATTCTCCAGTGTCGTAGATACTAAGGGCCGGTACCCTCCTTTCCCCCTCCCAATCTTCGGCGCCACTGGACATTTTGCAAAAATTTAATTATTGGATTCCCCGTTTAATTTAGAGAAAAAAATCACCCTTGCAAATTATTGATTTATGGCTTCGTTTTTGAGATATTTATTTTAATTTATAGGGTTGCGTTTAATTTAAAGAAAAAAATCTCAAAAACGAAGTCACAAATCAAAAATTTGCAAGGGTGATTTTTTTCTTTAAATTAAACGGGGAATCCAATAATTAAATTTTCTTTGCAAAATATCCAGTGGCGCCGAAGATTGGGAAGGAGGAAAGGGGAATGAGAAAACCATTTTTTTTCGAAACTTTGACACCCTATATCTTTGTTAGGAAACATTTTTGAAACAAATTTTCTCATGAGAATCAATTTTTTTTTGTTGCTCTATCACATATCACAATTAATGGAGTTCAACCTAGCTTTGGCCTGCTCGCAACCCTATAAATTAAAATAAATATCTCAAAAACGAAGCCATAAATCAAAAATTTGCAAGGGTGATTTTTTTCTCTAAATTAAACGGGGAATCCAATAATTAAATTTTCTTTGCAAAATATCCAGTGGCGCCGAAGATTGGGAGGGAGAAAGGGGGGTACCGGCCCCTAGTATCTACGCCACTGGAGAATTTTTAAAAATTATTTAATTATTGCTTAGAGCTGTTCTACATTAGCCTGTATGCGAAATTTTATGGAAATCGATTAAGTAGTTTAGAAGTTATGATGAGAAAACCATTTTTTTTTCGAAACTTTGACACCCTGTATCTTTGTTAGGAAACATTTTTGACAAAAATTTTCTTATGAAAGTCTACTTTTTTTGTTGTTCTATCACATATAAAAAAAATGACGTTTAACCTGGTCCACCCTGTATATTAAAACGTCAGACGGAGGTAACACAAAAAATTAACAGATCTCGCAATCCTTGTAACTATCGGGGACATTGAAAATGATACAAAAAAATATATAAATGATATTGTTATTAACTATGTATTACAATGTAAAAAAGATATATAATCATATAATAGCATATTGTATATCTACCCCGCGATATTACAAAGTAATTCTTTTTGTTTTACGAATACAATGAACAGGAAATATGTATATGAATTATTACAATGCCTATATACATTGGGGTGGCACGTCAGATTATGTTAGTTTATCATGTTTTAAGAATCGTCACCAAAGATTTATCACGATAAAAAATTTTCTAGAGGACGCTCACGAATTTTAGAAATTCAAAAACAGTGAAAAATCGCATTTTTTTTCTTTCTACTTCGAAAATACAACATACATACATCTCTAATACTAATCGAATATAAAATGACACTGGTTCGTAATCCTCATTTTCTATATAATCCTCAAACTCAATATCCTCTCGTCGCTGTCGTAAATCATGTCATCATTTTCAGCTCCGAATTATCCTCCTCCTCCTCGAAAATTCAAAGAAGCTTTAGTTGTTTTTCTGATTTCGCACTAGCAAACTCGAGAAGTAGGTACCTTTATTGGTAATAAAAATCTCTCTATTAAGTATATAAAATAGTTTTTCCTCAATCATGCCCATTTCGAGGCCTTTTCCAGCCTATTTTTAGACCGTAAGATGGCGTTTTTCCCGCGTGACATCGACCGGGAGTCCGCAGGCTGTCAAAAAATTGTTTAGTCCGAAGTGGGTCCTTTTTCCAAACTGATAAACGTAACGTGAAATGAGCCGTGTATACTTCTGTTTGTTTTGTTCTGAGAAATGTGCATTCGTGAGGAAAAATAGTATACATCATTCGGCTAAAATCCTCGGATTTTTAAGACTGTGTTTAATTAGGTCGTAGCACGAGGCATGTGGTTTGAGGATTAACCTAAACCTAATTAAACACAGTCAGTCTGAAAAAACCTAGGATTTCCGCCTTATGACATAAGATACTATTTCGATATCCGCTGCCTCATTCATTGATATACCCAACATCCGACCAAACAGATCACGTTGCGTATGAACCTCGCGTACTTTATTATTAATTGTTACTTTTTGTTCGTTATTACAGCTCGCAAAATTGAAAATTTTATTTTGTTTGATTGGTGCTTCGAATCTGCTAACATCTTGCGAACATTCGGATATAAATAAGTCTTGCATTGACCGTCCATTTTCTTCTATATTTAAAAGAAAATCAATCACGGGTTCCGATGCACGACGAACTGTTTTAATATTAAATAAACTAGGGGGCTCCGCCCCTGCTCGCTGCGCTCCCTCCAATCACCTCATAAAATTCTAGCCGGAGGTGTTATCGTAGCACCTCCGCGGCCGCTAGCTCTTATTGTTAGTATACCTATAACTACAATCCGTTCCCCTCAATACACGCCAGCGTAGCGGGTTGCATATCGGTTGACGCCTCCGATCCGCTGCAGAGGCCATGCGACTGTGTCCGGCGCCAGGCGGATAACCGATATGCAACCCGCTACGCTGGCGTGTATTGAGTGGAACGGATTGTACAGTAACGGCACCTACGAGAGGCCAACGTGTAAACGCTGTTGGCGGACTGCGCCAAGATCCTTTGATATGTAGACGAAAAACCGACAATATTCGGCTGGCCGGCCAACGCCAACTAGTTGGGCCAATGAGTTAGGCCAACGTGTACAGGACCACTTGGCGTAACTTAGCCGTTGGCGGCCAGCGTTGGCCGGCCAGCCGAATGTTGTCGGTTTTTCGTGCACACATCAAAGGATCTTGACGCAGTCTGCCAACAGCGTTCACACGTTGGCCTCTCTTAGTTGCCGTTATATCGCTCATGGACTGCAATAGTGGCACAACTCAAAATTGGAATATTCCCAAGAGACGACTTTAAAAGTTGAATTATTATATTATACGAGCGTTGACCATTTGCTGCCAGATTATGATAATTATCATGAAAATTCTATGATAATTATCATAAGATCTGTTCCATCAGCACTCCCGGACAGTCACGGGATTTACGGCGCATGCGCACTACGATTTTTCTGCGCGAAAAATCGTAGCGCGCATGCGCCGGACGTCCCGCGACTGTCCCGTGACTGTCCGGGAGTGCTGATGGAACAGACCTATAATCTGGCAGCAAATGGTCCACGCTCGTATAATATAATAATTCAACTTTTAAAGTCGTCTCTTGGGAACATTCCAATTTTGAGTTGTGCCACTGTTGCAGCCCATGAACGATATACTAAGAAATGGCGGCCGCGGAGGTGCTACGATAACACCTTCGGCTAGAATTTTTTGAGGTGATTGGAGGGACCATCAGGAAGTGTCATCTGCAAGGATTTTGCTCAGAATCCCTGTAAAAGACACGTAAGACGACTCAAAAATGAAAATGTTGCTCAAAAAATATTCGTACCTTCGGCTGAAAATTTGTATGTTACTTGTTTGAAGGTCACGGATGAGGTATGTATGTAAATCGTCAGACGGCTAGGACACTGATAAAGGGGTGTCAGACACCCTCAAATTTGTAATTTTTGCTTCAAACATTTTTTTGTGTTACCTCCGTCTGACGTTCTAATATATTACCTGACTTGTAATTTTTTGTCTTAAAAATTTTTTCTTTACCTCTGATGTTTTAACATATTGTTTCAGAGACTTTTTTAAACACATAAAATAATTGTCAGACGAGAAATTGAAAATATATTGGCTTTACATTCTAGTAACTTACAATTTTAAGTTGGAAAGAATATCATTTTCAACAATAAAAAACTGGGATAAAGTCAAAAAATTTAGTTGTTGGGCAGTGTTCTTATTTTTTGGAAATACTCAATCCAGTAATTGGACAGTCAAGAATCAATAAGCCACGTACGGTTTTTGATAATATTTATTTAACCATTGCGATGCAGTGGGACGTCTAAGTGCTACCTACTCTTCTCCTCAGTTTTTATTGGATTTCTAGTTCGCGTTGACATTTAAGTACGAATGCTTTTTTTTAATAAACTCTTGGGGATGTAAGGAGTACAACTAGCACAAAAAAGTACGTGAATTCGTTAATTACTTATTAGTTATAAACAATTAAGACTCGAAAATCTCGTTTTTTTACAATAAATTCGGCTGTGTCTAAACTACAAGTCCTAGAGATCTACAATTTTTGTTGCAAATATCTCAAACATTGAACTAAACTATATGTTTTTTGCAGAATTTTTCGTAGGTCAGTTTTTTTTTTTTAAATTTCCAAAATATGCAAAAATAGAGTTTTTTGTTATGTTGGTCTATAAAAGATTCAGAGAGACAGTAGTTACCATATTGGATCCGTCATTTTGAATTTTGCAGTACTGACGCCAGGATCGTGACGAACACAGTCGGCAAATTGAATAAATAATTTTTAATTTTGAAGTTCTAACGTCATCATCGTGCTCAGCGACCCTGAAAACCTTTATAAAGCTAAAAATAACAATAATATGAATGAAAACAAAATTCGCGTCGCAAAGGGTTAAGTAAAAACTAGGAATCTTGTTCTTATTTATTTAAATCAGACTGTCCAATAACTGCAAGGTGTCCAATAACTGGGTGGTTTACCCTACCTTTTCCTAAATATAAGGTCAAATAAATTAATTTTAAGAACTACGTGAGTGTAAGAATATATACCGCGCAAATGCTAAAATATTGGCAATTAAACAAAATGTCGGTCACTCAGTATTTCAATGATGTTCGTAGATATTACTTAACATTTGCACTGTCCAGCAAAAATGAAAATCTCTAAAATATATGAAAGTGAGCTTGGCTTAAATAATATTTTGATACTAGGGTAAAATAACACAGGCACAAAAAAATGTTTGTCAAAGAGATCAGACCCACTTATCATCCCCCTGTATTTTTGGCCGCTCAACACGATCCCGAAGTTGGATTTGACCCATCACGTAACAATTTTTCCCTAACCACCAAAAAAAAATTGAAAAATCCACAAATTGTATATATCATTTTTCACATCGTGGATGCGGGTTACCAGTGATTCAAAATGGATATTCCAATATATTTTCATTGATATATCGGTATATCGGACACACTACGTCTTCATTCTTACAGTCTAACGCCCCCCTGTAGGGCAGCGCGCCTACGCTAGCTTCGATACGTCAAGAAACCGAGGTTCGAATCATTCTACACATCCCATCTCAGGGAAGTTGTCATCGTTCCAGCATCTATTGATATAGTAGGATATATTCACCTCAATACCATTTGCACTCACATCGCTGGGGAAAGGAGAGTTTAATAAATCATCTTAGAAAGAACCTCTCAGTTAAAATAAAAGGTGCGTTTAACCTGATTGGTGAAATCTATTGTAACATTTGAAACCGTATTTAGCAGCTCAAAAATACATTGATATATCGATAAAATATATCGGAATATCCATTTTGAATCACCGATAACCCGCATCCACGTTATGAAAAATGATATATCGTCGCATCAGGATCGTGTTCAGCGGTCAAAAATACAGGCAGATGATAGGTGGGTCTGACCTATGCGACAGAAATTTTTTTGTGTGCCTGTGTAATTTGCTCAACTAGTACTCAATTTGTAATAAATGGAAAGAGAGTACAATAACTTTTTGATACGCCTTAATGTAATAAAATTAAATGTATAAGTTTTTCGGAACTACATATCTCCTTGACTAGGTGTAAGCACTACGTCATTCGCTTTATAGTAATTCCGATCGGTAGAGAATAGCCGTGATAAAATGCGCTACGACAACAAAGAGTTAAAAATTCTCGATAAATATTCAAGGTAAGATGAAAATAAATATTAAATTTTAGCTGTATTTTCCTCAATTCCAATTATTCAATAATCAATCTTGCAAATATATACCTGGTATTTTGGGGCGTTGTTGAGCAGGGGGTAGTTTCCTTGTGCGTCTCCATTATGTAACAAGTGGTTGTCAACGAGATTCCATCCCCACGAGTGTTCATCCGATCCTAATAAGGCGACGTACCCGTGGCATAAGAGAGGAGCTTCTTTCGTCGCAATTCCTATAACCGCTACCGTACCCAATGGACCTTCCCATATTACCTCCCAGGCATGTCTTCCGTGTCGGAAGCCTATCTTCCCTCTCGACGCATCCGTACTTTGAGCCACAGGATTTCTGCAAGAATTGTACAATATATTATTGTTAATATTTAACTAAAATGAAACTCTATTAAAATAATAATTAAAAGGCAAACGTGAAATAAAGGATCGTTAGTGAGTGTATATACGTGCTGGAGCTTAACCCCTTGACATACAATGACGTCTGGGAGACGTCATTCATTTCATGTGGCACCGCATCAAATTCCGTTTTATTTGTATGCAGAGGGGTTAACATTATATATCATCAACCTGATTGAATGTTCTATAGCAGTGCAAATTTCAAAATAAAACGTTCTGTTTTTAAGCGTGTACATAACTGTTCACTTGAACCAATTTAAATAGTATTTTTCGGACGCATCAAATTCCGTTTTATTTGCATGTCAAGGGGTAAGGGGGTAGTTTCCCAAAATTTGGTCAAAAATTCGATTTTTCAAAACCGTCATATTCTTGTAGTCAATATATCGCTGCTTAAGGAGGATCGACTGTTTCTTTGGAGTCAAAAATGTGTTTGAAAAAAATGTTTTCACAGCGATCTGAAACTTTATGGATTAATAATGAAATGAATTATGAACCCATTTTATGCATCGTTCATGCTGAAAATCATTAGTAAATATATTATTGCAAAATTTATGGCGGACTATTAGAGCGTCAATGACTCCGGAATCGTTGTCAGTGGCTTCTTGTCCAACATTTTAAACAAAAATAAAAAATTACAAATAATCTATAAAAACCTATAAAAACAACTCATAGGGAATGCTGAAGACATAAAACAGTTATTCGATTGATAATTCAGTATCATGGATATATTATTATAGTTTAAACATTTTTTATTGTGCGTTGCAATTTTCATTGTATTCTTGGCAACGTTGTACTCCGCGATATTTTATATTGGCTGCAGTGACGCGTAAACTACAGTGGCCAGCTATGGCGGATGACGCGAGCATGCAGCAAAGCCAGTATTAAAGGAAAATTTTGTCAAAAAAGTAAAAGAGTTGTATAAGTAAAGGCATGATTTCGTTTCAACAATCATTCAATTTGGATAAAGATTTTAAGGACAATATTTTTTTTATCGTTATGAATCTTTCAAATTTCGCGCTCAGTTTGAATGGACGCCAGGTAAGGTTCGGTCTTTGAGCTTTACAACTGTTTCGCTGCCGTGTTGCCAAGTCTCTCATCGTTAATATGGCGTGCTAATGGTTTGCGAAGTAAAAACGAATTTCATGATAATATCACGTTGCCACCGTACGATAAAACCGAATTTACTTATCTTTTACATAATCCTTAATATTTCATCTGTCAAATTACTTGTCTTTCAAAGTCTAAAGTTGGCGGAATGTGTGTTAGTCAGTAATAATCTACCTTAGTACAATCGTCTCCTATAAGGCGATATGTTAAAAGTAGTCAACTTTAGAATAAAATAACGAAGAAACTAGACGGTCTATATTGCTCAAATTTTCGTATTAGTTGTGTAAAGTATTCGTGTATATCATATAAAAAAATTAGGACTGTAGGTTGGTTTTCGTCTGATAGTCGAACCTCCTTAAGAACAAGACCGTCACAACTCAAAACTTCAGTAGGCGCATTTAAAGCTTATTACAAATTCAAATAAAAAGCTGTTGTAGAATGAGTTGTCTGAATTTAGTGGAAGTCAAAAAAATTCAGGCAACAACTCATTTTACAATAGCTTTTAATTTAAATTTGTAATAAGCTTTAAATGCTCCTACTGAAATTTTGAGTTGTGACGGTCTTCTTCTTAAGCAGCGATATGTAGAAATACGGCAGAAACTGATTTACTCTGGAAGGTTCGAGAACATGCTCAAAAATTGGCAAAGAAGCAGCGGGTCTCGCGAAACGACAAGCCGCTGCGCGCATTACACGGGCTAATCGTCGCAGTACTGAAAGTTCCAAAGAAAACAGGAGAGCTCTCAGAAATGCTAGATCCGAAGAAAATGAAGCCTTCTCGAAGAAGCTGAAGGAATAATGTATGGTGCAGGCATCGCTGATTGAAGATAATAGGCTTTTTTCCGAGGTACAACGATCTATTCCATAAAGAAACTTCAAACGCGTTTTTCTCGAAACAACGTTTTTAGACCTCGTTGACAAGATTAAAGAAAAACTATCAAACCGATCAGGCTCAAATTTTAAGGGCTTATTCTACACAAGAATGCCTATCGCCGGTACTAGCCATATAATTATTTATTAATATTTAAACATATTAATGTTGCAAATATGAGGTCAAAAATGTCAAAAGTCCGCCATTTGTTTTGTTTTTATCGAAAGTATAAAATCCTAGTTCGGGCTATAGCGGGAACTCTATACTTCAAGAATCGACTTGAATTTCTGCTTTCAGACATTCCAAAGTCGAGATATCATGTCAACCAGATATAAACAGGAGTATGTTTAGGCGACTTTACCAAGAAAGAAAATCATCGAAGAACCAAAAAAAGATTTTTTTCTGTCAGTCTAAGGGCCGATATTATAAAATCCGGTTGACCGAAGGTTGAGCTTGAACCGGCGGTTAACCGGACTTTATAATACCGGCCCTAAGACCTCTAATATAGTATGTGCGAAAAAAAAATAAAAATTCTAAGAAAATATTTACCATGAAAAAAAATTTTTTAAAAAAGACCTCGTTTTAGGAGACTACCCCCTTAAATGATATTCAACATATCACTATGTTCGAGTTGAGATCAATCGATATGTAACATTTATTAATAATGAAAAATATTTGAACGTAAAACTGCTACTAAATACAACAGAGATATGATATTTATTAAATACTAGCAGCCCGTCCCGGCTTCGCACGGGTAGATTGTGGATTGATTTTGTCCGTCCACCATTGTTTAAATACATTTTTAATACAAAACTTTTAGTATTTTTCCCGGGCTACGCAATGGTCATATTGGATTTGACCTTGACCATGACCTTCAAGGTTATATCGAGGTCAAATTAATTTTTTTTCACGTTCAAATGTGTCCTTGACCATTTTTTTCATGTTACCTTTATTGTCAGCGGAGGTCAAATTTAGGTCAAGTATAGTTCGACTTTTTGAACACCCTGTATAAGATTTACTAACTCAGAAACCTTCGCGGATATGCGTCCAACTGTTCCCCAAATTTTCATCGCAATCGGATGAACGGTTTAGGAAGGCATAATAATCATCCGTACCGGTACTTTTTGAACACCCTGTATAAGATTTACTAACTCAAAAACCTTCGCGGGCATGCGTCCAACCATTTCCCAACTTTTCATCGCAATCGGATGAACGGTTTAGGAAGGCATAATAATCATCAGTACCGGTACTTTTTGAACACCTTTTATAAGATTTACTAATTCAGAAACCTTCGCGGGCATGCGTCCAACCATTCCCCAAAGAACGGTTTAAGGCCAAAGCACATCTAGGCGAAGCGAAGCTACCTTATATATTTCCATTGATTCTTACGAGGTAACGCACACTTGAGCGAAGCGAAGCGAAGCGAAGCGCCGCGACCAAGGATAAGCACACTTGTGCGACTGGAAGCGAAGCTACCTTTTATATTTCCATTGATTCTTACGAGGTAACGCACACTTGAGCGAAGCGAAGCGCGGCGAAGCGCCGCGAAGCGAAGCGCCGCGAGAAATGTTTATCGTAGACGGAATGTAATTCGTTAACGGATGTAAAGTTTCGTCGATCACTTCCGTTAACGATTCGAAAATCCTTTCCAAGATAGATCTCGTCAACGAAATGAATTTTCTCACACGAAATAGTATCTTATATCATAAGGCGGAAATTCGAGATTTTTTCAGACTGTGTTTAATTAGGTCATAACACGAGGCATGGTTTGGGGAGAAGGCTACGATCTAAACACAGTCTTAAAAATCCAAGGATTTCCGCCGAATGATATATACTATTTTTCCTCGCGAATGCCCATTTCTCAAAACAAAACATGTACACGGCTCATTTCACGTTGCGTTCATCAGTTTGAAAAAGGCGAAAATGAATGAAAAAGGCGAAAAAGGCGAAAATGACTGACATTTCACGGCGCTTCCCTTCCCTCCCTTCTCTACCCGGGTATCCATATATAGATATTTTCAGGTATAGCTGTTTATACCTGGTAGAGAAGGGGATAAAATTCGCCGCGCTTCGCTTCACCGCGCGTCGCTTCGCTTCGCCCAAGTGTGCGTTGCACAGCCGCGCTTCGCCTAGATGTGCTTTGACCTTTAGGAAGGCAAATAATCATCCGCGTACCTGTACTTTTTGAACACCCTGTATAAGATTTACTAACTCAAATCTTCGCGGATATGCGTCCAACTGTTCCCCAAATTTTCATCGCAATCGGATGAACGGTTTAGGAAGGCATAATAATCATCCGTACCGGTACTTTTTGAACACCCTGTATAAGATTTACTAACTCAAAAACCTTTGCGGGCATGCGTCCAACCATTCCCCAACTTTTCATCGCAATCGGATGAACGGTTTAGGAAGGCATAATAGTCATCAGTACCAGTACTTTTTGAACACCTTTTATAAGATTTACTAACTCAGAAACCTTCGCGGACATGCGTCCAACCATTCCCCAACTTTTCATCGCAATCGGATGAACGGTTTAGGAAGGCATAATAATCATCAGTACCGGTACTTTTTGAACACCTTTTATAAGATTTACTAACAATAAGAAACCTTCGCGGGTATGCGTCCAACCATTCCCCAAAGTTTCATCGTAATCGGATGAACGGTTTAGGAAGGCATTTGATATTACCTTAAAGGTCACGGTCAAGGTCAAATCCAATACGACCACTGGGTAGCCAAGGGAAAATCCTTAAAGTTTTGTATTAAACATTTTTCTCTAAAATGTTTTCCCGCTGAGATAATCGGCCGTACCAGGACTTTTTGAACACCCTGTATAAGATTTACTAACTCAGAAACCATCGCAGGCATGCGTCCAACCATTTCCCAAAATTTCATCGCAATCGGATGAACGGTTTAGGAAGGCATACGAGACATACAGACAGACAGACAGACAGACAGACAGACAAACATTCATTTTTATATATATAGATACATAGAGAGCAAAACAACAAACACGGCAAACTCTTTGAAAAAAAATGGTATGTTGCTTTTGAAGCATACTTCTTTAGAGGTGGAGTGAGCTTATGGGGCGTACCACTTTAAAAGTGAGCTACTGCTTATGAAGCATACCAGCTCAGAAATGGAGTACTAAATATAAAAAATACTATTGGGACCGTGCAACTGCTTGGAGGGGATACGGCAAACGATCGTGCGCAACTAGTGGTGAAGGTTTGAAGTTATGCCAGCCACTACCGCTGCCGGGTTAAAGTACATTACGGTATGTCTCACTCTGTACCTATATGGCAGTCAACGTGTCTAAAGGTTAATAAACCGGCCCTAAATGTTATACTTACTGTTTATTGCAATTCTATAAATATAAATAATGGCTATAAAATACACTTGATGAAAAACATTCATATTATTGTTCACTAATTGGTTTTGCCGAGGATTTCTATATTCTTATCGTACTTGGTACTGTATAAAAGTGCAAGATTTTTCGCCGACTACTGCCACCAGGTGTCATTGTACGGGTGTTGCACGGTCCCAATATATCCAAAGAAGAGTGCTGCTTATGTGATATATCACTTCAGAAATAGAGTACCAGATGTTAAATATGCCATTTTCAAATTAGAGTAATGATAACAGGACTTTCGAATTCATAAATAACGCACTGCTTATGGCGTATGCTAATTCAAAAGCGGAGGAAACAAATTGTATTTTGTAAATATTTTTGGTTCCAAAGTTACTGATCTCTTCTTATTAATCATGTCATTATATTTATAATTATGAAACGCAGTGTTTCCAAATAATGAATGTTTTTGTATATCTTTATAATACATTCTCCTAAAAGCAAAATGCCATTGTTTGAATATCTTCAATTCCAAAGATATTAATTCTCTCTTGTGCAGCGGGTAGTGTTTTTTTGATAACCTTTCAGCGGTCTACAGCTTTGGGGATATATTTTAACCCGGCATTTTGGTTGCTATATGAGCATTTTGCTCAAGTTTATATGCGACCGCCACACAGTGGGGTATTTTAGCAATCTGAGTGGAAATAATTGATTTTTTCAAGAACGCATATAATTAAAAATTCCTTATATTCCAGTAGAAGAACATCCCTTTTAAATCACGACATAGTTAGTTTTCTTAGAATTAGCTCCGAACCCTAAATTAAAAAAATGGTTATAAACTTTCTTTACCTGGAGTATTGGGATCTGACATGGGGGAGGAGCTTAGTTCGAAAAATCCAATATGACCGAAATGAGTATACTCTCTACCGATACAGAGTCTTATGGGAGTGAAGTCATTATTTATTGTTTTGGCACTCGCAGGGCTCCCCGAATCCTTCCCAACTTTCACTAGACTCGCGGGAGGACATGAGCACCCTTTGCCCTCCGTTATCGTCCAGGGTTGACCTCCCATACATATAAATTCAGCCTTCGAGACGCGCATATGCCTGTCTCTGGACGGGCGCATCACGGAACATCGACGTATCTGCGCGCAACCCCGGAGTTTTTTTACGTTTTTACTCTTCCACTTTCTCGAAACTTTCTTCTCATATCGTGAAATGGAAAAAACCCGCCCTTATGCAGAAGCATATCCCTTCCTTGCGAGCCGTTTCCCGGCAGTCGTGAAAAATTCGTTATCGTGTCCGTATCTCCTCCTGCTCCTCACTTGCGCAAGCATCGCACTCATTCTAAGTGTTCCCGGACATTCGTTGTTAACGCGAAAATAAAATCTACGTATTTACCAAACAACAACCCTCCCTCTCCAGTTTCTTCGCTTCTGTCTACTCCTTCGTCGCAACAGCGTTCTTTCCTGGATTCCGATTCTATTCCCTTTCTCTCATCAAACTATGTCATGTTTGGTCTTCCGAACATTTACGAATGGCTTTAACTATGAATGCGATTTGCTCTTGGGCAGGTATTTTACACCTTCCATTTTTCTATTAATTCAACATATGAATAAGGTATAATTTTTAATAATATAATAATGTTCTGTTCGTTCCGAGGTTTTTGAACGTACTGGACGCTCTTCGACCAGGAGCTTGTTGTATGACTTTTTTAGTTTTCTCTTACGACCGGGGGTGGGAGTGCTAACTACGCAACGCGAAGAAATTTCCAGGGAAATGCGGAAGGCAGGATTAAGTATTGTAAATCCCGAGGAAACTCCAGTGCTCGGTTCCTATGTCCCGGTCGACGTACACGTACACGGGACCCTGTGGCATTGAGGAACTTTCCCGGATCTAATTTATGACTCAAAGGGTCCCAAGGAGTGTCGAATTTTTTCCTCGCACCGGTCTAGGGCCCAAATGCGAGAAGCATTTGGGCGAATACGCGACATACATACATTAATCCAATGCCAGTCACTCGCTAACCCACTAAACGGTATACTAGGAATAGTTTTACTTCTCGCCACCAGACGGCGTATTGAGACATGTCAGATCCCAATACCTAAACGGTACTCTCATTTCCTTACCAGTTGTTTGAGTTCACTCGACGAGTATACTTTACTTGTTTTCTGTGCTAATATTTGTGTATTGTTACTGTAATCTACTATTTATCAAGGTATGTTAACGAGTTTTAGTTTCCTGGAATATAATGTCATAAGCATGTAAATCTTTTTTGAAATAGGGAGGTAATTAACGTGCAAAGAAATTTGTATCAGCTAACTGGAATTAGATTTTAGTATGGTATACTGTATTATACCCCGGAATAACCTTATATATTCTTGAGTTACCTCTGTTATTTAAAACATAAAACACTTAGTGCGCAAAACTGCGGATTCTAACATTTTTCACTAATTTTCAGAATGGTTCCGCAAATTTCTCATCAGTCGATTTTTGACATATGGGTTTCAAATCCGAAAACGACAAGAACTGACGCCGTAATTGCATATGTTTTGAGAGAATTGGCCGACTTCTCATTGCCCAACGACGGTATAGTTAATTTGAAAGCAACAATTAGAAGTTTGTGTCAAAAACTTCAGCAAAAATGGGCTAAAGCAGAAAGACATAACAACGCAGTGGCTTTTAAGAAAACTTTAGTTTTATTATTTTCAGAAAGATCGCACGAGAAAAGACGTCTGCATTTGAGCGTACTCTAGAAGAGACTGAAGGCTAGTTTTCGATGGCCTAACGAACCAAGTCACCAAACGACAATGCGCATAAGGGACCCACAGTTCTCACGCCCTATGGTTTCACAGTTTATGTTTACGTAGATAAAACTGCATCTTGGGAACTCTCAGTTCTCCCCCTATGCTTCACGATTTATGTATACGTAAACTAACTCTGCCGCTTGGGATATACAGGGTGTTCGGAAAAAACACCGACACAGAAATAGGGGTGATAGGTTACGTCATTACAAGTATTTTGATATAAGGAACCTATACCCGCAAGCGCCCCCTTCTGGAGATATCAACTTTTCAAGTTTATAACGACCGAGGTTGATCAAAGTAGAATAATATTTTTAGAAACGTATCAAGATGGTAACGAATATTTAATGAAATTGTACAATTGAAAAACAAATGAAAACTCCTTGTATCCGCATCATCTTCGAAAAGTACAAGGACTTGAGCCAAGCGGTTATCCTTTCCGCAAGCAGTTTGCGCAGTGGCACATCTATTCAGAATCGTTTCCGATGTTGCATGGACATGGGTGGTGGAAATTAAATATTCGTTACCATCTTGATACGTTTCTAAAAATATTATTCTACTTTGATCAACCTCGGTCGTTATAAACTTGAAAAGTTGATATCTCCAGAAGAGGGCGCTTGCGGGTATAAGTCCCTTATATCAAAATACTTGTAATGACGTAACCTATCACCCCTATTTCTGTGTCGGTATTTTTTCCGAACACCCTGTATATGGATTCGTTTTTGACCATACTTTATTATCGAGGATAATAAAATCCAATAGCCATTATTAAGATGACAGTGTTATCAGTAAATATTATTAGTTGGTTGAGAAGAAGGAAGGAATGTAAGTGCGGAAGGGAGGGGATAACGCTTGATAGAGTTATAGATATAAATAGGGAATTCTCAGGCATCTGTTTGGTCATTACGTCTCTGGAGAGGGCTCGAGGAGGAATCGAAACATCAGATGTGTAGTGATTCTTGGGATTGTTTGGCCTGATTATTACCTAGTGAAAGTAAAATTAAATTTAGTTGTTATCATAAACATTTACCTGTAACTAAATCTGCCGAAATATATCTTTACAAGTCATTTAAATTATTTATGTTTAAAAGGAGCTATTGGGATATGGGAGAGCAACTAAACGTAGACACTTTTTAATAAAACTTTAATATTTTATTGTTCGAGGAAAGATCGCACGAGAAAAGACGTCTGCATTCAGATAGACTCTAGAAGAGACTGAGGGCTAGTTTTGATGGCCTAACCAACCAAGTCACCAAGCGACAAAGAGCATAAGGGACCCTCGTTCTCACGCCCTATGGTTTCACAGTTTATGTTTACGTAGATAAAACTGCATCTTGGGAACTCTCAGTTCTCCCCTTATGCTTCACGAGTTATGTATACGTAAACTAACTCTGCCGCTTAGGATATATATGGATTCGTTTTTGACCATACTTTATTATCGAGGATAATAAAATCCAACAGGAGCAATTATTCATTAATTACTCATAACACATACACAAGATACAGTCAGTTCTTTACTTTATTAATATGGCGAACGAGATTTTCGAAAATCTCGTCCGTCATATTGGATCCGCCACCTTGAATTTTTGAAAATCTGACTTCAGATTCGTGACCAGCGACTTAAAAAACCCCCTTTACCAAATTTGGCATGAATCCGTCGATTTTCGAAAATCTCGTCCGCCATTTGGATCCGCCATTTTGAATTTTTGAAATCTGACTTCAGATTCGTGGTCAGCGACCCAAAAAACCCCTCTATACCAAATTTGGCATGAATCCGTCGATTCATGTAATTAATTCCACCTAGACATCTGAAATACCCTACTGTGCGCGCTGGTGTGAAACTACTTTTAGCGACCAATGCCGAGTTAAAGACACATTAGCAAAATAAGAGTATCAATGCTTCTCAGATTTAAAAAAATTTAATAACAAAATGTGAGAATACCTGCTAGATAAATGATTGTCTTGCGAATATACGGCTGGTGTAAGCATCATCTTTTTCCTATAGATTTAGATATTGTTTGTCCACTCATTTAAGAGCGATATATGGAATCAGATTTATGTAGTACACAGATTTATAGATTGATTTAGTTATTATAATATTCAAATTACGTAATTAAACGTACGTAAAGAAACGTCCGGCGTACGTTACTTGGACGCTGGAAACTACGAAGGGTATACTTGGCCACCCTCGAGAGTTAAGATGAAGACTACAATGCGTTGTATTTAAATTTTAAAAATTCTAATGAGTAGTTTGCTATTTGTATTACTTAATCCCTACCGATAAATGTAATGAGGATATATTAATCCTTTAAGTCATGATGTACACACTGAGGTGTACATATTTTTACATTACAGCTAACTAACTCTTCATCTTTTTAATGGCTTTCGGTAATGGCGTACACTGTAATGCAATGATGTATATTTAAGCCACTAGATGTCGCGTGAAGTACAAATTAAAAAATGTTAACTTACTATAAACAATATCCGCTCTAAGTCACAGTTTAAAAAAAAGTTTTCCTTAAGTTTCCATAAGTCATGACTGAAAGGGTTTTAAAAACTCTTGGGGGGGGGGGGGGGGGGTGTACAAGAATTTCTGTACCCTTCAATTTTTTCAATCCTGACCCCATTCTCTATAGGGATAGAAAGAAATGGTAAGTTCTGGAAATTTCCTTAATAGTTCTTATAGCCCCCTGAACAGTTCTCTAAAATATTCCAATGATTTGTTTTCCGTATCTCGTAAAATAAAATATCCGTGACAATTTGAAATTGATTAGAATTCTTTAGCCAGGCGATTCCTCCAGAGAACTCCAAAATATTAAAACTATTCAACACTGCAAGAAAAATTTTAATTCCTTAAAAAGAGAAGCTGGTTATATTTTTCGACATTTTATTTCACCGCGCTAATGACTGAAACTCTTATAAAAAGTTGTAACAGACTCTACAACTATTTATAAAATATCCAGAACTACCGAGAAAATGAACAAATTTGAAAAATAGGGAATGCCGTAAAATTATAACTATAGCCGCCGGAACTTTCCAACGGTCTTTTTCACTCTTAATCCGCAGAACTATTTTTAATATTTACATAGAACTCTAGAACTTTTCAGGGAGCTACTAGAACTCTTATAATTTTTAATAATGCATGAAAAAGGGGAGCCAGCTTCACTGGTTTTAAAAAGAGCGTATTTGACTATTTTCATAGATTCATAACGCATAAACCAGACGTGCCAGAAACTTTGAAAAAGTCTGAAACTAAAGCTTGAAAATTTGTCTTTATTTTAAAAATTCAGAAGCTTAAAGTGTCCCTCCGTGGAAGCCACCCTCGCAGGAAAACGTAGCACTGTTATAACTTTATATAAGAAATAAGAAAGATTATAGAAAAAAAATACTCCGTTATTTCCATGTCGTACCTATATTCCACCCTTCAAGATTGAAATTACAGAAACCTATGACTACGTAAAAAAAATTCTTTACCCTACAGAATGAAATTCTAAATACATGTTTGTTGAGAGCAGACATAAAATAGTGTATAAATAAATTCAAATTTACCTACGTCACAAAAATCACCCTTGAAAATTTCGAATTTAACATGGCGATCCCAAGTAATAGGGTCAATGGAGGTAAATATGAGACACTTTTTCAAACTTTGCAATGTGACACCCACATTTCTGTAGCTAATAATAAGCTAATTTTAAATATGTATAAATAGCCTACATGTTGCTAAATATGCCATTTGTGTATAGAAACGCTAGCTGGCTTTCTGATATTAAAAAAAAAATCTGTGTCTCATTTTTGCCTTTACTAATAGGCAAAAATGAGACACGCTGAAGGCAAAAGTAAGACAACGTAGTATTTGGTGTATTTTAACTGTTTTAGATCGTTAGGGCAATAGTAAGACAGTGCATTCAAAATAGGAGACACTTTTTTACTGAAAGGTATTTAAGGTAAAATATTATTTCTATATTTTATTTAAATGATCTTAAATTTGAACAATGTGATAGAAGGGGCTTTAAACAAACTATTAATATGTTTAGATTCAAGAAAAGGTTAGAATTAAATTTATTGAAGAACTGTCTCATTTTTGCTCAACTTTTTCAGTGTCTCATCTTCATTGACCCTACATAAATAAGACAGTGCTTCTTCTTTCTATATAAGTAACTTTCACAACGTTGCATTTTAAACTTTCAAATTTTTAAAATAAGACGAAGAGTCAAGCTTCCATTTCAGACTTTTTCGAAGTTGCTGGCACGTCTGATTCATGTGTTACCTACACATTTGTGAATATAATCGAAAACGTTCCCTTTGGACCCTTCTCTTTCAACCCTTTTTTTCCTCGAGAACCTTATGCGATGGGCAATTTCTGAGGTCATAATCATATTCAGCATATTCGATTTAATAAAGAACGACCCTCCATGACAAAAAAATCAAGAAATTGGTTATAATTTATAATATAATGTCACCAGTTGCTTTAATTATTCCTCTTCCCAGTTATCAATGTCTAAGACGTTTTCTCCATATTCATCAGTGTCCAGCTGCTCCATTCTAAATCGAATAAAATATCAAAACATCAAAACCTATGGAGTAAAAGATTAGAATACTAAAAATTATGGAAAAAACGCCTTCGACATCGAAAATTATAGAAAAAGATAATAGGACATTGAAATCTACAAAGCGAAAGATTTGAATATTGAGAACTATTGAAGAGAATACCCCTAGACATGGAAGACTTAAAAGTGGAATATGAGAATATCGAAAACTGTTAAAAGGTATACTTCGAACATCAAAATATCGTTAGTAAAACATCTGGATATTGGAAATTATGAAAAAGAAGCCCTGAACATTGAAACTATGAAGTGGAACACCTGAATACTGAAAAACTATGACAAAAATATACTGTACATTGAGAACAATGGATATAAGAGGGCAGAGTGAAAATTCCGATACTTTTCTAGGTGGTGCAATCGCGAAGATGAGTATACGGCCCCATTTGACGAAAAAAAAGTTCTGTTCCACCACGACAATGCACCTGCCCATTCGTGTGCTGTTGTAACAGCGAAATTGGTTGATTTGAAGTTCGAATTGCTGCCGCATCCACCTTATTCACCGGATTTGGCTCCCTGCAACTTTTTTCTCTTCCCAGACTTGAAAAAATGGCTGGCTGGAAAGACATTCTCATCAAACGAAGAGGTCATCACCGTAGCAGGCGGCTACTTTACAGACTTGAGGCGCACTACCATCTACTAGAAAAGTATCGGACTTTTCACTCTGCCCTTGTAAGTATCTGGAGTCAAGAAACTTGAAGTTATCTATGGAGTGAAAGACCTATACAACGAAAACTGTAGAAGCACAGAACTGATTATATCAATTTACGGCTGGTGTCTCACCAATTTTAATAAATGCAGAATGACGTTGCTTTTATCCTACATTACACCAAATATCAATCCATTTTGATAGTCAAACTTGTACTAGCTATGGACCATGTATTAAAAAAAAACTTATAAAATATATTTGCAAAACTCATCACTTTAAAGTACCTTGATAGTTATACTATATTTGATTTGGTAGATCTATTTAATCACCTTATCAAAAGACTCGGTAGAGTCTCGCGCCAAGGATTAGAAAAGGGTAGCTTAAGTCTGCCACCTGTGGTCTAAGTGTATCAATTGAACGTCAATATCAGATATTCATTAGTACTTGATACCACACTATAATGCAGTCAGATTTCAATTGCCTTGAACAAAATGTTTTGGTTCTTTGTTAGGGTATTGTGTTCTAGTTTAAGAAGAGAGGGAGGGATTTTTGCGTTGATTCGTGCAGTCCTTGGCATAATCTTTAACATAGAAACGTTTTTTGGAGGATCTGAAATTTTACTAAGACCAGAGCCCTGATATTGGAAAACACATGCGGCAGAAAGACACTAATACGAGCTTCTATTGTCAAAACAAGAATGTAACAGCTATTCTGTGAACATCGGACAAAGAAGATGACAATGTAACTTAAAAACTATCCCAGCTTTTAAACATATCCTCGTATCTTTGAAAATCGTGCACCGATTTACTTATAAATAGGCTTTATCAAAACCGTGATTATAAAGTCATTTACTGATGCCTCAATGTAATATCGCAGCGCCCTATTTTTCGAACCGATTAACACTTTTTATATATATGAACTACATGCAGTGTAACATTAGTCTTAATGGGTCGCACTGGCAAGCTGAAGCATTCACTTCTTTAGTCCTTGGCGCAAAACTCAACTGAATCACACGAATATTTGTAATTTATTTAAAAGTCTCTTTGAAATATTTGATAGCATGTATTTCTTTTATTTATGGTAAAATTTAGAAAATTTAAGTGAAATGTTTGGGTTTTTGTACAATTATTATCCCATAGAATAACATAAAAAACTCTTGATTGTATGAAGGCACAGCTAAAGAAACTAACCTTTCAGAAAAATGATAAAATTATTAAATTTGATTCAAATTCTTAAGGAAAATACTACAGTAGAGCACTGAGGTTTCAGCGATTAAACAAATTGTTTAACTCAATTGCTTTAGTAATCTGCAAACAATAATGGAATATTTATGCAGCTTACTCCTGAGACATAAGCATGAAATATTTGTTTTGCCAATAAACGGAAAATCTGACACAAAATGCAATAATTACAAAGTATCGAGGTTTTATTAAATTTTCTTGAGCTACCTCGACTAAGGTCTGCTTCAAAATTTGACGCTGGTGATATGCTCAAGATTCTAATGTGTATAAGTACCATGGAAAACAAATATCCACTGGAAGCAGAGTCTCACTTCCATCGATTAAATTCAGAGAAAGTTAATATGACTCCTGCTTCGTTTGCTATCAAACATTAAGTGTGCCTGAGATTTAATCAATGAAAGTGTTAAAGAATCAAAATTGTTAAAAAATATCTGCGAAATCACAGATTCGCATTATGACATAAGGATGTATTAAAATTCAAGGAAGCTTGCTACCAAAGTAAAATTAAAAGCCGACCTAAGAATTATTTGCATACCTGTGTAAAGTAAAACCATTGGCCTTGATGTAGACGTTGCGTGAACAGTCGTTCGGGTTCCAGGCGTGATGGAACGCTCGAAGTTTAGCCTTATAAGTCGGTACCGACGACAATAAGTCCGACGACAGAGCTTCTTGCGCCAATTTTCTGATACAGTGCATTCGCCACACATCATTATTCTCATCGTTCAAAAATTGATACCATTTCTTGCAAACCAGAGAACAATTTCTTAAGGTATGCAAATCTAAATACGAAAATATTACTTCCATAACATGATCGGGTGCTCTCCACACTACTACATCGTCCATTTTGGCCGGTTTTGTTTACGCATGAAACATGAACTGGACATCGAAACGAAATGAAATCAGAAAATTGAAGAGAGAGAGAGAGAGAGAGAGAGAGAGAGAGAGAGAGAGAGAGAGAGAGAGAGAGAGAGAGAGAGAGAGAGAGAGAGAGAGAGAGAATTTGACGTTTGGCGGCACCGGCACTGCGTGTTGTTATCTTTTGGCGCACTAGGTCCTTAAGGCCCTCACGTGAAAAAACGTAAGCAGTAACATTAAGGATTGACCAATCAGAAATATCATCAGGCTTTCTGATTGGTCAATCCTTACTGTTACTGCTTACGTTTTTTCACGCGTGATGGCCTTCCGTAACTGGCGCTGTTGCGTGCCGGGCTAGTCTTCTTGGTCCGTTTGTAGGGGGCAGGTCCGTGCCCGTGGAGTGCTGAACCACTCTGCTCGGAAAGAGCGGGATCGGGAGATGAAGAGTTTTATTGCAGGTGGAGAAATGAACACTCTTAATCCAAGAATTAGGTGATCACCAATGAATTATATTTTAACACGTAGTTGGAATATAATTTGTCGTTATAAATCGGTATCTGAGTGCACCTCGAGCGGCAAAGTGCATCCTTTTAAATCAAAAGTCCCCGCCTCTCGGTAACAACGGGGAACCAATCAAATACTCAGCGCTAATGTGGGGAACCAATCTGATACTCGACGCTAGTCGTAGTCAAGGACTCTACTCCCACTTTCTTCGTCTACGCACAATGATCTAATCCACGCTCCACGCGTCCACGTGCGAAGAAAGCACGCATCGACCCTGATTCTGGCGCGCACAATCCCACGCACTCGAAAGAAAACATGTCCTCATTGACCGTGGGTCTACCGCGCACGAACTCCCGCAATCCGAAGCGCGTATCGATAACAAATCTTATGCGCGCACGCCTACGTGACTCAAAGAAAGGAGAACTGTTCTTGCTAGGTAAATGAACTACGACCTATCGGTCCGCGAAAGGGGATACCATATTTAACAACAACGGAGCTCACAGCGGCCCGCGACTCAGATCCCTTGTCCATCACGCAATAAAGGTGTTTATAATCTCGCGAATAGAAACCACGGTGGCCTGCGACTTATTTAACTTATCACGCAGTCTTCGACGTTCTCGTTCTTTCTCTCTATTACAATCCATCTATACCTTACTTGCTTAATAAAATGACAATAATTAGAGTTTAATACAAAGTTTGAATGCGCCGCCAAAAATCTAGTAACTTCCAAAAGTTATAGGGATTTTAGGTCAAGTCTGGATGCAGACGCGACAGCGCACAATTTTTGTGATCCATGACTGCTGCGGACTGTGACTCCGCATACTAGATTTAGAGCAATTGCAGATTTGTTTGCAATTAGGTTGGCTGGTGGTCGAGGAAGTAAAGCATGATTTATAAACTTTTCCGCTGCCGCTCCCGTCCGCCGTTCCCGTTCCCGTTCAAAGTTAAGACATAGGGAATCCTAAGTCGCATTTATAAACTTCCGCTACCGCTCTCGTTCGCCATTGGGTGCTTTCCATTTACACGACTCCCAGCGACTTTTGTGTCGACTCGTGTCGACTAGTGTCGACTCTCACCACGAGGGTAATGGAACGCTCGCTAGGCTAGTAGAGCGGTAAATTCGAATATTTTCTATACTAATTTAGGACTGGACGGGTATACCTAGATGCAAAACCCGCGAAGTCACATTTATAGCAATTCACATTTATAGCAATTTTATGAATATACTTATAGCATAAGTATATTCATAAAATCTTTGAACTGGCTACAGTATAAAACGTAAGTATAAAACGTTTTCAAACATAATAGTAATACTCATTATTAATATACATTTTTTAAGTATATATGTAAAATCTTACATTTTTGGAACGGCGAACGGGAGCGGTAGCGGAAGAGTTTATAAATCGCGCTTAAACTTAGCTTAGACGCCACCGAGCTAAACACCCTTATTTACCGCCTGATTTGAAATATATCAATATGGCAGGAGTCAATGCTTACATTATAAAGTATAGTAGGCATTGCAGGAGTCAAAAACGAAAATATAACCTTCATTTATGAATCTGTATGTAGTGAAGTGAATTGAAATAACAAATTTAATATAAAACGGTGGCTGTGGAGCCTCCGCAGCCGCTTCCCACCCACGACGAGCGACGGTGTCGCCACCACCAGACGACGGAAACAGGTCCTTCTCCCGCGCGAAGAGGACCTGCCGCCTGAGTTGGAGATCCGCTGAATTCCTTTAACTGTTTCACTTTCATAATTTTTTTACCAGTCACATCAGATACAGTCAAATCTGTAACAGTGCAGCATTAATAATATATTATAACCGTTTTAATTTGCCGCGGGTGTTTGGCTCGGTGGCGCCATTTACTTCAGTTTTGCCCAGCCAACCTCACTACAATTATTTATTTATAATGAAACATTAAAAATAAATAAACAACATTTGTCTCGCATGTGGCACCGTTATTTTTAATTTCTAAATTTTGACAGAAACTTCATAATCATTTCCGGACACTCCAGACAGCAATATTAAATCAAATAAGATTGCAAACAAGAAAATTTGTCTGCCGTGTTGGCGCCGCCATTTTAAATTGCCGTCTACCATATGTCCGCGATCAAACCTATCATAGCAAAATTGCGAGTTTTGCATGAGCACCCCTGTGGGTCTCCTCGTCCAATAGAATCACCGGAGAAGCGTGAATGCGCATGCGTAGTCATCCGCGAGTGTGGCGACGTCAGCAAGTTCAGATCGATTATTTCGATAACCGATCTGAACTTGCTGACGACGCCACACTCGCGGATGACTACGCATGCGTATTCACGCTTCTCCGGTGATTCTATTGGACAAGGAGACCCAAAGGGGTGCTCATGCAAAACTCGCAATTTTCCTATGGTTCAAATGATCGCGGACATACGGTACACCAATACGCCTTATACCATATGTCCGCGATCAAAGAGCCCATAGCAAAATTGCGAGTTTTGCATGAGCACCTCTGTGGGTTTCCTCGTCCAATAGAATCACCGGAGAAGCGTGAATGCGCATGCGTAGTCATCCGCGAGTGCAGTTCGACTTCGATTTTGATTCTCGCATCTCGAAATCGAAGTCGAACTGCACTCGCGGATGACTACGCATGCGCATTCACGCTTCTCCGATGATTCTATTGGACGAGGAGACCCACAGAGGTGTTCATGCAAAACTCGCAATTTTGCTATGGGCTCTTTGATCGCGGACATATGGTACAACATGGCTGACGGCAAGCGCAACACCACTTCGGCAGATTTTACCGACGGTGGTCGAATCTTGCATTAGATCCAATGCAATTTTCGACCACCGTCGGTAAAAACTGCCGAAATGGTGTTGCGCTTTCCGTCAGACATACACGGTATAAATTTTGTCCCCACTATTGAAGCCGTTGGAAACAATGGTTGCGTTCAGCAGATCGAGCATAAACCGCTACCGCTCAGTACGCTCAGAAGTAAATGGAGTTAATACTGTTTTACTCTGAGGTACTGATATGGTAACAGATTGTTTTACGATTGGCGGTGACAAGAAAATGTAATTTTTTTCGTAATAATACATAAAATATAAGATGTTCCGTCGCACGACAGACGGAATTCGACACATCGGTTCACACCGCTCATCATTCATAAAATGCGCCAAAACTTCTTCCGATGGAAGTGAGCGGGAGCGCTGAAGCGTAAAGGCCATCACACGTGAAAAAACGTAAGCAGTAACAGTAAGGATTGACCAATCAGAAATATAATTCTTACGGAATTATGCTTAAACAGGCTTTCTGATTGGTCAATCCTTACTGTTACTGCTTCCGTTTTTTCACGTGTGATGGCCTTTAAGGCTAATATTTCACGGATCCGACATGTCGGATTGTCGTATACGACAAGTCACTCCGATTGGTTGTGCAAAAATCAATGGGGGGTCCGTCGCAGGTACTTTGTCGGATGCATGAAATATGGTCGATTGACGACACTTTTGTTTGTCGCTGCGACAGTCTGGAAATGGTGGTGCCGCCAAGTGGTGAAGTTTGGCAGTCCGGCTCCTCATTATAATACGTAAAATGAATTCACAAATACGTGTGACAAAAAAATAAAAAACAAAAACGTGTACAGGGTACACGCAACAGAAGTGAAACTTCATGCGTAAATCCACGAAATACTAATATTGAAAAACAAAATTAGAGAAATAAAGGTAAGGTGAAAAAAAAACAGAATAAAATGTAATCATGCAGTCAAGAAGGTGACGAGAAGTTTTGCGTCTGTTTATTTATTGATGATTATACCAATCGTCTGTTTATTTATTGATGATTATACGCAAAACTTCTCGTCACCTTCTTGACTGCATGATTAAATTTTATTCTGTTTTTTTCACCTTACCTTTATGTTTCTAATTTTGTTTTTCAATATTAGTATTTCGTGGATTTACGCATGAAGTTTCACTTCTGTTGCGTGTACCCTGTACACGTTTTTTTTTTGAGGTTACCAACGAAGTTTTATATTTGTTGTGTGTACTCTTTACAATGTGATTTCATACGGTAATCCTCCAGTATCAACTACCGACATCTTATGTAGTTTTGATGCACAAACGCCTGACGGTAGTTGATGAACCATTGGGTCCACAGATACTGGTACGTTAATGACCTGTCCGTAAATTCCATATTGACCATGTTACATGTCTCAATCGACGAATTTGTATAAAGGGGATTCGTGGAAATATAAGTCGCTCTGATACCAAATCTAGTGGAGGTAAATGGTCGGGTATCGGTAGATATTTGAAACCGTTGTAAGTGGCCATTGCAGGGAGAGTATTCTTTTTGAGTGCTTGACGACAGGTGTAGCAGATTTGAATGATTTCCCCATCAATCCGAGGGAGAATTACGTTCAAAATATCCTCTTGTTCACGAACGGAAATTTTTAAAGCGTCTTGAAACCATAACCTATCACAAATAGAGCACGTATGACCGAAAGAATTATTTATGAACTTTTTATTGAATACCCTATGAGCGATTTTATTTCGGTTATAATGACTATATGGCAAGTCCTGACATAAATTATGTTCACGTGGTCCTGATTCATTACGTCGTAAATTGGATGGTCCTGGCTCGTCGCGGATATCATTGTCAACAAAAGCGGGTAGAACCGAAGATGAATTGTTAGGAGCTAAAATGTCATTTTCGTTTTGCACATTATTATTTTCAGGTTCACTGGTTAATAACTGATCGTCGGAAATTTGATTCACTGTGTTTCTCAGTTGTTTTCGTAACCTACTCTCCTCTCTGGCGTTGGGCCCCAGACTTTTTCACTTTTTTTTACACTACTGTCATCCTTCTTACATTGTCTCTCACGATATTCCTTACATTTCTGCGCATTTGATTTCGCCATTATAAATTAATTCAATTAAATTTCACTCAAAAATAGAACAAAACAAAACAAATGAATATCACTTACAGCACGCACACGAATGAAGACGCCATACTGGTCCCCGGTCAGCTGTAGGTATACCGTATGTATCATCCCAAATTAAACAAGCAGATATACCGACATTGCCGAATCTTTACCGACGGTCAAGAATTTTATAGTTAGAGTTGGCTTGAGAAGAGTGCGCTGTGTGTGCTGCGTGAGAGCGAAAAGTGCCAAACGTCTGATTTCCCGATAGCTGTTAATTCAAGAGATCGAAGTGTTTCGTCTATTATTCAATACTTCGATTTTCCGAATTGACAGCTATCGGGAAATCAGACGTTTGACACTTTTCGCTCTCACGCAGTACACACAGCGCACTCTTCTCAAGCCAACTAACTATAAAATTCTTGACCGTCGGTAAAGTTTCGGCAATGTCGGTATATCTGCTTGTTTAATTTGGGATGATACATACGGTACGCAAGCACCAAATTTATTCGGGGGGCCAGTGAGGTCATCTAACTTACTAGGCTAACGTCCGCCGGTAATATTAACCGCGATGTTACCGATCCTACATTCCTCCCTTCCCTCCCCAAACGCTCGACCCATGAGGCACAGTGATGACTCATGGTGTCGGATTTTTGTCACATACCTGACTCCGGCAAAACCGATTCACGCCCAAGGCGCCTATAGAAGTTTCACTTCAAAAAACGCACGCATTGAACAATACGAGCTAAGACAAGACAAGTCGAAGGGAGATTCTCGGCTTCGCTGTGTTCAGGATGTGTCAATATTTCTCAGATAGCCATCGGTGGCGTTGAACGTTGTGGCGAAAAGGATGTGGTCGCCATCTGATCGGCGGAGCGTTTCGTCCCGGAGTCGGCCTGTGGACTCGTCAGTAAGGCTAGGCCGACTCCTGCCTTAGACGCTTTGTGGTCCTCGGTGAGAGACGGGCAGTTGCGGTCTTATATAGAAACTTGCCCGTTGTTGGGCCACTAACGAGAAGCCGAAAGCCGTGAAGTCGAAGGTCGGCGCCACCTGGCGGCAGGGCGCCGTAGCGCGACGGGTCGCCACAGTACTTCCCCCCCTAGTGACGTCTGATGTATGCAGACGGAACGAGGCGGAAGAAATTGGTGTGTGTGGCAACGACTTGGCTGAGAGCGTGTCTGCGTGTGGCTGGAACGTTGTGGGTTTGAAACTCCGCCGGTGTGTTCATCGCAGCGTGTGAGAGATCGATCCTGAGTGTGTGAGCCGTGACGTCATGACAGGGCGTGTACACATGTGCCGTGCCGGGGCGTGAGTGTGCCGTGCCGGGGCGTGTACGTGTGCCGTGCCGTAAGCGTGACGTTGGTTCTGCTTCCAGAGATCAAGGTGTCCTTGTCATGGGAGTTCCCTTGGTCCAGAAGGTATGCTGCAGGATGATGATCTTTTCCGCTGGATCACGTCGGGGTCACCAATGTGGCAAAAAGGATGTGGTCGCCATCTGATCGGCGGAGCGTTTCGTCCCGGAGTCGGCCTGTGGACTCGTCTGTAAGGCTAGGCCGACTCCTGCCTTAGACGCTCTGTGGTCCTCGGTGAAAGACGGGCAGTTGCGGTCTTATATAGAAACTTGCCCGTTGTTGGACCACTAACGAGAAGCCGAAAGCCGTGAAATCGAAGGTCGGCCCCACCTGGCGGCAGGGCGCCGTAGCGCGACGGGTCACCACCACGTTGTGGCGGCCCGCCACCAGATGGTGCTGCCTTTCTCACTAGTGGTCGAACACGAGTACGTTTCTACATAAGACCGAAGCTGTTCGACAACCACGGAGGACAGAGCACACAGAGCGTCTAAGGCAGGAGTCGGCCTAGCCTTACTGACGAGTCCACAGGCCGACTCCGGGACGAAACGCTCCGCCGATAACATGGCGATCGCTCTTTTCGCCAAAGTGGTGACCCCGACGTGATGCAGCGGAGAAGATCATCATTCCTGCAGCATACCTTCTGGACCAAGGAACTCCCATGATAGGACACCTTCATCCGGAAGCAGAGCCAACCACACGCACACGGCCACGACGCTCTCAGCCAGCACCAGCCACACCAGCGCTCACGCACACGGCCACGACGCTCACAGCACCAGCCACACACACACGGCCACGACGCCCCAGAGCACCAGCCATGCCAGCGCACACACACACGGCCATGCTAGACCCACGCAGGCAGCAGCCACAGCACCAGCGCTCACACACAAGGCCATGCTAGACCCACGCAGGCAGCAGCCCCAGACCAGCGCACGCACACACACGGCCATGCTGGACCCACGCAGGCAGCAGCCGCATCATCACACACACACACACACACACACACAGGATCGATCTCTCACACGCTGCGACGAACACCGGCGGAATTTCCAACTCACGATGTCCCAGTCACATAGAACCACGCTCACACAGCCATAGCCACGCACACCACCATCTTCCACATCGTTACGCCTGCCTCCAGCAGCCGTCACTGGGGGGAGTACTGTGGCGGCCCGCCACCAGATGGTGCTGCCTTTCTCACTAGTGGTCGAACACGAGTACGTTTCTACATAAGACCGAAGCTGTTCGACAACCACGGAGGACAGAGCACACAGAGCGTCTAAGGCAGGAGTCGGCCTAGCCTTACTGACGAGTCCACAGGCCGACTCCGGGACGAAACGCTCCGCCGATAACATGGCGATCGCTCTTTTCGCCAAAACGTAACATACTGTCGCGCCATCACCCGGCCATGCACGACTCTATTTTTTGTCGTACGAAACCGTCGCTTGAAGTTCGACACTGCTCAACTTTCGTACGACGAAAAATACCGTCGGTCCGACAGATTTCCCCCACCACCACTTTCTGTCACAGCCAATCGGAGTGACTTGTCGTATACGACAATCCGACATGTCGGATATGTGAAATATGCCGGATTCACACTGAGTCCGATGTCCGTCGTACGACGGCCCGTAGCCAATCAGAAAGCGTAACTTCGTCGGACGACTCGAGCGCCCGTCGTCGTACGACGTCGGATGAAAAATCGATCAAGATTCAATTTTCGTCGTATACGATAACACATCGGACGGTTCATTTGGACAAATAATTTGGAACAAGAACGACTGAAGAAATGGAAGCCTCTGAGGATACCGTATTTGAAGTAAGTACACCCGTGCTCACGGAATCTGTCGCTGGTGACTTTTTTTAAACCTTATTTTTAAACGTACTAACCAGTGAACAATTAATTCTCATGCCCTCATTAGCTACGGTGACGTCTACTCTCGTTAATGAAAGCACGAGGATTGTTTAATCATTGGTTAGTACATTTAAAAATAACATTTAAAAAAAGTCACCAGCGACAGATTCCGTGAGCCCGGGTGTATATCATACGTACATACATGTATGCATAGAACTAAGAGCATTAGCATTGTACCTATTAGTGATTGCAAATGCAAATTATTAAATCGATGAAATACATTCATTTAAGAATGAAATGTTCCATTCTTGAAGATAGGTTAGATGAGAAGCTTTATAGTTTCAATAATTCATTGTAATTATTAATACTGTTTTAGTAGTAAATATTAAAATTGTTATAGCTTATACAATATTTGTGGAATATGTCTGCAAGACGACTTGTAGAGTTCTTTTAGGAATTTTGTTATCTGAAATATTACTATTTCTGATTTTGTTTTGTTTCTTTCAGTCGAGATGTGAATTTTGCGACGAAGCAATAGAATACGAATCGGAGCATATTTGTTGCGTGTTAAAGTTCAAGCCTCCAGCAGAGGAGGGTTACCAAATGGAAAATGGTGACGCAATAAATGACGTTGAAAGTTTTATAGATGCTATACGTCACAAACGTATTTTATGGGATTCCACACTACCCTACACAATGCGCAGTGCAGCAAGCGTAAAACTTGTATGGGCGGAGCTGGATCATATTTTTAGTAACTATTTTAACATCTTTCAATTTTTCTTCTTAAGAAATTTTAATATGTAAATAGCATATACTTGTAGAATATTTCTCACTTTTTATATATTCTAATCTTCGATAACTACTTATTAGAAGAAATTATAAGAGATAATAAATATAATTTCAGATGTAACACGAGGAGTATCTCAAACGAAATGGAGAAACTTGCGTGATACATACGTTCGCAAGTGTGCTGAACAAAAAAAATATGTAAGAAGTGGTAGTGGAGCGATAAGTCGTCCAAAAAAGGAAACGTGGCCATATTTTGAACTCATGGAGTTTCTGCGTCCAGCTGTAGGCTACAAACGGTAAACAATATTTTATTCATACTAATTGCATTTGAATGTAATATTTGGTAATTTGACAGTTCATTATATGTATATGGTGTAATAACGGTGTAAAATTTGTAGAACCCACAGTAACATTGAGGTGCCGACGACAACCTGCAGTAATTATAAACCACATTTTAAAAAACCATTATTGGAAAAAAAATGGAATGAAAACTATAATATATCACAAGGTATGTACGAAAGTAAAAAAGAAGTATGTAATGTTTTTGTTGCATTTTATTATGTTAAAAACAGTACTGTTGCGGTATATATGTATTGGTATATCTATATTATTTCATTACAGATTCTGAAGAAACGATTCAAGAAAATAAAAGTCAATCCACTAGTTTTCCAACTGTGGCGGGACCAAGTCCTACAGGTATTATTGAAAGATTTCAAACACACCGAGAATTTGCCCTATGCTTACTGAAAATTAGTATTCAATGACATTATACTATTTACTATACTTTAAAAAATCGATTATACGGTATAGGTCATCGCTTAAGTCTTCAGTATAAATTTATTAATGGCACTATCGACAAATTTATGAATATAAGATATTAATATAATTTATAATTACTATTACAGACTTAAACCAAAGAGATCTCAATTTGCTAACGCCCAGCCCTACCTTCACGATCGTCAGCACTGGTAGCACCAGTGACTCGTCACAAACATCAATAGGTATGAATGTACATATTAACATCGTTAATAACTATTATCTTCCTAGTTTCGCATCTAATTCATTTTTATTTCAGTAAAACGTAGACGCACAATTCCCAAAAATAAGCAGGATGACTTCACTGCAATGCAGAATAACCTAATGGAGCAATTAAAAACAACCGACTCTGCTATTAATTCGGCTCTAACTTTGGACAGCCAAAATCCAGTTTTTGCTTTTACAAGTTATTTGGCATGTCGTATGAAAAAATTATCTGAGGAGAAATTTGAGATCCTTCAAAGGAAAATTTTACAAGACTTATTTCAAGTTGAAGACGCATAAATAATAGTCTTACTCATTAATGTATAAATAAATTTGAAATCGAAAAATGAATTACGCGTACAAAACATTTTTTAAATGCCTTTACATCAGTCCTAGATAGTTATTATTGTAAATCCACAGACAGCACAAGGGTTAAAATAACATTGTGCTATTAGTGATTTCAACTATTGGTGAAATGTTTATCGACATCTTATCTTATTTAAAATTTTGAATTTCTTACAATAAAACCACATATATGCTTATATACATTACAGTTACGCTACTTGATTATATTGCCAAGGAATTGCGCCTTCATTTTCTAAGTATAATGCAAATGTATCTCTAATTTTGGATGCATACCGAGAATGGGCATTTCCTCCAGCCATTGTTATATTATTTAAACCTACAGCAGGTTCTTGTTGCCTCCACTGACCTTCTACTATATTACCTTCTTTATTAACAAAGTCTCCATATCCCGCTGGACTGTAACCGGTTTTGTGCATCAAAAAATTATGCAGACATACGGAAGCTTTTACTATTGAAATTGTAGTTTCTAACGAGGTATTCATGGGTCTTCGAAAAATTCTCCACCGTGTAGCCATGATACCAAAAGTATTTTCAACAACACCTCTTGCTCTACTAAGTCGATAATTAAATATTTCCTTCCTTTGTGGTAATTGTTTACCTGGATATGGGCGTAATGTAAATTTGTTTAGTTGAAAAGCGGCATCTCCTACTAAAACATATGGTACCCGTTGTGGTATATTAGGATGAAGTAGTGATGGAGATGGCAAACTCATTTCGTTGTTGGCAAAACGTTGTCCCATAATGGAATTCCGAAAAGTTCCACCATCACTATGTCGACCTTGTGCACCTATGTCAACCATAAGGAAACGGTATGAAGCGGAAGCAATTGCCATCAAGACAATACTGTACTGGCCCTTGTAATTGTAATATGTAGAACCTGAATGTTCTGGTGCCTGTAAATATTATAATAAATTCATATACACATTTCTCTTCTATAGTAAAAAGGGTAACTGAAAACTAATGTACCACATAAACACTTAGCATAATTTAAAATAACAGGTTTATTTGCAAGAACATTACCTGTATTACAACATGCTTTCCATCTATTGCCCCCACACAATGGGGGAAATTCCATCTTTCTTCAAACTCTTGTGCTATCTCCAACCAGCCTTTTTCTGATGGTTGAAACAATACTATTGGATTTAATACATTCCAGATTGATTCACAAGTTTCACGGATGATATTTGTTACCGTGCTTCTGCCTACTCTGTATGACATTGCCATCGATGCCATGAGATCTCCGGAAGCTAAATACCTACAACATACATATGTATAATAGTAATCAAATTATACAGAGTTAAATTATATTAACATATCAAACTTACCGAAGTGTTAGACTTAATCTTAAATGAGGTGGAAGTGGCTCTCTACAATTAGTCGTCTGTTTCCCAATTAATGGTGACACTAAGTCTAATAATTCATAAAACGTCTCTGGTGACATACGCATGTAGTTGAAATACCATTCCTTATCATTCAGAGACATTTCTAGTACGAGATTTGTACCTGCTCCTTGCTCATCTCGTCTAGTGATAGTTGGGCGAATCCAATACTTCCTTTTTCGTTTTCTAGCTTGCGCTCGTTTATGACGAATAAGGTTTAAAGCAGCAACTAATAAAATTCGCTTCCTGATCAATAATAGTCTACGTATATCCATTTTTGATCACAGATAATATTAATTCGTCAATGTATCTGAATATATCAATTCCCTAAAGACTATCGACATAAGCCTCTCCATAACCCTATCATGTCTCAAAAAATGCTAACTGATCATTGAATGTCATTGATACCCTCCATCCTACACTAAAATTTATTACTGTACTTTGTTGCCATCTGCAGTCCTGTAGCCGTACTAAAGTTCAGTGTGAACAGGATATCGTACGGCGTCGTACTATCGGATGACGGACGTCGTACGTCCGACCCAGTGTGAACGCGCCAATAGGGACCGTGCAAGGCGAATAGGGCGCCATCTGAAAGCTGTTGTGTAAAGGAATTGGGAAGAATTTAACAAACGCATAAAGGGCAGTTACAGTGAAATTCCTTTTTATTAATTAAAATTAAATATTTTTTTTGTAAAATGCTATCCTCGAAAAAAACCTGTTGTATCAAGGGTTGCTCAAATACACCAGATCGTGTACGAAATATTAATCCATCAGTAAAATTCTATTTCTTTCCTACAAGTAGTGTTCACTTGCCATGGAAGAATCACAAATGTGTAAAGTGGATTAATGCAGTTAAAATTTGCATTAATCCACTGCTACAGTATTTTCTGATAATATATATAGGTGATATACAGTAAGTTAAGTAAGAGCGTGTACAGCGTTATTCATAAAAAATGTATTCAACAATATTTTTTCCACATACATACATTTGACATGTTCCAAGGCAATGCGCAATTATATTAATAATGAGTTCAATCACCCACCAGCATGAATAATCTCTTGGCATCTCTGAGGCATACTATCCACTAAATTTTCGGCGTATTCGCGGGGAAGTACCTTCCAAATACGTCAAATTTCTCAGGATACATACATCAAACAGAAGCTTCGAGGAAAACGTGTCTTCACTGTGAAGCAGCTATCCTGAGAAATTCAACGCATTTGGAAGGCACTTCCCCGCGAATACGCCGAAAATTTGGTGGATAGTATGCCTCGAAGATGCCAGCGATTATTGATGCTGGTGAGTTAACATATTTGCGCATTACCTTGAAACATGTCAAACATATGTATGTGGAAAAAGACATTGTTGAATACATTTTTTATGAATAACGCCGTACACGCTCTTACTTAACTTACTGTACTTACCACAATCTTTACATCATAAGTATTTGATACACTGGTTTGAGCTACAACTTTACAGGTTATAACGATCTCTCCGTTTTCGGTGTCATCTGTCTCTATTACATTAAGTACATGACCCGATTCAAATAATTTTTGTCCTTTGTCATTATTTTGACCTCGTATGAGGTGATTTTGGATTGGCCGAAAGCCATACTTAATAATTCTGATCATTTTTATAAATTCTCTAATAGCGTTACACTGTAAATTTATTCCCAAAAAGTACGTATTTCAGTCGTATGGTCGCGCGCACATCGGCGAATACACTGCCCTCTAGGTATAGCACGTGCACGGTCCCTATAGGGAACCTGCACGGAGATTGGTGTGCCTCCTATTGGTGACTAGTCGAAGTGTTCGCGTGCACGTTTATTTGCAATTCATACGGAGGAGAATAAAAACAACTATCAATTAATTAATAGTCATTGTTTTTAACTATGGGAGCATCACGTATGACATGTTGTATAAAAGGTTGTTATAATACACCACGGAAGGTTATTGATAAAAGTAAACAAATACATTTTTATACGTTTCCATCGGCTAGTACCCACAGGAGCCCCTTTCTCGAACTCGCTCGTATCATTGCATGCACGCATCTTAGCGAATAGACCAATCAGGATTAAGTATTCCGTTATGGTGGGGTTACGGACAACGGAATACTTGATCCTGATTGGTCTATTTACTGAGATGCGTGCATGCAAAGATACGAGCGAGTTCGAAAAAGGGGGCCGATCCCCTTGGCTAAGTCTCCCATTAATTACCATTTTAAAAATTCCATTGGATACCACTGACAGTCTGTCAAAGGTAAATCAATGGGGTTTTGCCAATGGTATCTTTCCCACTTATACTACCATTCGACATCCCATTTATTTTCCCATTCGTTTAATGGTGTTTTCATACCGTTGACATTACCATTCGTGAAATGGAATTAATTCCCATCCAATTATAACCATTCATTTCCCATTTGTTGAGTGATACTTTACTTAGCTATTTGTCCAAGACCCCCGTGGCCGCATCCGCGTCATCTCTGTTCGCGCTTCTTGTTCTGCCTCTCCTCCGCTTTCCTTCTGGCGCCTCGGTCGGTCTTCCCGCTGTCCCCTCGGCTTTTTTCGACTTTCCTGATCCGACGGCGCCCGAATCATCCTCCCCGCGTGCCCCACCTCCTCTTCCTCTGCCCATCTTCCCCTAACCTCACTTTTTCTTTCAACTTTTTTAAAGCCCTCCTTTGAAATCTAGAGCAGTCCCCTCTCTTTCTCCTGCGTGTTCTTACTGGCGGCACGCTCTGCACTCCCCTGATCCGAAAAATCGCTGCGATTATCCTGTAATATCGCTGTATCGGCACTGTTTCCTGCGATCGATCCGCAACGCGTCTAGTCGTAACCGGCTTCCGCATGGAACTCCGTTATTTGCCATTGGACTCCCATTAGTTACTATTGGAATAAAATACCATTTAAATGTTCCCAGTAACTTGCCATTGATCCTCCATTGGTAACGAATGGGAACACATACCTTTCAATATTTCCCACTGATTTGCCAGTGGAGTCCCATTTATATTGAATGGTAGAAAGTGTCAGTTCATTTTTCCCTCCGAATTTCCATTGCGATCCCATTGGTTACCTTTAGGTCCCATTCATTACCATTAAACACGCAATGGAAAACTTTGCTAAGGGGCGAGGCCTTGGAAACTTGATAAACGCAAATTGTGGATTAAAGCTGTACAAAAATTTGTGTAAGTACAAAAGCAAAACTTATTCTCGTATTTATAGAATTATAAAAAGTACCTACAATGTCAGTAAGAGTGGTTCACATTGTTTTTTATGTACTAAAATTAATGGAATCGAAAAAATAATTGTGTGCATTATGACGGCATAATGTACATAGTCTCTTCTATTTTTTCTTCTTTTTCAGTAAAGATCCGGCAGTTTTTGATACCAACACCAGTTTAAAACATGATCAGCTTGTAATCATTTTGACCCTTTGACAAAATTCTGATTGATTTCGAGGTTGTGCTTCATTGGAATAAACCCATATTTAATTACTTTTAACATTTTGTTAATATTTCGATATCACTCTAATACTTTATTGCACGCTGATACATCTAATAACCGCCAGAAGTGGTGCTGCCGTCGATTTACTACGCCATCTACAGTTCGTGCAAGTTTCCTATAGAGGCCCCTAACTTTTCTTCGCTACAAAACATGGCGACCGCTACCACTTAAGCGCGATTTATAAACTCTTCCGCTGCCGCTCCCGTTCGCCGTTCCCGTTCCCGTTACCGCTGCCGTCTGAAAGGGTCATTTATAAACTTTTCCGCTGCCGCTCACGTTCCCGTTGCCGCTGCCATGATTCGTACGCTCTGAGGTTATATTGATTTCTGACATTTATGAGGTTAGCGTTTTATAAACATATGCCAGTGATCACGTACCGTTTGTGTGTGTGATGCGATTAGAATGCTGCCGTGAAGAAGCTCCTGAATTAAAAAATGGCATCGAAACCGATCTGAACGACGCCAACACCCGCGGATGACTACGCATGCTCATTCATGCTTGTCCGGTGATTCTATTGGATAAAAGTTTTAATATTACGATCAAAACGATTACTTACAGTAATTAGCATTGATCCCAAAGCAAGAAATCTTAAAGTTGGCAATAATTTCGTTGCTGGCTGAATTGCTGCATTTCTTTGCGACCTCGGTACAATGCGATGTCGTATTTGTCCCAATAATCTCTGGCCGGTTTTGTTTTTCCAAACGAAATCGAGTGAAGAATTCTACATCATTGTAAGTATTCTTCGAAATAGTCAACTCTGGAATAGTTTTGCATTAGATATTGATTATAAATTATAATAGGTATAGGTATCTTTTATTTACTCACCGGGCACGTATTTTCTTCGGATTTCTCATTCTTGGTAATACGTCAATATCTTCATCAAATGATGATTCGAATCTACACCTAGGTAATTTCGCGCGACACATTTTAGATTATAGTTCTTTTTTAATAGGAGAATAGAAGCTCATAGAAACGTGGGGAAAATTTTGTTTTCTCTCTTCGCTCTTTTACTCAGAAAATGCAAGTTTAAATTTAAAATTTACGCACGCGGGTCTCTAATCGCGAGAATCTCAACGGTATCCAATAATATCAACCAAAGAAGTCATCTACCATTGCATTGTCTTGTATAAGTAACATTTAAATTTATCTAGGTAGACATTATACCTTTCTTCAATTCGCGTGATTGCAGAGTTTTCAGGAGCAGAAGTGATACATCCGTCGTACGATGTAGAATATGAAAAAATTTTAGATTTGCATTGATACACTTTTGTAAGATACCTCGGCATTAGACATCAAGTCGTACAACGCTCTTTGTATACTTTTTAGATAGGGTCGCGTATATTTAAAAAAAACGATAACATTGTACTGCTCTATGTAATCTCAGAGTAATGTCACCGCGTGATAAATCTTAAGTTGTAGCGATTTAAAAGTTTATAGATTTTAGAATATATTTTGTCCGATACGAGATTTTGATCAAATGGTGCAATTTTACGTTGTAATTACTATTATTGACGACTCTCATAATTTTTTGAGACTGAACACATTCTTGTTGGTGAGATCGAATGTTTGGACGTGTTTTGTACCTGATGCTTTTATCGACGACTCGAAAATAAAAGTTATTGTTACGAAAATATAAATATATTGTTATAGATATCTTTTATTTACCGGGCACATATTTTCTTCGGATTTCTGATTCTTGGTAATACGTCAATGTCATCATCAGATGATGATTAAAAAACTGGTACATCAATCAACTCTATTTCAAAATTAATAATAATTTACCACAACGATCAGGTTATGATTATGTCATGAAAGAATAAAGACGTCAAACAAAAAAAGTTAGGTTATACTGAGAATAACAACTCCGAATTTCGTTTATCGCGCCGGAACAGCTGTCAAAACGACCAAATGTCATGCGCAGTACGTACCGTATGTCCGCGATCATTTGAACCATAGGAAAATTGCGAGTTTTGCATGAGCACCCCTTTGGGTCTCCTCGTCCAATAGAATCACCGGAGAAGCGTGAATGCGCATGCGTAGTCATCCGCGAGTGTGGCGACGTCAGCAAGTTCAGATCGATTATTTCGATAACCGATCTGAACTTGCTGACGACGCCACACTCGCGGATGACTACGCATGCGCATTCACGCTTGTCCGGTGATTCTATTGGACGAGGAGACCCAAAGGGGTGCTCATGCAAAACTCGCAATTTTTCTATGGTTCAAATGATCGCGGACATACGGTACACCCGGGGACACGGTATCTGTCGCTGGTGACTTTTTTTAAACGTTATTTTTAAACGTACTAACCAATGAATAATTAATTCTCATGGCTCATTAGCTACGGTGGCGTCTACTCTCGTTAATGAAAGTATGAGGATTATTAATTATTGGTTAGTACGTTTAAAAATAACGTTTAAAAAAAGTCACCAGCGACAGATACCGTGTCCCCGGGTGTACTTCTTACTACCAACCTAAAAATAATTTTAGATGGCCAACGCTTATACCTGGAATAGTTATCCCAGGCAAACTTGGAGCTGGTAAAACGCCTGCGCTTTATACCAGGTATAAAGAAGAGAGAGAGAGAGAGAGTATAAATTTATTCTCGGTATACTTATTCTAGGTATAACTTGGCTTTGGTAAAACCGGCCCTAAGTGAAATAAAGCGGCCGCGTCTCCGAGGGTCGCCGCTGCCGGGCGTGCCTATACGAACGCGCCTTATAGTGTTATAGGTACGTAACGCCTTCTTCAGGATCAAAAACTAATTTCAATAAGATCGTGTTAACGTTAAGGGAATAAATCTGCGAATGCTTACAATAACCGATAACCGAAAACCAGGACGTGCAGTTTAGCAGTCCAAAAACTCTCTATTCTCTGCAGGAACAAACCTGTTAACTTCAACCAATAGAATCAGCTCTCTTCATATCTCATAAGAACGTCCCTTGACACTAGAAAAAGGTCCACCTTAAAGTTTCTCTGGACAGAGACTAAAACGAACCACGTGATTTTCAACGGCCAATCAGCTGTTCGGCTTTATCCTGCCGCCAAGCTCGTGTCTGCTCTATTTGCACGAGAAAGCAGTATTTTCTCGTCGCATTGTCTCGTCGGTGTTCGGTTTGCGTGAGAGTGTCCGATACGACGCGAAAGTGCGGTCGATTTACTTTGGTGTTACGCGTGGATGGGCGTATTCGTCTTTCTCTGAATTCGAGAATTTTAATGGCAAATGGTGCCCTGTCGAAGTCGCCATTTTGGAGATACCCTGGGTCCGGGCGAGTAACAACCCTTATGATCTTTTTACAATCTCCTCGTCGTCAATCGTTCATTGGGATTGCTATCGACGTTCTATCAATTTGGAAGGATCAATGATGACGCAACAGAATAAAACCATGAATTTCCTGATACACGACGCCAACGGTAAGTCGGCTAAGTGCGCGCCAACAGTCGGCGTATCTCGATGGCCGTCGTGTCGTAACGTTGCTTCTTCGATTTTATTTGTCTCTTGTCTCGTTTTTCCGCTTTCTATACGTCCCATGGAACCACGATTGCGTTCCCTCGTTTCCCGCCAGCTCCTTTGACGCCACCACGTTTCTACGTCCCTTTTACTTTTTCCGCAAGATTTTCCCACGCGGCAACGTGCGTGGCGATTTCGATTGTTGGCGAGCGGCATATATTAATCTTATTTACATAAGTCGAATGCACGCGGAATTCAGTCGGTTCGTCATTCCGATATGAGCAGCGATTCTTTGGTAAAACATGCGTTGTGCCTGTCTGGTTAACCATCAGGTACTATCGGAGAAAGACTAAAATTGCTCCGGAGATGACGGATTTGTTTGATTCGAAGGCACGTGTGTATCGTACACGAGCGTACCTGTTAACTTATTTAGTTACGCATTATGAGAGTCATTAGTATTATTAACTCTTATGTGTATTTTTATAGTGGAAGAGAGGGTAAGCATTTGGAGGAGTTAATGTCATAAAGAATTGGCATTATTATGATATGTAATTTGCCCCTTTCGCGTTTGTTTATGTTTATAAATGGCACAGATTTATAGAGGGAAAATTATAGTGGTATTAGCATGAGAATTTACACCATTCGTGCGAAGTTTTCTAGTATTGCCACTGTTTAGAGCCATGATCGTTTTTATATAATACGTCGTTGATTTCAAAGTATATATGCATCATGTTCAATCATAGTCGGTACGAGCTAGTTAGATTCATCACAATCAATAAATTAGAGCCTGATTTTGATTCCTTATTTTCTCAATTACTCCTCATAGATTTTAATAAACTTGAACAGCTTTCTCAGATTTTCTTATTTATAAACTAAAGTGGCCACTAGATTCAAGAAACTGGTAAGCCCCGGGAAAGTTAGAAGACTAAGAAATTCCATTGGATTTTGATCTATCTTTTTTTCCAGCGTTTGAGCTTGTTTTATCTCAATTAAAAGTAAAGCTTTTCTAATAATGCTTTAAATTTAATTCCATACCAAATCTACATTATTCTTATATTTTATACATATACATATTGAAACATATAACACAATTGAATTTTCGATGGCTTGTATTTGCATCGATAATTATATTACTTTTGTATTATAATAAATAAGGGTTACTAGTCATAACTAAAAGATGCACGCCTATTCTTGAAACCGGAAGTTGACATTCACAAAATTATTATGTACGTTTTATGCGCCAAGTCAAAGGATAAAATTTTTGAAAATCACGCTCGTTTGGGAGATATATGCTACTGTCCACGGTAATTAGGACAACCCGTATAGCAAAACGCCATACTTTAGAATGCAACTTTATTTTCTTTTTAAGGTTTTAAACCTATTCAGTGTTAAATTCTTGAACTTCAAGTAGTTATCACATGCTAGTGTCATCTATAATAATGAGTCTCCTATGTCAGAAAATGTTTAAATAAATTGATTGAGATGTCTGACGATATCCTTCAAAATACACATAATAGCAGCATTTAAGTATTGAAACGTATAAGAAAAATGATAAATAATGTTTGCATGGTGCATATATCAATATGTACTAACCGAAATGATGATTGGGACTGATTGTGGCCTTCTCAGCTTGGGAAAAGTCAATTTCGTTTTATTTGCTGGAGATTTCAGATAAGGTTGCCATTAATACGTGGTTGAAGTTTTAACAAATTCTTAGCAAATCGATTTCATGCGCAAATATCTTAAACGATAATTTGGAATTTTTAAATAGTAGGTGAGGAAAGGTGGAGTTTTAAATCTGGAAAGTATGGAAAAGTCTAATCAAAGTTAAAAACGTTCAAACTGTAATGAAGTTATTAAGAGAAACTATTTAAATAACTAAGAGAGTTTCAGCCTTCTTCTTTCACTCTGGATGAAAAATTGTCAAAAATCATAATTTTTTGAAAATTTCAGAAGTTTCGTGATAGTACTGTGAGTTATTCAAGGAATATTTTTATGAAAACAATATTATACAAGTGAGGATGCCTGTAATTAAATTTGGATTACGTTACTTGCGTACATTTTATAGTTAGTAATATACATGTATAATTATTCGATACTATGCGTACAGGGTGAACAGAATCCCGCGAGTTAAAAGAGTGGTAACTCCATTAGTATTTTCTGCTTGGAGGACTGTATGCATATACTCGGGGCAGAAATATAGCAAGTTTGATGTTGATTGTACGTTTAAAGTTGGCGTTACCATATAGCCAAACAAAAATGTACTGAAAATATAAAAGCTAATTAAAATTGGACGTAATACTCCTTTTTAAATTTAAGAGTTTTTACCCTCTAAAAGTGATCGAATTAAAAACCAGTTGATGCTGCCTAGAGTAAAGAAGAACCTTAAAAAGTTAACTTCATATTAAAAATGAAGAGCTTTTTGAGGATTCTACTCTCGTTTATAAGGACAGCTTTAGTATTCCAGAATAAAAAAATATTCATATACATATATGATACTGTAGATTACATGCCTGGTAATGTTATCGCTATTAAAAATAAAACATTTAGTTTTTTTTAGTAATTCAGAACTATATAAAGAGTTTATATATTATAGAGATCCAACAGCTATTACAGTTATTTGGATTGAAGACAGAGTAGCTACGGAACTGGAAAATCGGGAAATGTCAGGGAATTGGATTCGTCAGGGATAAGTCGGGAAAATATCAGAGAATTTTGAATTTTTACTGGAAATTGTAAATAAAGCGTTGTTCATTTCTCGAAATTTCACTATTGATACATTTTATGATGCAGTTTGCGCTGCTGCTTCAGATATCTCCAGTAATAGCGAACGCGTGCCCCATCAACTAGAATTAAGGCTCGTGTCCATTTGGAAGTGACTTGCGACAGTTTTTGTTAGAGCAACTTGGATTTGCGTATACACTTGAATCAAAATTCCCGCAAGTTTACTTGCGACAACACTTTCAACTGGGCCCGAAAGCATAGAGCGCCATTTTGCTCTAGCAAGTATCACGTGTCCACTTGCAAGTTCGGACAGGTCGCAAGCACTTCCGCTGAGAGCACAAGTTTGCAGCAAGTCAACTTGCAGCGCTGTTTACACATGTTGCAAGTGCTGTCTGACAGCCAAAATTGCGCAATTTATTGCAAGAGTGGACACGAACCTTTAGAGTCCCTAATATCCACGTTACTTTCTTAGTGTATAAACTTCTTTGCAACCTCATGGTCTTGTGTTATGGTTATTCATAGTTCTGTTTATTTGATTATAAAAGAAAACTCTAATATGAGCAAAACATATTAGGAATACTTACAACTTTATCTGAAACAATCAGGAAAACATCAGGGAAAAATCAGGGAATTCTATATTCAAGTTTCTGTAACTATCCCGTGAAGAGCTTACGATGTCAAGCACTGTAGAACATCTATATAGGTTTAATTTTTCTCTGTTCCAAAGTAATAATTTGCAATTTAAAACTCTATATGGTATACGTGTAGAAATAATATTGGCCAATTTTTATGGATATGTATCTTACAGATATGTTTGGTAGGATTATGGTAAACGGTTATACGGTTTTTCTATCTTCCATTTCCTTACGGGTAAGTTTACGCTAACACTTAAGGGGGTTATCAAGTCTAGAATGTTAAAAAAATCGATTTTTTAAAATTGCATTTTATGAAAGTAGAACTTTTCCGGAGAGTTTTTAGTAAAGACCGCACCGCGCTACGTTCAAAATTGTCGCCGCTGTGAGAGTTCATTTTGTTCGATTTATGTGAGCTGGAACCTAAAACTTTTCATAGAAACCTGTTTTTCTCAAAAAAAAGTTTTTCTAACCTTCCGTACATTGTATCTTAAAAACCGTAGCTCTCAGATTAATATGAAATTTTCAGGGAATATTTATATTATCAGTATCTTTAGAATGAACTACTCTTATGCCCCCAAATTGATTATTTCAATAATTACAGGCCTCTGTTTACTTAAAATTTCAAGCTTTTTCTGTACTGTAAATTAAAAAATGCCTATAAAAATCTACCAAATGATTTTTTCTCAACCATAGTACAGGGTCTTCATAAATGATTACAGACCATGTGACAAGCCACGTGACCTACGCGCATATACTATTGGTTGAGAGCTCGGACTAGTACCAATTGTGCAATGTTGGTTGGATATGCGCGTAGGTCACGTGGTCTGTAATCATTTATGAAGACCCTGTAGTTCATTCCATAGAAAATAGTATTGAAAACTAAACTCACTTTACCAAATTGTACCAGATCAACCGGTTTGGCCAAAGTGATGTAAGGAAGGAGACCGCACAATTTTACCAGACAAACCTTCCATCACTGGAATGGCAGTATTTTTTCTAAAATTCTGAAAAAATTCAAAAATGTTCTTTAAGTATTAATAACAATGTTGTGTTAATTTCACTTTAATCGGGGTTTTCATTTAGCCCTGAAAAAAATCCCAACAATTAGTAATTTTCGGTATTCTAGACTTGATAACCCCCTTAAGTCTGCTGTAGACAGAGTATAAGGGCTCAGTTTAGATAGTTACTTAACCACGATTTAAAATTCAGGACATATAGTCAGACGTTCCCTAAGTACCCTATCCTGAGAATGTCACTGTATGTCGAGATAATTTCCAGACGTTTAGAATTAAGAAATTGCTAGTCGGGAGTATTATTGAATACAAACATATACCTTTTTATAATTCTCGGCATCGATACATAATTTCACTATTCGTGTCCCATGATTTATGATCGATCATTGTATGCATTTCTGGTTTCATGAGGTAATTGATCACAGAATAGTAAAAAATGAAGCCCTTGCATTAAGTGGGCCTGGGAGTCAACAGGGAATTTTGATCTCTAGCCCTTTGGAACCAGCTTTTCTTCAGTTGCGAGAATCGCATACATTCCACATTTTCCAACCAATGATGTTTATGGAAAATTATCACTATATCGATGGTGCAGCGCACAATTGTGTTAAGTGTTGGGTTGGCCACCATCGATATTCAGAAATTTGTTTCGCTAGTTTCTCCGAAATTATCCATTTTCGCGAAATGAAATAATTTTTTTCGAAATCTATGTGCCATACTACATTTCCTGAAATGCAATCGGCTTAAGTTACGATTTAAATTAATGAAAATATTGTTGTTATAACAACATGGCCCAGTCGTGTATCGGATTGTCTGCTACCAGTAATTTTATTATTTTCCAATTTCGTTACCCTTGTATGGTAGTTATGATTTCAGGAAATAATTTCGGTCCATTTACATATCTGTAGGTACCCCAGGATAAAAGTGTATTATGTCGAAAATTGGATTTTTGCAGCAATACGCTAAGTATTAAGTCAACTTTAGTATGTAAAACCGTTTTAAGTGCCACCTATGATACCAAAGGAAATAGAATAATGAGGGGGTCAGTGGAAAAGTGGTACAAGTCACAATTTGGATTATTTGAGCTAACTGCAAAAATGCATAGTTAAAATAAATATCTGTTTAGAAAAAAAAGTGGTATAAGTGGCAACCATACCATTATACACTTATACCATTTTTTTCGAAACAGATATTTACTTTAACTATGCATTTTTGCAGTTAACTCAAATAATCCAAATTGTGACTTGTACCACTTTTCCACTGATCCCCTCAATTATAACTGTATTACTTAAGTCACACAATCTGCCGGGATAAAACAATATTAGAATTAGTCAAACACTTTTCCCAAGAACTGCTAATTTGGACTTAATACACTTTTATCCTCGGGTACAGGTATGAAAAATGCATTAACTTTATGATTTTCGTTTTAATCACAGAGAAAGTAGTCAAACAAATTCTAGTTAAGTTACTTTTCTAGGAAAAACTCCACATTAATTAAATTCCACATTTGCCCAGAAGGGGCCACTAGTTGTACTCCTCAGTAGTCTAGGCCCGCTTAAGGATGTATCACCTATATATCGAATCCTAACAGAACTTTATGAAATTTGCACAGGCAGTGTATATGATTAAAACAAGTTAACCTGCAACATTTGAAGTCGATTGTCTGTGTAGTTAAAAAGTTATGCAGCAATGAAATTTCACTAATATTACACGGGTTCATATGGAGAAACATTAAATCGACGGATATTAACTGTGAATTAACACGAAATAATTAAGAAAAATTCTTGAAATTTGTCTGGTTTACTAAGAGGTTAGGGGTTAATGTTCATGCCAAATTTCATGAACTTCGTCTATCCCATTTTCGAGTTATTCCATACAAATTTCAATTTTTATAGAAAGGCACGTTAAACGTGGCAACAACGCTTGCATGTAGTGCAGTGCAGGAGGTACTATTCAAGAAACCCCGAGAAAAAATTCTTATAACAGGGGCGTAAGAATATCTAGCCGAGGGTGAATTTAAGGTTATGGACGCATCGGAGTCGCAGGTTACGTCGTATGCATCATTTTCGATGTTTTCTTCTCTTTCATTGTGCATCATTGGCGGGTCTTCCAGTTTTCTTTTCTTCTTCGATCTTTGTGACAGCGCAATCCGGCTTTCGTACACTTTTCTTGTCACGAGTTTTTCTTTCCATCGATATCCCCACATTTTTAAAGAAATTTTGGTTCAAATATGGACGCTGCAGGGGGGCCTTTCTCGAGTCACTCGCAAAGTTACGTATGCGCATCTTAGCGAATAGACCAATCAGGATCAAGTATTCCGTTGGGGTGGCGGTCCTGATTGGTCTATTCGCTAAGATGCGTATACGTAACTTTGCGAGTAGACACTTTTAGCACGTCCTAAATTTTAAACGTATCCGTATACGCATATCTCTGCGCATGCGCAGAACAGATACGGTGGTCTCGATGCGTTACGTTGCCCGTATCGTTAAGGTTACCGCACACTAGGGCGTCGCGGCGCGTCAAAATACCGACTGGATAAAATACATACAAATAAATGTACCACCGCACACTAGAGCGGCGCGTCGCGTCGCGTCAGGGACGGGGTTCTTGCCCAGAGCGGCGCTTCGCGTCGCGTCGCGTCAAAATACCGACTGGATAAAATACATACAAATGAATGTACTACCGCACACTCTAGAGCGGCGCGGCGCGTCGCGTCGCGTCGAGGACGGGGATTCTTCCCTTCGAATCCTTGGCGTCAAACGACGCGTCCCGACGGGACGGTCATAAAGACGGGTCGTCTTTGCCCGTCACACAATAGACGAAATTCGGAATATCGATTCTTACCACTCACTATCATCGCGATCAAAATACCTCGTGGTTAATATTGTGACTAGACGGCCGAATTCTCCAAGACTGGCGCGTTTTTTATTGATAGGATGGATCCACATTCTCTTCTTTCTATTTCTCTCTGACATCAATGCTACCATAAAAGCAATTTCCTCATTAGAACTACTGCTGCCGTCGTACATCTTGTTACACTGCTAGATACCGTCTGATTATAATATATTTTATAAAATTTACGGACATTCAAGTCCGAATCTGTCGGTTGCCGCCGGAAAAGTGGGCGATGCCACCATCCATCGCGGAGCGTCACCGAGCCGTGACGTAAAATTTACTGACATCATGTCGTAAAATTTGTGGACATTCAGGTAATAATCGCCGGGCTTAGACGCACCCCGACGCGACGCGACGCCCAAGTGTGCGGTAACCTTTACGGGCCTACCGTCGTATCCCTGTCCGAACACGTATCCTGTCGCGTATGCAACTAGACTCGGTAACTTTCGAGAGTTACTAGATTTTATAGCGGTAAGATTCAAATATTAGTTCATCCTCTCTTAATTTCCGCCATTGGTCGCGATGGCGAGGCGGGCGTTATGTTAGGCAGGCGCAAGGCGCCTCGATGCCGCTCTTCAATTTCGGGTTAATCATAATTGTGGAGGCTTCTACTACTACCTTACTAAAACCCTCTTAAGAAATAGATCAATAGGACTGTATAGGTATACTTGTTAAGGAAACTCGATTTACAACAATCGGGTCAGGAATTTGTTGAGCCCTGGCTAGCCTCGGTATATCCCTTCTTCTAAACCTAAACATGGCAAGGCTTAGTGTATCGTTATAAAAGGCAAGATCAAAATTTCCATAGAGAGCTGCTCGGTTACTCAGGAAGTCCCCATCGTGTAAAATATGCCTCATCACTAGATCGTCCAAATCGTCGTCATCTTCATCAGCCTCATTAATTAGGATGGGGTGAAGTATATCGTCCATAATTATGTACAATAATTAGGGTAAACCACCCAGTTATTGGACACCTTGAGAGAACGGAGTTAACGAGAGAGGAGATCTTAGGTGAGGGGGCGTCAAGCAAGAAGGTATCGTGGCTAAGAACGATAGACCAGAGGAAGAAAGAGAAGGAGAAAGAGAAAACGCGTACAAAATGCATGATACAGAGGAATGATAACGGTTTACGTAAAGAGAAGTATGCATGGAAAGAATTATGGAATGCTGGTATGGGAGGAACACTGTAGGGAATATGTTTGTTACTTGCCAAGTCCTTTTCTAGGCCAGTGGGCCGAAATAAACTATCTACCTATCTATCTATCTATTGAACACCTTGCAGTTATTAGACAGTCTAATTTAAATTAATAAAAACAAGATTTCTAGTTCTTACTTAAATAAATATTATCAATAAAAAAATAAGAACACTGTCCAATAACTAAGTTCTTTGACAGTTTTTTTAAGGTTATTGCTTTCGGTTTCGTATACGTATGGGTAGATCGATGCTTGCTTAAACAGTTATTTTTCGGCCAACGTAAGTCGATAAGTTTACGGATACGGATAGGGATACGGAGAAAATTTCAGGGTTTGCTAAAAGTATCTAGTGACTCGAGAAAGGGAGCCCAGGGCTGGCAACTGTGAGGCACGTAAATACAAACTTAGCGTTGTTGCCACATTTCGCGCATTCATTGGGCACAGCGTATCAATTTGATTAAAAAGTTATTGCTTATCACTTTCTCTTTTTAATTATATAAATAAATGTTAAATACATAGTGCTTCATTCTTACTATGACGCGAAGAGCCTAGTATGAATATACTATTTCTAAATTTTTATTTTTTATAGTTGCACCTATTTGTACAGTTAGATATAAAAGTTTTTCTCAAGAAATGAAATATTGTCAAATTAGCTTAAGTACATTTTAAAAATAGTAAAAAAAGCATTCGACAGATATAATGACATTCATTATATCATTTAAGACGCTTTTGTCATGTTTTCACGCAAGTTAAATCGAAATCGACATATTGTGGTTCAAACTATATAGGTGATACATCCTTAAGGTTTCTCGAGCGGTACAGGGGCTTTTCCCTGCTAAAAGTTAGTCAACTGAAGTGCAGTAACACTCTAAAGTATGTTCTTCGTGCAGTGTGGCAATAACGTTTGACGTACAATAGTATGTGTGTATCTGTGAGTTCAAAAATGGAGCCCAAAACATCTGGTCATGCATCTGTACGTCATGCAACGTTGCCACATTGACTTATCAAAGGTTAAATTTATAAAGAACAATTAATAAAAAATAACGGGCTTCTTAATGAACGTGAAAATTGGTATAGGTGATTTTAGTTCATTAAACTTGCTGTTCAAAAAATTTCAGAATCTTTTCACTATCTTTCTCAGAAATATCGCGGTTTGTTGGTTATAACCCATAAGAACGTATGTTATTTTGTTATTCAAAAATCTCTGCAACGAGCTTCTTAAAAGACTTGAAAATTTAACTGAATCTTTTTTTTACTTTAATCTACCGAATGCAATCATTTTCAAGCATTTCTCACTATTTTTAGTTTAACGCTCGAGAAACCTTAAGGACTTACGATTTAAGAGGCCGACACACGCCGTCTGGAAATGTAAAGATATATTTCCAACATGGTGCATAAAAACCTTTTGTATTTTCGCCACCACACTTAAAAAACATATCTAGGGCCCTATATAAAAAAAAATTTCTTTGTTGTAATCAATCGACAAAATCAGAAATTTTTCTTTTTTTTCTATAGGGCCCTAGATTTATGTTTGTAAGTGTGGTAGCGAAAATACAAAAGGCTCTTATGCACCATGTTGGAAATATATCTTTACATTTCCAGATGGCGTGTGTCGGCCTCTTAAAGCACTTTAAAGAGCATATAGAAATAATGTGCGACTATTTAGAATAAATGGCTCGCGTTCCAATGCGTTTTAAAATCCATAGACATCGTTTTTCGCGGTCCGATATGGCGGGACTCAGCTGACTTAATTATTTAGAATTAAGACCCCATGATTCTTAAGTGCTTTAAATCGTAAGCCCTTAATTCTAAATAGTAAAAAAAACTGAATCCTTAATTCAGAACCGCGAAGAAATGCTTCTATATAAATTCTTCATTTTACTTCGAGAAACTGACACTTTTAAAGTGCGTTCGTAGCAAAGAGCAAGGATAAATAAATGCTATTTTTTCAGACGACGTCCGTTTGAAAGGACCTCTAATTCGAAGCCTCCCACCTAACCCAGCCTCGTTTTCTGGAACCAGAAATTGGACGGAGTGGTGGAATCTCCCGACGCCCCCCCCCCCCCCCCCTTCCGTCTTAAATCTTTATTATTATATTTCCTATTATTCTTTAACTAACTGCAAAATATTCGTTTTTTAAAACTAGAAAAGCGTACCTTATACCGAAAAGTGCTATATCTAGTTCTTAATTCTGAATAGAACAGCCAAAAATGAATCCTATGTAGTCTATAGTACTCCACATGGTGAGCTTTTAATTCCAAACGGCTGAAAACGATATCTACAAGGTGTCCCAGAAAATACACGCCAGCGTAGCGGGTTGCATATCGGTAGACGCACCCGATCCAAGATGGTTCTCTAAAATTCGGTTGTAATACCGACAGCCCAGACACGAACCGAATAGACGTTCCAGTCCGAAAGACATTGGTCATCTCATTAGTGTTGAATGGGACAGACGCTCCGTATAGTTTGATAATCGTTTGGCGTGTATTTTCTGGGACACCCTATATGTAGGAGCCTTAAGTTGTGAATGATTGAAAATATTGGGCCCTCAATGTTAAACAGCGGAAATATGAATTTGTTTGTCGCACTCTACGATGTTGCAGATACAAGAGTATTCTTTATTTTCTAATTTAAATTTATCCTTGATCTCTCAGTATGTCGTAAATAGTATGAAATAACAATCAATGAAATTGTTAAATGCTAGCTTGTAGTTAATTAATTAAAATATTTAACGATATATTTTTAAACTCTTAAATAGCTTTACTTTCTACTAAAAATTTAACGTTAAAAGTTTTTTCTTCTTTGTAAGAGTGCCAAATTGTACTTCAATTTGCCAAATTATCCTGCCGACAAGCCCGCTTTTGACACGTTAAATGCAGACTTGTCGGCAGGATTACTCTATCGGGCAGTATATCGGCATGTTGTACAACCGGCCCTTAGTCCAACACTTGGTGCCTTTAATATTCGGACTGCTTCTGGTAGCAACGGTGTTAATGATTTGCAAGGTAATTGGCGCAAACTAGAAATATATGGGTCGAATGTTAACAGCAATCGTAAAAAATGTCTTCCATAGTTTTTTGTCGAGAAGATTTTCTTGCAAAATCCCTTCTATATTTTGTAATATACTTATTACTAGATTCTTGTGCGTCTTCCGACATTTGTCCTATAGGTAAGATGGCAGACTGTATTATTTGTGCGCCATGAATTAAAATTGTATGCACGGAAGTTGGCATGTATTATAGAACCACGGATATAGCTCATATCTAGTATAAAATTAGTCATTTCCGCCCTTTACAAAGCTAACTTATTAATCGACGGATAGCGGTATCGGTCGAAGTAGGTACTGCGGGAGACGGCTTATTTCCGATCCGTTGGTTAATTAACCTTTCCGGGAAAGGGAATTTTTAATTTTTGTAAATATAACTTCATATTCGTAATCAGCAACCCAAAAGACCCCCCTATACCAAATTTGACATGAATCCATCGATTTTCGATAATCTCGCTCGCCATATTGGATCCGCCATCTTGAATTTTTGAAATCCGACTTCAGATTTGTGATCAGCGACCCAAAAAACCCCCTATACCGAATTTGGTTTAAGTGCATTACATTTCATATTTTACGTTTTTACTATTCCAAGTGCAGAACATGTGCTTTTTTTTACAAAAACTTGCAATAATTGCAAGTGCGCAGATATACGCAGCATTTTTTTTGTTTCCATTAGATAATAGTTCAATCTACAATCTCCAATAAGTCTCTTTGTGGAATTATGCGGAACTTATAAACTTTTTTCTATGAGAATTAAATTTTCGGTCGTAATTTCACCTTACTTTTCGTAAAAATAAGTTGTTCATAGATATTACATTAATTATTCATATGCGTTTTATAATACGTCACAACAATCTTCAAACTTTCAAATCTCGAATCCATTTTGCAGATTTGAAATCGATCGAGTTTTACAAATTTGCGACCACTTGTAAGTAGAACGTGGCTGAATCGACTTCGAGCCGGCGCGTCTTTCAACGACGAAGGTCACTTTTGAACTGATATACACTATCAGGTAGAAGGCATTGTGTGCTCTCTCTCTCTCGGAATTAGATCCTCTGACTTTTTGTGTCACTAACCAACCACTCGAAAACCCCGAATTAAAATCTTCATTTTTCGACTTTTGGCCATCTTTTCGGGATTTCGTTCACTGTGGGTCAGTGGAAAAGTGGTACAAGTCACAATTTGGATTATTTGAGTTAACTGCAAAAATGCATACCATAAATATCTGTTTCGAAAAAAATGGTATTTTAAGTGTATAATGGTATGGTTGCCACTTTTTTTCCTAAATAGATATTTACTTTAACTATGCATTTTTGCAGTTAACTCAAATAATCCAAATTGTGACTTGTACCACTTTTCCACTGACCCCCTCAAATATCCCCGTTGTTTTGTAATATAATATAAAATATCTTAAAGGAAAAAGTGCTTTGATGTCAAGGGAGACATATGGTACCCCAGACAAGCTTTACTGAAGATAATGATCTCCACAAATAATGATTTGTGGAGGAATCAAGATCATTGATTGATTTTCTAAACGGGATTATATATTTACATTTGGTATTGTAACCGATATTTAGAGGAAATTTTAATGACTTATAAAATCGCATGATCTTCGAACGATCTTGAATCCAGAAAATAACACTCGACTATCGAATTCCTAGAAGAATAGGAAAAGAAAGGAAAGAAAAGGTAACAGAGAAATTTGAATTTTCCATTAAGGGGTTATACGCAGTCAGAAGGCCGAAAAAAATCGATTTTTCAAGAACTTTTCCTAGGAAGACATTTTAATTTATTAACGTAAACATTTATATACATATTGTGGCAACTTTTAACTTTACTTTCATATTTTTTATTTATCAAAGTAATTATTTTTAAAGCTGCTATAGCCGATCTCTGGGAGCTCCTCTAAAGAAAAGGCGTCTTGCGGTGAGCACGATATCTCTGGATTGGATCATCTGAATTGAAAAAACCAAAAAAGTTACGTTAATATAAGATATTATTTAGAACTTAATCGAAGGAATAAGCAAAATATTAATTTTTGACAAAATTGCGGCTTCTTAAAACAAAAGTTTCGATTTTCGACATAAATTTAGGTCTTAAATTGGTTATAAAATGGAAAGTAGTAGTAGTAGTAGTAGTAGTAGTAGTTTATTTTGTCTTATGTACAGTTTTTTTTACAACTTTTTACATCTTTCCCCCCCGTCCCCCGAGTCGCTTATCCTATCTATTTATTTATTACAGTTCTATGTCTACCCTTTTGGTGTTTTGCCCCCAACCCCCCCCTTTCTTATTGCTCCGTCGTCTGCGCCTTTGCCAACTTTTCAAATTGTCTTGCATATTCACATATTGCTGGTATCGGCCTACCTTTCATACATCTTTGTATCCATTGGGTTAACTCCCCTCCCTCCCGTTCTCCTCTTTACTTCTCAAACTCCTCTCTTGCTTTTTCCTCCATTTTTTCATTCGCCTTCTTACATCCCCAAATATGATCCGTGTTCTCTTCTTCCTCTCCACATACCCTGCATTTTTTGTCCTTGTACCCCCTCTCTCTCCTTCATTGCCTAGGTTCCCGCACCTGATTCTTGCCCACTGTTCCTTGTCCCTCCCTTTTATTTCCCTTAGTTCCCAATATTCTTCCTCTTAAATGTCGTTTTTCCATTCCTTGTATTGCCTACAGTATCTTGAGTTATTGATTCTTTCCCAGTCTCCTTGTATTCCTTAATCCTCCTTGATTCTTACTCCTTGCTCTACTAGTTTCCCGATTAAGTCTCTGTCCCCTCCCTCCCTTATTAATCTAATGGTCTGACTATCTCCTACTTCTCTCAGCGCCGCTTCTAGGTTTGTTCCCCATGCTATTTCTCTGCCTCTCTCTATATTCTTTAATTCCTCTAGTAGGCAAATTTTTGGCCACCTCTCTTCCCCCATTAAGAGCGCTATTTTTATCAGATATCCTCACGCTCTGCTCCTGGTCTCTGTTTCTATTTCCCTTTTTCCCGATTCCATTCTCCATATGTATCCCGGCGTGTTTTTGCTGAGTCCCATTGCCATTTTAACGTATCTACCCTGCATTCTTTCCACTTCGTCCCATCTTCTCCATCTCCATACTTCTACCCCATATAGGCACCCTGCTTTGGCTAGCGCCTCTATAAGATAGAGCCTTTTTTTGAGTCTGTCTATTTTTGCTCTTTATAAAATGGAAAGTATTTATCGGTAAGAAAAAACCTTTCATTAATTACTAAAAAATAGATTCAAAAAGCATGTGTAACAATTTGAGACTGATCGGTTCAGCCGTTTCCGAGATATCTTGCTCATCGACTTCAAAAACACAGTTTTGAGAGAAACGCGTTTAAAGTTTCAAAAGCACTTTACACATAGTAAAAAAATTTTTTTTCAACTTACATTGAGTCGTCTATTCCAGGGCCATATAATAAACCCTCCTTTCCTTCGGCAGCTTCTAATAATTCAATTTGGTGTTGTCTGCGAAGCATTCTTCCCTCTCGTGTACTGTCATGCGCTCTTTGGTCGGAGATCGTAACACTACTTTCATCCGTCTCAGCTGTTTTTGGATGAAAAACATTTCTTCGCTCTTTTGGTCTCGACTTTTGCATCTTGGAAGATGCTCTTTTCTCTACTACACTTCATTTTCACAGAGAAATCACAACAGAAAGTATAAACGAGCTCACGAGTTTACTGTTTGGCTTCGCTGTTTAGACTGACTATTCTTCAATATAATAGTTTGGAAAAAGAAAAAGTTATACATTTAGCTGGCAGGTATCTGAAATAAGGTATAATGGTATCTGAATATATTGAAAAGGTACATTGTAGGTGCATGTACAAAGTGCGTTCGAGGTAAGCAGTTGCCGTTTGGGTCTCTGCTCCTTCTACTTTCAAACCCTCCGAGACGACTTGTAATTTAATGTGCGTGTAACTTCGAGAATATTCGTCGGATTGACATGAAATTTTCTATGTATGTACATAAATATATATACATTACGAAAATAAAATTTAAAAAAAATCGATTTTTTGAAAATCCTGGCTACGTATAACCCCTTAACTTCCATACATTTTCAAGGGCGGTTAACGAATGATTTTCTAGTTAGTTATACATTTGCAGGATGAAATTAGTAGGTAATATCTCGCGCAATACCGTCGTAAAGCTTTCCATCGTATATCATTGGAATATCATACGCGCGATCTTTAGAGCTCTCCATACAAAAATGTATTAATGTTAGTTCAGACAAACGTGCGGAACAACTTTATGAATTCCGATTAAAACAACGTTGAAGAAACATCTCGCTTTGTACTTCGTGAGCAATAACTAAATTGTGCATTTTTTTAGGGGGCTCATTGGGAGGTTACAAAAACGTGTTGTAGGGATGTACAAAAGTCATCAAATGGCCGATAACTTTTTAAACTGACCTATGTTTTTGGGCCAAAATAATTGACATCTTTATTTTTTACCGCGTTTTTAGTATTGTATGCATAGGCATAAGGTTTCAAGAAATTAATTTTATTCCTACCAGTTTTACAACAAATATAAGAAAAATTAAAGTGTGTACTTATTCACGGTTTTAAAGATACCCTATGTCTGAAATTAGGGCTCTATTAATTAAAAATGGCGGTGGTAATTTCACGTATATCTGGATTGAGCTTAGCGACTAATGGCCATGCTGAACAAAAAGTTTGCTGCATTCAATTATTGGTAAAGTTGAATATCGCGAACCTTACTGAGTTTGTGTTTCAATACCAAAAGACTATAAGGAAAAATACATAGAGTTGAGGCAACCTTTTTAAAGTTGAAACATGTCCAGGCGTCAGGGGTTATTTAGCAAAAAAAATTACGACAAAGCTAATTTTTTTTAGAATCTCTTCATTAATAGGTATCTAAATAATAAATAAAAACAAAATGGATCCAAAAATTCAGCCCGGAACATATTGTTTAAACAAGTTTAACTGCTCGCCTGTGCAACGTCGAGCGCGCGAAATTTTCATTTCTTTTTTTGCTGACTGACCAGCTCCGTCCCCACATTCAGCTGACTGACTATCATAACTTTTATTTATATGCAATATACAAGTTGTATACCGATTTTCAGCCTTTGTAAATTCAAATTATTACCTCAGCAGGAACGACAACTTCGATAGCGTCCCTGAGACACCTGTTCTCAGTTTCGCTTGACTGACCGTAGTATGTTTGTCTACACAACCACTGCAATAAACTATTAAAAAACTAGGCTTTGTAAATTCAGAGACTTTTTTTGGCTCTGGCTCTCCGTCTATTAAGTAAGGGTACCAACTTGAATGTTTGAAGTTTTCTAACTCTCCTTCACGTGTATGGTGTTTCAATCTCCGCTATATTTTCTTCAAACAGCAACTCACAATAACCAGGTAGATAGAAGTTTATTGAAGGTTATAAGCGTATAGATAATTTGATATTTAATTATACGCTTGCTCTATCTTCTTATTAGAGAACTTTAAACATTCAAGTTGGTACCCCTATTTAGGCTTAACTCAGACGGTGCGACTTCACTGCGACAGCAGTGCGACAAAACTGACGCACTCGGTCGAGAGTACGTCGCACGCGGCAAATCAGCATGGAGACGCAGCGAAGCACTCACACGGTGCGACTTCCCTGCGACAGCAGTGCGATACGCACCTCGCGCTTGTCTGTATGACATCCACAGTGGCGGTGTCGTTGTGTTAGTTTGCCGCGCATCTGCTCACGCGGTGGGACAAAACTGTCGCAGGAAAGTCGTCGATTCCTGCGACAGCGTTCGTCAGTTCTGTCGCACTGCTGTCGCAGTGAAGTCGCACCGTGTGAGTTAAGCCTTAACCATAGGTCAGACTATTCAAGCACTCTATGTAGACGAAATAATGCAATATTAAATATTTTTGGCTTATTCATTACCTAAAGCTGTCTGATAAGTCGTTCATTGATATAAGCATACTACTTTATTAGAATAGCAATCTCTTTTAAACAACGAAAGTTTTACTGTTAGAATTACTCTCTGACATACTGGAGAGAATAAAGAGCAAAACTCATTCGGTGTTTAGGGCGTGTAGAAGGGGGTCTGGTTTGTATCGCTCGAGAGGGTTCCTTGGGGCGAGAATGCCAATGTTTATGTTATGTGGAGACGCAGTGTCGCGTCTCTGCTAGGAAAACCAAAGAAAGGAACCACTCGTCGGCGGTCCAGATCACGATCCCCATATGCCCCTTTTAGTCAGTCTTTGCAAGGAAGTGTCTAAGCGCGGATGGGTCTTCCGCGCGCAGTCGAAATAAAAGAATTCAGTTTGCTTTTAACTGCTGTTTGATTATTGACGTTGCCCCATTCCCGATATTTACAATGAGGCTTGCAAAATTACCAAGGGGAGAGGGGTGCACATGCAATTCACTATAAAAATAGTTCAAAATTAGAAAATTTTAAGCTGGCTTTTGAAAAATGAATCATGTAAATTGTGTCCATTCGTAAAAAGGACATGTCATGTAACACCCTTTCCGATATTCCTATTGGCTAATATTCACGAAAAGTGAAGTCGTTTTTCCATGAATTTTATTAGCCGAATTCGCTATTTCGAATCCAGAATTTTGAAAGCATGAGTGAGTGACATTTGCCGATCATCAAATTATAGAGATCTATATGATTAAGTAATAACAAATAAACGAAAAGTGCGCACGAAGCGCGTACGTTGTTGCTAGTAAGATTAAAAAAGAGACAATATGTCGTGATACAAGAAATCTGAGAAAAATTGTTTACAAATTTGATTAACCCTTAATTTGGCAGATATTAATAAAACCTTTTTTAGTGGGATAATTATGTTTTTTTTATCAATTGGGGCTTACTAAACATATTTATGATAAAAAATTAAAATTTAAACCGATAGGAATAAATTTATTAATTGTATGTATAGGAATAAATTTATTAGTTGCAAGAAAATAATTTGACAATATATTGTATATTATTGGATAGACTGCTTAGTTTGAAATAAAACTACAAAGTTCATGAATCAATTGTTTAATTCACGTGTTAAATACCCAAAACTTACCTATGGCGTGCACCATCCATGTTTGTTCGCTGTTTGTTGTCGCGTGGTTAACACTAAATGGAGCAACGAACTATTTGTGGGTATATTTATTAAGCTATTTAAGTATCCTAGACTAGAAAATGTATGAGGTTAAGGATTTTTAGTATGTTTTGAGTTAAGAAAAAACAATGTATCTTATGAGATACACTGCCAAATTAAGGGTTAACTAATTCTGATCCTGGGGTATGCGAACCCCCCTTAGTACTATGAAGGTTAATCAAGAGAAAAGTCATCCATAAATAGAGCAAAGAGAGTATACTGAATCTTCCCATTTGGCTACCTACATACAGTTAGACTGTATTTCAGTATATATGTAGGAAGTCACATTTTAAATGAAATAGTTAATTGCCTCGAAATAAAATGAGATATAAGAATATAGCAAAGATGGCAATTTTATGATTTGGAGGGGAAACCTGTAGTAATAGATGAAAATATAATTTTAATCACAAAATATACTAGGAAATTTAGTGTTAATATTTAGTGTAGAAAACCTGGAAAAGTTTTTAAGACCTTTCCATAGATTAAGATCTATATGTGAAATTTATATACATATGTTTCAATAATTTTCTGATCGCTTATAATATACGAAACGTAATTTGTTACAGGTCATCCGCAAGTGATCAAGGTTGTGCAAAACACATCTAATAAATCATTAAGTAGTATTGTTGGGACTCAAAATGCTGGTAGCCTTAAAGTTTTCAAGACTCCTGGTCAAGATTCTCAGGTATACTACTTGTTCGATAATTGATATTTCCTTTCCATGTGTCATCTTCTAATTTATAGTTCAACCTTACCTTCAACCAAAATAATCAAACTGATCAAGTACATGCTATTTTAATATTATGTATCTCAAATATTCCCTCCTCAAAGAGTTCTGTATGGGTTTAGGTCAGTGTTCGTAGTCGCGGGATTTATAAATAAGTATGATTCCAATCATCATTCTGATCAATAAGTGAGCTCCGATGCTGACCTAATTTGATACTGAGGCCGTCTGCACACGGAGCGTATCGTCATAGACGCGTATTAGATGCTACGTACGGAACGTATACGCTTTTGTGCTGCTCTCTTGTGTTCTTATGGAGAACTGTACACGAGGCGTCAGCGGTAAGGATTCGTCAAAGCAGACAAACCGTAAATTACCGGGCGTACAGCGGTGTCAGTCGCTTAGCTGCATGTGCAGCTTATAAAGGGTCCTATTTTTACATAAAATGGCCGATAAAACCGTGAAATATGTGCAATTAATTGAAAATCATCAGTGTTTGTACAATAATATCTTACAAGACTATTCCAGAAAGGATGTCACAGAAAAAGCTAAGGGCTAATCTCCTATTACGATTTTTCTGGATATAGGGATGCACCAAGAATCTTCTTTTTTTCTTTCCGACGACGTAGGTACCAAAGAAGCAATGTATCTTCTTCGTCACTAGACATCGTTTCAACTGCCATTAAATTTGAATTTCATACGATACCTGTACGTTTAATGTACGCCCCGTGTACAGTCTTCTAGGCGTATAGGAATCGTCGCTGCAGGACGAATCTTGTACGCATCTATGACGATACGCTCCGTGTGCAGACGGCCTTATTTATAAATTCTGCAACTATGAATATCAGCCTTAAAGATAACAAACTTTTTAAACGATCGTTTCCTCTTTCGAAATTTCTATTTTTTGTTATTTTTTTAACGGAAAAAGTAATTTTTATTTCATTCATAAAAGGTCTATTCTAATCTATTGATGGTCTCACCTGACGGCGCATAAAGTGTATAGTAAGACCGTTCTTCAGACTTCCGTATGTCTGATGCCGCCTCAAAAAGCCCCTAGGTTCAAGCAGACCCCGAAAATAAATGGTCATATCTCAGCATTTTATTAACCCTTTCGGGACGGCTCTATATTTGGTAGACTTACCAGGTGGACGGCGTATTTTTACTTGCCGAATGGACGAATGTCATATATATCGGTCATTTATAAATACCTATGAAAATAAACAATTTCGTGCTAAAAACTCAACATTTATCTAGTTTACACTAAATAATAAAGGTAAGGTAAGCATTTTTTAATATGTGGCTGATATATCTGACGGTAGTCCTTAGAGCATGTTGCATATATCATGTTGTTGTTGGTGTCATATATCGGTCAGCCGTCTGTGTAGCAAATCACTATATGGCAGATATATAGGTCAATCGTCCCGAAAGGGTTAAAATGAATACTTATATATAATATGATTAAATCTTGTTAAGGTAGTTGGACCGCTATAGCACTTTTGGAGCAATTTTTTAAAACTTGTCAGATTTTAGATTATAAAAAAACTGATAACTTTTCGTTATGAATGAAATCATTCATAAGAAAAAGTTATCAGTTTTTTTATAATCTAAAATCTGACAAAAGTTTTAAAAAATCGCTCGAAAAGTGCTACAGCGGTCCAACTACCTTAAGGATTGTGAGGAGGTCACGATAAATCTTAATGAAAAGAAAATTATTCGCTAGCAAATTATTGGCGTTCATGAATTAGTACAGATAACGAAGGAAAAATAGCGGAAAAAATTCATGTAAAAGCGAATTTTGGCATAGTTGTAGGGGAAGGTGTCAGTAACAATATACTAAAAGTACTGATGGGTGGGAGTTGTGCTAAGGGGGGGGGGGGGGGGGTCTCTAAAGGTCCCCTTTTTCAGTTTTTCGTTAATAACTCGAAAACTACTGCCTCTAGCGAAAAAAAAGTTAAATAATAAATTAATCTATATAAAATTCTCTACAAAAAAGGCTTTATACACTTTTTCGCTAGGGTCTATACTTCAGGAGATATGGAGGGGGAAATATGAAAAATTAAAAAAAATCTGTTTTTCCGTTAAAAATGAAATAATTAATGTTCAAGGATTGTTCAGCCTGACTGCAGAAGCTAGCTGAAGGAAGATAGGCACTGTTATCGTAAGCCATGGATTCAATATCTTCCAAGATAATCTCAGCAGCTTTTTTTACAATTCTCTCACATTCTGTCTGTTTATCTTTACACCTTGCAGTATACCATGAGTCGCTCAAGATTTTATCACCAAAAGTACGAAAGGAGACGATAGTTTGTCTGGTGCGAATTGTGCTGAAAATAATTCGATCCCCATATTTTTCCCTTAGTTTCTCTTTGATAGTCTTCACGTGTGGTAGCTCTCCCGTAACCTGTTCCAACAACTCGTCCATAGAGAATTGGCAATTACCATTCCCTTCAATATAATCGTAGATTTCTTCCATTACTTCTGAAATCTCTTCATCTTGAGGACGTCCAGCTTTTCTTTTTGAAGGAGCAGCGATTTAGAAGAATCTTTTGCAACAATCCTGATGATATATTGCATCTGCTGCGTGTAGATCCCCAAGAGTGCAGATACGTCTTACTACATCGTTTCCCCACTCATCCTTTCTTTCCTGACCACGAACGATAATGGAATTGTGAAACATAGTCGTAACAACATTACAAACAGTTCGACGCCTAGCATAATTTAATTTTCTCTCCTTCTCTTCGTCATACGTTTCTGTACAGAAAAAACACTGTTTTAAAATCGAATTTCACTTGCCCTGAACGCAAAGATGAGGCATCACGTGATGTTGAAGGTTGCTCTGAAAGAGTTTCTCTCAAAAACCTCTTTATTGAGTCACTTCTGACGTATTCTCTTCTGCAAGAATTGTGAACAACACCACTTGTCTTACTCTCGAAACCTTTCTCTTTCCCATCTTTCCTTAACACACTTGCCTTCACTAATCCAATTATCCCTTTTTCTCCAACGTTACACAAATCACTTTCAACTTCACCCTCACAAATTAAACACTTCTCAGCCATAGTCACTTACTACGTGAATGCACTATCGACGATTTGCGATACCTTAACTTAACTGTGAGTGAGGTTGAGACGCGGAACACGATACTATGATGAGTGATAATACAGATGCGGTCTGTCCCAGCTTATATATTAGCGGCATTGGTCGATGGAAGGGATTGCATGGACGACGCTATGTACCCTGATTGACTGAAGGAGGAGTGGCGGTGGAACGGACTATGACACTCATTACGAGCAATCCGGTAATTACCTTTCGGTGTGTCGTCCGGTAATCACATTCCGGAAAATGCGCGGAACCGAGGTATTAACGACCTATATTCGCCGAAATAAACCTGCGTCACCGATCGAAAGATTAACCCTAGGGTTGCGAGGTATTTGCGATCGTTATCACGATCGGTATCCTAAGCGGTATAAATGAATATTCAAAATTCCAACTACCGTTTATCGGAACAGGCTTCAACGACGCATATTATTGTGGTCCCCTCCGCACACAATTCTTCCGTTATATCGTAATTGTCAAGTTAAAATCTGCTGTGTGGAGAATATGCTATATGAAGTATTATGAACATAAGGTCATTATAATTCGGTCCCGCGCCTTTCCTGGAATATGATTACCGGACGACCCCCCAGAAGGTAATTAGGATTATCATTTAGGATTACTTTTGAAGGAATGTTACATGAATCAAAGAGAGAGTTATTCCTAGTTAAAAACTGCCAAGCGCGGCATATAGCAGGTTCTTCACATAGCAGGTTTTAACTTGACAACGTCGATATATTACATGACTACACTTATATGCGCTAGAGTCATTAAAACGTGGTCTGAGCAACGTTAATTTATCATTAAACCTTGATTTTTAACAGTAAAACAGATTTTTTTTAATTTTCCATATTTCCCCCTCCATATCTCCTGAAGTATTGATCCTAGCGAAAAAGTGTATAAGACCTTTTTTGTAGAGAATTTTATACAGATTAATTTATTATTTAACTTTTTTTCGCTAGAGGCAGTAGTTTTCGAGTTATTAACGAAAAACTGAAAAAGGGGACCTTTAGAGACCCCCCCCCCCCCCCTCCCTTAGCACAACTCCCACCCATCAGTACTTTTAGTATATTGTTACTGACACCTTCCCCTACAACTATGCCAAAATTCGCTTTTACATGAATTTTTTCCGCTATTTGGCCCTTTTTGGTCTTCGTTGCCTGTACTAAATAACGCACATAATGGAACAATAATTTTTAAAAATAATTACTTAAATGTACACGTAAGTCAAATGGTCCTTTGAAATTGAGTAAAAATATTCCTTGTTTTACGTGGAATTGATAAACTATTCATGGGAATACTCTATTGTTTAATAATAGTTTGACAATAAATAAATGATTTATCTTTTACTGAAACGAAATAGCAATTTAAAATTTGGTAAAAAAAATACTCGTTCACAGAAACACAATTCATAAAATATCCATGCGAGGAATTATTTTTTTGTTCAATTAAACTATACTTACATTAATGCTACTTTTTTGTAACTATCTCAAAATGTATTATACTGGTCCATTTTTGAGAATATAGAAAAATGTACGGCGGTGGTTAAACAAATCTCGTTTTTATTCTTTTCATTAATTCAATGGTTCACACATCGTATTTAAAGCCTACTTACGTTGCTTCATTAGTTTTCAATTCACGTCAACAAACTTTGCACTTGAAAACCGTAAACATTTCTACACAGGTATTATCGTCCGGGACACAAGTCCTCAGAACCATCAATCTACAAAATTCGTCAACTCCAAGCCAACGTAAGTTATATTGGAACGACTTTCTCGTTTCCAAATATAGACGCACTTATAGGTAATTCACCTTCACATTTTCAGGTCTAGTAACGATACCGCTGCAAAATACTAAGATGTCAACTGTAAAACCTGGAGAATCGGTTATGACGAAGACCATACAATTAACGTCTGCCCAAATGGTAAGTCCCCTCATTAAAGAGTCAAAAGTAAATAAATTCTTTAAAAATATGCCCTTTCTTATAGAGCGATATAAAGCAGGCGATAGTATCCCAACAACAGGCTAGTAATCAACAGATTAGTAAAGATACGTCTGGCAAGACATTCATCAGTCCAATCTTGGATCACAGCGGTTCGCGAAAGCGACAGGATACAGAAAGCGGTGACTTTATACCCGAGTGAGTGTGATTTTAATTATTCTTAATATTCTTCGATTTATAACTATTTTGAAAACTTCCCGTTATCCTGGAAGTTAACCTTGCATGGACACCTTCCTCTTCCTATAGAGTTCCCCGTAATGCCGATAAATCCATAGAGGCCTACTATGGTTTCTCGCAAACTTTGAGCATCCGCACACAGTTAAATACCCTTGTTCAGAAACATTTAGAACTTATAATAAGGTAGTACTAACAGCTTTAAAGTATTATTTTCCTCACTTAAATAGTTTTATGTATGTTATATGTGTTTATGTCGTCTCGCATTTTTAAATTGCAACTAAATACAAGTAGGGGAATGTCGTCAGGGTTGGCCATAGTTTTGACTTTTGCCCATAATTTCCATGTATAAAGAATTCTTATAATTACTGCGCATTCTTAGAAAGGTCCGGGAAAAAGAAAACTTTTCCGAGATATTACGAATTGATTGGATGAAAAATTAAAAAGTAATGGGTATTTTTTTTAAATTAAAAATACTATCAAGGTTTGCCAGTGCTGTCTAGGTTAGCCAGCCGCTGAAAATCGACGAAATATAGGCGCTAAATTATTTTGAATCGCAGTTTTGACAAATGAAGTAGCTGGTCGTCATTTTCGCGCACCTCAAATGCACTTCTCTTTTGCATTCAATGCATGCAACGGAATTGTTACTATTCAAACGGTGAGGCATCGCTTCCAAACAGACGAGGCAAAAGCCCTCGTCTTCATCCGAAGAGGGCTTTTTCAGCACTTTTTTGGGCGGACAACCTCGTTTTGCTGGTGTTTCTGTTGTAATAGCGTTGCTATTACCTTGAAAAGAAAAAAAATCACGGTGGCCAACCCTGACTACACAAATGGTCCAACCTTGACGACAAGCACCAGGGCCACATCGCATCACACCACAACCAAACGTGTTATCAAATTGAATTATCCCCTTGGTTTATTCCTAAAGGATAATCATATGACACACTTATTTACTTACCTCGACGATTGCATGTTTTAGCTTCAAGTTCTGATACCGTATTCACTGATACTGGAAAACTTTTTTCGTCTTTCCCAAGCCACTGAGTGCAAAACACGTTTTACTTTCACGCTTCAAACTCGGTGTTGCCACAAAAAGTTTGCTGTTACCAATAGAAGTTTTACCACGCTTGCAAATAGTTGATACTAGTTTTGTAAGCTGAAATATCGCAAATGGCCGACCTAGACAACAGGCCGACCCTGACGACATTCCCGTACATAATTACGTGTGAAAGGCACAATGGGCAGTAGCCTAAGTGCCACAGGTTCGACACGGACTGAGTGTTGAGTATTTCAACTCAATCTATTCGTTGTGAAAATTACTCTGTATTAAGAGGCTGACACACCCTGTCAAGGCTGTAAAGATATATTTCCAACATGGTGCATAAGAACCTTTTGTATTTTCGCCACCACACTTAAAAAACATAAATCTAGGGCCCTACACGGAGAAAAAAAAAGTGAAAAATTCCCCTTTTTTATGGGTAACGCTGCACCATTGTGACAATCAACCAGAAATTACCGTGAGATAGGTAAAACATTATCAAATGGCTGGAAAATTATTCTTCTGAAGAAAGGGAATTTTCGGTGAATTTTCAAGTTCCCAGCAAAATAAAATAAAAACTACGCAGCAGTATAGTAGTAGCTCTACTGTTTATGGTGAACATATATTCTTCTGCACTGGATTTTTTCCCGTTTTACTGGAGAAAATCTTCAACGTCAAGTGCTAATGTTACCTCCTCCTCCTCCTCCTCCTCCTCCTCCTCCTCCTCCTCCTCCTCCTCCTCCTCCTCCTCCTCCTCCTCCTCCTCCTCCTCCTCCTCCTCCTCCTCCTCCTCCTCCTCCTCCTCCTCCTCCTCCTCCTCCTCCTCCTCCTCCTCCTCCTCCTCCTCCTCCTCCTCCTCCTCCTCCTCCTCCTCCTCCTCCTCCTCCTCCTCCTCCTCCTCCTCCTCCTCCTCCTCCTCCTCCTCCTCCTCCTCCTCCTCCTCCTCCTCCTCCTCCTCCTCCTCCTCCTCCTCCTCCTCCTCCTCCTCCTCCTCCTCCTCCTCCTCCTCCTCCTCCTCCTCCTCCTCCTCCTCCTCCTCCTCCTCCTCCTCCTCCTCCTCCTCCTCCTCCTCCTCCTCCTCCTCCTCCTCCTCCTCCTCCTCCTCCTCCTCCTCCTCCTCCTCCTCCTCCTCCTCAGGTGTCAGGTGAGGAAATGAGATAGCTATACACGGCTCATTTCACGTTGCATTCATTAGTTTGAAAAAAAGACCCACTTCAGACTAAGCAATCGCGCCAGTTTGAGTAAAGTGCTTTTAACAGCCTGCGGACTCCCGGTCGGTGTCACACGGGAAAAACGCCATCTTACGGTCTAAAAATAGGCTGGAAAAGGCCTCGAAATGAGCATGAGCGAGGAAATAGTATCTTATGTCATTAGGCGGTAATCCGAGGTTTTTTCAGACTGTATTTAATTAATATAATAATCCGAAGTTCGAGTAGACTCATTTTTCCTCAATGTTTCGTTATTTTATAACTTGAGAACGTGTTGGTGAACAAATTTGAATAAAATTACGAAGGCTTATTTTATTGAGGACTACTCTATCGAAGAAAATGGACGCAATTAAAAATGGTCGGGTCAGAACGTGGTCGGTTATATACGGAATGCCCCACATGTATTCCTACCATTTACTAGCCACGCCTCTTGACACATTTTTTGGACACCTCTGGAAGGATATGACTTTATTTCCCCAATCTTCCCGTGGGTAGTGAAATACGAGGGTGTATCAAATATAAACGGCATTCGTTTTGTAAAAAACTTTATTTAATTATGCTTAGAAATATATATTATTTTCCTACATAGTCTCCCGCCCTAGAAATACATTTTTCCCATCGGATTGGTAGCTTTTTTATTCCATCATTATAGAAACTCTTCGGACGTTCTTATAACCATAGGAGCATAAATACTTCCACTCTCTGCGTCGTTGTCATCGCAACGTTAGCCTCCAAGCGCTTCCTTGAGGGGTCCAAAAAGATAGAAGTTACAAGGGGACAAGTCGGGACTATTATGTGACGGATGTTCCAGTATTTCCCAGTCTAAAATGCATCCAATTTTTGCCTTATGGCATTGGCCGCATGAAGCCTGGCGCTGTCATGCAAATGAATGATTCTTCTGACCGATTGCTTCTTCCTTTTCCTTCGAAATAACAATTTCGCGGCATCCAATATAATTCACAATAATATTGTGCATTAATCGTGCGTCGATCGTGGAGAAAGCCATAAGATTTCGGACCGTCTTAAAGTTTGCTTCGGTCACACTTGTCCTTGGGCAGCGAGCGTGGCTCTCGTTTTCGACCTTTTCACGCCCTTCAGAAAATTCTTTTTGCCGTGCACACACACGGGTTCTTGTCCCCGAACTGTGCTTGTAATCGCCGCAAAATTTCGGTTGGATTCAACCCCTCCTTGGCCAAAAACTTGATTATAATCCGTTGCTCCACGGAAACATGCATTTCTGTCTCGCTCATGGTTTCTTTTCATACTAAATAGACGGAGAGCTGGCGGCCGCGGAGGTACTACGATAACACTTCCAGCTAGAATTTTATGAGGTGATTGGGGGGACCATCAGGAAGTGTCATCTGCAAGGATTTTGCTCAACACCGTCGAAAAAAAGAGGTCAGACGACTCAAAATTGAAAAAAAATTTGCTAAAAAAATATACGTCCCTCCGGCTAAAAATTTGTATGTTACCTGTTTGAAGGTCACAGATGATATATGTAAATCGTCAGACGGCTAGGTCACTGACAAAGGGGTGTCAGACGCCCTCAAATTTGTAATTATGGGCGCCATTTTATCGGCGGAGAACGTTTCGTTCCGGAGTCGGCCTGTGGACTCGTCAGTAAGGTTAGGCCGATTCCTGCCTTACTGACGAGTCCACAGGCTGACTCCGGGACGAAACGCTCCGCCGATAAAATGGCGCCCAAAATTACAAATTTGAGGGCGTCTGACACCCTTTTATCAGTGACCTAGCCGTCTGACGATTTACATACATCATCTGTGACCTTCAAACAGGTAACATACACATTTTAAGCCGGAGGTTCGAATATTTTTAGAGCAGAATTTTTTTCATTATTAAGTCGTCTGACGTGTTTTTTCCGGCGGTTTTGAGCAAAATCCTTGCAGATGACACTTCCTGATGGTCCCCCCAATCACATCATAAAATTCTAGCCGGAGGTGTTATCGTAGTACCTCCGCGGCCGCCAGTTCTTATAGTCCAGTCTTTCCGTTTAAATCGAAAAATGAGACATAATGGCGAAAACTTGGGAAAAGGTGTGTTTTGATGTTATTAATGGAGGGAACATATTAAAAGAAGAATCCCCCCCCGGCGATGTGTGTAAAAAAATTATTTATTGTTGAAAAAATCGGTTCTTCGCTAATATTTTGAAAACTACGTGACCTATTGAAAAATAGTTAAGACAAAAGTTGTAGATAATAAAATTATCTACAAAAAATCTATTACACTTTTTACCCTATCTTCAACGCCTAACAAGCTAGGACCTCGAGATGAGTTGAAATGTTTAAATATTCATAACAAATCAAAAAATTAAGATTTTTGCAATTTTCTTTTTTGTAACCCGTTTAGAACAATCTCATCATTTTTCCTAGCGAAACCAAATTTTGATTTTCATTGTTGTTTACACATGATTGATTTTTAAAGTTTTAAATGCTTGAACTTACATAGAAATTTGCAATTAAAAATTTTTTAAATTATACCATCGTTTATTTTGGATTGTTTCTGAATAAAAAGATAAATAGCAATTCAACGTGTCTCATCTGGTTTGGAAGATATGCTAAATTCAAAAGGAAGGAGATTTATGCGATGATCACCACTGACTACACAAACTGTGCCAAACATATAGACGTTTGTGTGCGCGCGCTGCTGCAGTTGTCTGCGAGTGTTAGTGAGGCAGAGGGTTGGTCACGGCGTTTCGGAGTAACTGTTCCGTTGCAGGGGATTCGTAGCATCGTGACCATGAATACCTCGCCAACCTAGTAGCCCAGGCAGTGTGCATTATCTCATTTCTATTAGCTTTTCTTTCCAGCGCCTCCTAGGTAAACGGTTCTATTTTTGGTTGATCAACAAAATTGATTCAATTTCATTGAACAGTACTTGGAGAAACAAATTTTTGAAAATCGCGTCACGCGCGCGTTCCAAGTGTCTGGAATTGGCGTACATTATATCACCAATGCTTCGATAGCGCAACGGTCAAGTTGCCGGGCTGGGAGTCTCGATGGCGTTGGTTCAAATCTTGTTGGTTTTTTCTTCTTCTTTGTTAACTCTTTTTTCATTTGATTGCAACCCATTCTTGTTATAGAAAGTGGTTTACATTATCGTATAAAATAATAGTTTCAATTTTGTTCATAGTTTTACATTCTTTTCTCCCTCATTGAGGTTAACCAATACTGCCGTGCTAAGACAGGAAGTCGTATCTACACTTTAACACATTACGATATGTTCAAATAGCCAAAAAAGCAAAAATCGATGTTTTTGCACATACGACTTCTTATCTTAGCAGGGCAGAATATTATTTATGAGAACAGTTGGAAACATCGTTGCATTTTTTTTTGCTCTTACATTTTGTTATGGGAATTTTTGGCTGCCGAAAATTGTGTTCATGATTTTGGATGATAATTGTCGAAAAAACATTTGAAACACTGAATGAAACAATGAAATTTGCTTTTCCATAACGCTTTTAAAGTGTAAATGTGCGTGTGGCAAAATCCCATTCGTCAAAATAAATGCTTATGGTGTCAAAATACGGTGTGTTTCAAATGTTTTTTCGACAACTATCACACAAAATTATGAACAAAATCTGCGGCAGCCAAAAATTCCTATGACGAAATGTAAGAGTAAAAAAAACGCAACGATGTTTCCAACTGTTGTTACAAATAATATTGGTTCACCTCAATAAGGAAGAAAATAATGTAAAACTATGAAAAACATTGAAACTATTATTTTATTCGGTAATGTAAACCACTTTCTATAACAAGAAGTGGTGCAATCAAATGAAAAAAAAACCAACGAGATTTGAACCCACGACATCGAGACTCCCAGCCCGGCAACTTGACCGTTGCGCTATCGAAGCATTGGTGATATAATGTACGCCAATTTCAGACACTTGGAACGCGCGCGTGAGCGATTTTCAAAAATTTGTTTCTCCAAGTACTGTTCAATGAAATTGAATCAATTTTGTTGATCAACCAAAAATAGAACCGTTTACCTAGGAGGCGCTGGAAAGAAAAGCTAATAGAAATGAGATAATGCACACTGCCTGGGCTACTAGGTTGGCGAGGTATTCATGGTCACGATGCTACGAATCCCCTGCAACGGAACAGTTACTCCGAAACGCCGAGACCAACCCTCTGCCTCACTAACACTCGCAGACAACTGCAGCAGCGCGCGCACACAAACGTCTATATGTTTGGCACAGTTTGTGTAGTCAGTGGTGATCATCGCATAAATCTCCTTCCTTTTGAATTTAGCATATCTTCCAAACCAGATGAGACACGTTGAATTGCTATTTATCTTTTTATTCAGAAACAATCCAAAATAAAAGATGGTATAATTTAAAAAATTTTTAATTGCAAATTTCTATGTAAATTCAAGCATTTAAAACTTTAAAAATCAATCATGTGTAAACAACAATGAAAATCAAAATTTGGTTTCGCTAGGAAAAATGATGAGATTGTTCTAAATGGGTTACAAAAAAGAAAATTGCAAAAATCTTAATTTTTGGATTTGTTATGAATATTTAAACATTTCAACTCATCTCGAGGTCCTAGCTTGTTAGGCGTTGAAGATAGGGTAAAAAGTGTAATAGCTTTTTTGTAGATAATTTTATTATCTACAACTTTTGTCTTAACTATTTTTCAATAGGTCACGTAGTTTTCAAAATATTAGCGAAGAACCGATTTTTTCAACAATAAATAATTTTTTTACACACTTCGCCGGAGGGGGATTCTTCTTTTAATATGTTCCCTCCATTAATAACATCAAAACACAACTTTTCCCAAGTTTTCGCCATTATGTCTCATTTTTCGATTTAAACGGAAATTTGACTGGACTATTAGTCTAAAAGGGACTCGAGCAAATTGCGGTCGGTTCTCCCCTGTCCCTAACGGTACAGGCCATCTGCGCATCAACTCCTTCAAGGTCACGGACCCCTCCGTACTTAAACAAAAAAATCAGTCCCGTTTATATTTGATACACCCTCGTAATAGGTTATTGTACTTATTCCAACAACAAATGGCAAGACTACAACAGTCGATGGGATAAGCATCTGTTGGTGAACTTGAGTATCGGTTAATACTTGAATAAGTATTCCATCGACTGGTGCAGCTTTGTCATTAGACAAAGAATAAATAATATTGGTGAAATTAGACTTCACCCCCTGTACGATTCCCCTAAACGGGACATCCTGTACATGCATAATTTTTGTTATTATAAACACTTGAAAGTAGAAGTATTCATGTAAATAGAAATTGAGAGTGCGAGAATCGAACGCCAAATCTTTCATGTAAAAACCAGCGCTATAGAAACTAGACCAACCGTCCTATTACTGGAATGTCGCACTTTAAATTGTATATAGCGCTCATCGAAAACCTTCAAATTTGAGAATTCAATATCTTGGAAACTAAAATCTTCGTATTTCAGAAAATGATTAGATATATCTGTTTTCTTTTTCGGGTACAAAATAGCTTCCAAAAGTCGTTTAAATCCCTGATTCGATTACTTTGATGTCTCCTTGCTAGTCGAGAATGTCACGAATAAATCAGGCTGACGTTAGATTTACGTATTCATCTACGAGTTCATTTGCTCGACATTTTTAATATTCGAAAGTTATGAAAGTGAAGTCTTGCGAAAAGTGATTATCAACGTTTAAGCTTAATTAAATTTTGAACGATGTACCTGGTCTTTGCTTGGTACGTATCTTTGATTAACACAATGCAACAAAGCTGTAGCATTCGAACAGAAGAAGTTATTTTCGTTAGATTTTTAACTCTTGATAGTAATCAAAAGACAAAAATATTATTTGTAATTCAGTAGTTAGTAAATCCAATTATAGTATCTGAATATCATACCAGGTTTTTAAAAAAAAATTCACATCGAAATACTTAAGAGACAGCATTTTTGCTGTTTTTTTGATAGGTCGTAACTGGACTTGGTTGCAGAAGGTTGAGTGGTGAAGACGTGCCTGAAAATTGCGCGACAAAAATGTGTTAGAAATGCGAGTATCAGAGAGGGTGAGAGTAGTACCTATAGGTAATACAGGGTGGTCCAAAGAATTGTTAATAACACAGTCACACACAAAAAAGTGGGGTATACATTTGATGCGATATATGTTATCCGTAGTAATTTTGCCTCCTGATCATGAATCCGATGTCAAAATTTGGCCATCACGTCATATTTTGTTTAATCTCAAAAAATCATCAAGATATGATTTTCAAAAAGTTAATGGACTTAATCCAAATTCGGTATAGGGGTTTTTTGGGTCGCTGATCACGAATCTGAAGTCGGATTTCAAAAATTCAAGATAGCAGATCCAAAATGGCGGACGAGATTTTCGAAATTTTTGAATTTTTGCAAATATAACTTCATATTCGTAATCAGCCACCGAAAAAAAAACCCTATACCAAACTTGGCATGAATCCGTCGATTTTCGAAAAACGTCTGCCAAAAATTGGATCCGCCATATTGAATTTTTGAAATTAGACTTCAGATTCGTGATCAGCGACCAAAACACCCTATACCGAAAATGGTTTAAGTCCGTTAACTTTTTGAAAATCATGACCTCTGGCTGTTTTTTTGGAGGCAAAATTACTACTACTGCATATATCGCATCAAATGTATACCCCACTTCTTTTTTTTGTGACTGTACAGTTTTTTTGAGTTTAGAAAGAAATTGTGACGTGACGGCCAAGTTTTGACACCGGATTCGTGATCAGGGGGCAAAATTACTACGGATAACTTATATCGCATCAAATGTATACCCCACTTTTTTTTGTGACTGTGTAATTGGTTGCGCAGTGCAAAATTTTGTAGGAGGGGTAGAAAGGTGAGGTTGGTCTTAAACGACAGTTCAGCGCAGGGAAATTTAGTCACCGTGCAGCGCTATACGGGAGAGGAGCGTGCGTTTTGTGTGCGCGAGTATTATCGCAATAACAATTCCGCCACCATTGCGCGCCGTAAATTTCGACAACATTTCAATTTGCACGATGTTCAACAATGCCCAAGCCTTCAGTTGATTAAGCAATGGGTTCGTAAGTTTGAGAAAACTGGTTCGACGTTAAATAAACGCGTTCCCGGCCGTCGAAGGTCGGTGAGATCTGATGAAAACATTCAGAGACTAAGAGTATCCGTGCACGAACAACCCAACTTATCGACCCGAAAGCGCGCAGCTGCTTTAAATGTGAAGAGATTGTCGGTGCTTCGCATCCTTCACAAAGATTTACGCATGTACCCGTACGAAATTCAGTTAGTGCAAGAATTGAAGCCGACGGACCCCACTGATAGACTTTTATTCGCTAACGAAATGCTGAACCGATTTCCAACAGTCGACAACATCTTATTCTCCGACGAGGCTCATTTCCATCTCACGACCATCATCTTAATGGTCATGTCAATAACCAAAATTGTCGCTACTGGTGTGAAGAAAACCCTAAACAGAAACATCAAAGGCCTCTGCGTAGCCCCAAGGTCACGATTTGGGCAGTAATGTCGGCATCCGGAATAATCGGCCCGGTTTTTTTCGAAGACCACCAAGGTCGCGCAGTAACAGTGTATTCTTAGCGTTATGTCGATATAATTCAAACTTTTTTCACTCCTGCTCTTCAAAAATTTGAAGGATACACTCAGAAAACTTGATTCCAACAGGACGGAGCCACCTGCCACACTTCCAATCTTTCTTTGCCCGTCGTTCAGGCGCTTTTTCCAGGAAAATTGATTCCTCGAAGAGGAGATATTCAGTGGCCCCCGCGAAGCCCGGGCTGACTCCCTGTAATTTTTTTATGAGGATATCTTAAAAGTCAAATGCATCGCAATCGTCCCACCACTCTGGAAGATCTAAAGAACTATCTTCAGCACGAAATCGAAGCCATAACTGCAGACACTTGCCGCCGCGTTATTGCAAATTTTAGAGGTTGACTTCAGGAGTGCCAGGACAGAAATGGGGCAACTCTTTGGACCACCCTGTAGATAGAAAGTGTAGAGCTAGAGTTAAAGGATAGATCATAGGGGTTGGTTGGGAGAGGGAGAGTAACAATAGGAAAGTAGGAAAAACAAGGAAAAGTTAGAATCCGATTCTGGAATCCGATTCTAGAAGCGGACTCTTGTCGAGCATGCATCTTAACGAAACCTTTTCACACTGGGATTCGCAAGAATTTAGGTAGGATTCCGCCGGCGGACGAGAATCGGGGAAGAATTTCCTTTCTCGTCGAGAATCGGAGGCAAATTCAGTCGCTCGCTGCTCTTCTCTTTGAAAACCATGTGCTTATATGAGTGCCTTTTCACACTGGGATTCCGAAATCGGATTCCGAAATCCGATTCAGTGAATCCCAGAAGAATTTGTTGCGCATTCTACTAAGATTCTGGAATCGCATTCCGGAATTAGAGCCGTTTTACACTGGGATTCCAGAATCTCAGTAGAATGCGCAACAAATTCTTCTCGGATTCCGGAATCTGATTCCAGAATCTTAGAGCCGTTTCACACTGGGATTCCGGAATCTCATTCCGGAATCCGATTCAGTGAATACCAGAAGAATTTGTTGCGCATTCTACTGAGATTCTGGAATCGCATTCCGGAATTAGAGCCGTTTTACACTGGAATTCCGGAATCGCACCGAATGCGCAACAAATTCTTCTCGAATTCCGGAATGCGATTCTTGAATCTCATAGAATGCGCAACAAATTCTTCTCGAATTCCGGACTGCGATTCCAGAATCTCAATAGAATGCGCAACAAATTCTTCTGGTATTCACTGAATCGGATTCCGGAATTCGATTCCGGAATCCGATTCCAGAATCCCAGTGTGAAAAGGCACTCATATAAGCACATGGTTTTCAAAGAGAAGAGCAGCGAGCGACTGAATTTGCCTCCGATTCTCGACGAGAAAGGAAATTCTTCCCCGATTCGTCCGCCGGCGGAATCGGACCTAAATTCTTTCGAATCCCAGTGTGAAAAGAATTCGCTAAGATGCATGCTCGACAAGGGTCCGCTTCTAGAATCGGATTCCGGAATCGCATTCTGGAATCCGATTCAGTGAATACCAGAATAATTTGTTGCGCATTCTACTGAGATTCTGGAATCGCATTCCGGAATTCGAGAAGAGTTTGTTGCGCATTCTACTGAGATTCTAGAATCGCATTCCGGAATTCGAGAAGAATTTGTTGCGCATTCCGGTGCGATTCCGGAATCCTAGTGTAAAACGGCTCTAATTCCGGAATGCGATTCCAGGATCTCAGTAGAATGCGCAAGAAATTCTTCTGGTATTCACTGAATCGGATTCCAGAATGCGATTCCGGAATCCCAGTGTGAAGCGGCTCATATAAGCACATGGTTTTCAAAGAGAAGAGCAGCGAGCGACTGAATTTGTCTCCGATTCTCGACGAGAAAGGAAATTCTTCCCCGATTCGTTCGCCGGCGGAATCGGACCTAAATTCTTTCGCATCCCAGTGTGAAAAGATTTCGTTAAGATGCATGCTCGACAAGGGTCCGCTTCTAGAATCGGATTCCGGAATGCGATTCCGGAATCCCAGTGTGAAACGGCTCTAAGAGCAGGATAGGAAGGACGGAGGAGGGAGCTATTCCGGAACGTGGCAGGTTTACATAGGGACATGAACTTTTGGAGGTACGTGGAGCCAGTATTCGTTTTTGTAAAGCTGATTGAGAAGTGGGAAAAGAATAGAGAGAACGATAGATCATCTAAGGAGGGAGTGCACGGAGTTTGAAGTGACAGAGATAATTAGGACGGTGCCAGTAGAGAAGGATGGAAACGCGAAACAAGTAGACTGGCTAAGGAAGATGGAAAGAAAACTGAGAGAGAAGACAAGGAAAGGTAGCATAGAGAAGTAAGGAGGCGAGGGTCTAGGAGGAATGAGTGCGAAGGAGCAGCGTGCAGGAGAGAAAGTAGTATAAGAGCGATCGAGACGACATAATTATATTACGGGAACAGTATGCGGAAGAATGCAAATAAGTAGCTTGTAAAGGTACGTTTAGACCGGGATACAAAATGTTGGCAACATGTTGGCAACACGTTTATGGATGTTGGCAACATCAACATTGAGTGTTGCCAACACGATGTCGCTGTTGGCAACATACTGTTGGATACATCGACTTGTATTCGGATACATGCGATCAGAACCAGTTGAGCGTTCAAACGAAACGGAGTCTTGATGTTAAAAAATGGAACCGTCTATTGCTGCTGGTGTTAGTCCTGCTTTCATCATAATAGCCTCCCAGAAGCGAAAAAGAAGGTGGAGGCAGCGACAGTTTTTACAAAACGGGACAAGCTATGGTGACAATTTAATGGCGGAGTTACTTGTCATTAAGTGTTCCCTAATTGGCCATCAACTACATCAGTCATGTATTGAATTCATTTCTCCCCTTTACAAAGCTGATTTAATATATTCAAAGTATAGTGGTATCTATTACAATGGGTATTTTTTTGTGGTAAGGGGTTCATTACGACTCGTCCGGCAATTAACCCTTCAGGTAGCCTAGATTCGCCGAAACATACCCCGTGAGGCGGGCGATATGGGACAGGTCAGAATGAGTCATTTTCTGCAGTGCCCGCGGTAATAGATACCGCTATATTTCGAAGCTCCTTTGACGCGGCTCAAATTTACCGACAGAAGCCTAAACGTGGCTTGATATTCGCACGTGCCACTTTGCAGCCGTATGCGCGAAATCACGCATCGGGAGAGTGCCTCTGCCGAGAGAAATAATTACGTGCCTTTCTTTTCAATCTAGAAAGAACATACACATGTAGTGAGAGAGAGAGTATTGCTTTGTAAAATGAGAAATACGATACGCCGTCCGATCTGCCATGTGAACACTGTGCGGCCCGTATAATGTGGCATTCAATGAAAAATTTATGCAAGAAATATATGTTATTTATGATCGATACTATTAAAAGGTTTCAATCGACCTTCTGAAATTCTGCCCCTCGTCCGACGGAACATTATCGTATGTAGGTAGGTAGGTAGGTATAGGTAGGTAGGTAGGTAGCTAGGTAGGTAGGTAGGTAGGTAGATTCTAGTCCAGAGAGAGCGATGTTTCCGATGTTTCCCATTTCAAATGGGAAACTCGGATACAAGCAACAGGCAACAGCTTTCTTTGATGTCATGCCGCCCGCAGTTTACGAGTAGCAATTAAATTGTCGCTAGTCGACGGGATACTCGTGTTGCCAACATGTTGCCAACATTTTGTATCCCGGTTTGTACCTACATTCGGATAGTGGCTGTTGCCGAGTATCCGTCGGCGAGTTGCAAGTCGGCGGGATACATGTTGACAACACCGGATTATCGTGTTGCCAACACCGGATTATCGTGTTGCCAACATTTTTGTATCCCGGTATAGACTTACCTTAAGCAACCAAGCCCACCCACATGCCCAAAGCCATGCCCCATTCATGGCCGCAAGGCTGAATAAAGACTATTCTATTCTATTCTATTCTATTCTTGATAGGTCGTAACTTGACAATAAGATGTGCTCCAATAACAAGTTTTAACTTGGTTCCAAAGAAAGTCAAATAAAATTTCATGAAAGCAAATAAACAAGTTAGAAAAATCGAGAGAAAGATCCTGAAATTTGGTCGGGAATCCATAAACGCAAAACGCTGAACATATTGGTAGATACATTTTTAATTTTCAAACCTCGGTCGCTTCCGTTTTAGCTCGTCTTGTTACCTGCTACAATTAAAGTTTATTATAGACTGACACGAATAAGCTAGGATCATTTGATGATATTTTTTTCATTGTACTACATAAAAAAAGGTGAAGTGAATGGATCGACGTTAGAATTCATTGTGCCGTGTGTCGAATATGAATATAAAATAATTTTATTGGCCTTTGTAAACTCTGAATATAAAAACTGGAATCTTTCTGTAGATTATTTAATCGAAACCGGATTGAAATTATGCATTAAATAATCAGTTATCGATTTGATAAAAAAAGAGAAGGTAGCAAAATATGGTAATGTCATTATTCCCCCTTGTGTTATCGAAATGAAGCGAAAGTTTAAGATTGGAGAAAGTTCCTCCTACAATCGACTTGTTAGAAATAAATCGTGTGCAGAAGTCACATTAATCAATCGCACAATTGTCAGTTGATTGGCCCAGTGACTGGCCGAGTGATATATTTACCAAGGGAAATTTACCAAATATTCCAATTAGTTGGTGTCGTCTTCAATTGCACATCATTAATGATTATCGCAGTAAATGCCTCGGCAAATTTATCGTAATGGGCATGTTCACAACTTTTTGTACAGATGTTTAAAGTGCATGAATCGAAAGATTAGAGTATTGAAGTAATGTAGGTAAAAAAATGGGTCATTAAAAAAATGTTTACCCATTATTTTTGAGATGTTAAAGAAGGCATTCGTTTATAGCGTCACACTTTCACCGCTATTTTAACTGACGAATTAGAGTCAGGCAACAGATTCCTCACCCATTTACAAACCTTGCAATGTTGCCGCGTATTCTAACCAAGAATTGACATGAGTGTTATTGATTTGGATTATTGATTTGTGTTAAGACCAAGCAGGGACTGAATGCGCTCGCAGTCCCGTACATTTCCCGGAATGTCAATTGCTGGACGGTAAGATTTACATTTAACCTCAAAATTTGAGGTTAAATCTCAGTCACAGTCAGATGTAAACATAACTCAGTCTGGCAGTAACGCTAGCGAAGTGGATTGAGTGTTGCCAAATGTACAAATAATGGTTAAAATTACATTTGTTCAAATGATGATGTTTAATTTTTAATTTTTGAATTCTTCTATTTGTGTAATAACGATTTATAAACAATAAGTTGCAGCTGTACTTAAAACGCTAGCATGAAAACAATAATTTTAAATATTTGATAAACACAACTTGGCAACACTACAAGTCCTCACTGCGCAAGTACCAATAGCTTTAGTGACGTCGCTAAGGATTTCGTTTGAATTTAAGTCAAACTTTCAAAATTAAAAATAAAGAAATTAGTGCTCAGAAAAGAAACAAATACATCTTATTAATAAGCACAAGAAGTATTAACGAATGAGCAAAAAAAATCGTGAACATACCCATTATTACTATATATTGCACTTGTTGTACATTGCATACTGTATTGTACTTACTTAAAATATTTGCGGGACAAATTTACATCAGAATACGAATACAATATTTGCTTATCTATTATAACTTTTCCAACATAAACATCAATTTTATTTTATTTTTTTTAATGGATCTCTATGTTTTTACGATTATACGTTTACAGCGAAAACTAAGGCGAATTCAAATGATATTTAATCCGTAATTGTTTGAATAGATAATTCGTAAGGTAATCACGATTTTAAATACAAGAGTGAGCTATGCAACGTGGGGCATAACTTAGAGGCCAGCGACGCTGGTTGTACATCACTTGGGCACCCCGTTCACTGCAGCTTCCTGAAATTTCATGGTAATACCGATAACTCGGATCACAACCAAGTGAATCGAGCCAAGCGAAAAACATCGACTATTTCACTCCTACCCAGAATTGAGTTGGCTTCAACATTATTGTTTACCTTCTTTCTAAATAGTTGCAGAAATGTGTTTTTCGCTTGACTCGATCCACTTGGTTCTTATCTGAGCTATCGGTATTACCATGAAATTACAGGAAGCTGCAGCGAATGGGGTGCTCCAACCAATATGCAACAGCGTCGCTGGCCTGTAAGTTATACCCCACGTTGCATATAGGTATCTGTAATCATTAATTTGATATCTAAAGTTCATTCTGAAAAGAAGATTATACTATACTTATTTAGGCTACGTGTCAACCTATTAAAGAAGAAGATTTGCTTCATAAAATCGCCACGGCAAGTAAGAGCATTATTCCGGAGATGGGATACGATGAACTATATCGTGAACAAATAAATAGCACAAAACACGTACAATGCTGTATAGATCAGGACGACTAAAATTTCGAGTACTATATGAACTGAATAAAGAATTTGTCATGAAAATAATTTCTTCGCGAATGAGATAGTCATTCGCTCGATTTTTCACCAAATAATATGTTCTATTCATTGGAATCCATGCTTCAGGAGACTTAAACGTACCTACAGGGTTTCATTTTTAAATAAAAGTTCTTTATATTTTAAAGAAGTTGTGCAACAGAAAAGTTATACCTGCGTACTCTTGCAAGTTCAGAGCCGATTTTTCACCAAATAATATGTTCTATTCATTGGAATCCATGCTTCAGGAGACTTAAACGTACCTACAGGGTTTCATTTTTAAATAAAAGTTCTTTATATTTTAAAGAAGTTGTGCAACAGAAAAGTTATACCTGCGTACTCTTGCAAGTTCAGAGCCATATATCGTCGGGTTACTGCGAGAACCAGATAAGTAACATTTTGGTTGTGTTTAGCACATAACTCGTTTTCGCTGCCGAAAAATATAGAAAAGCGGACTTTATTATTTTGATCATTATAATATTTTCGATGGAGAACATAGCACTCTATTTCTTATCCCGAATTTTACGGGGCACTGTAATATCTCGTTACTTACGTTACATATTTTTTAATTTGAATGTGAAATAAAATGTATTGCGTTGAGTATGAGAAAACGATTTAGTTTTAAAATTATTGAAAAGAAGTTATCGTGCAATTTTTTGAATATTTGGGACTGTGGTGTGGCAACATCATCTGCGCGCGTTGTTAAGAAGCAACAAAGGTATTTTCTTCTTCTGACAAAAAAACCGTCTCAGGTGTACCTCGCCGATTTCGTTCATTCTGATAAATGTTATTCTACATCAAAATCTAAGAGATACGTATTTTTTCTTATCGGCGGAAAAACATTTCTAGGGGTGAAATTAACTCTCAAAGTTGACAGCTCCTAGGAGTGATTTCTGGTTTTCACATACTTGCAATTGATCTTTTGAAATGAAACCAAGTGGATACTAATCTACATAAAAAATTATGAAAAATGCAATTTATTACATGTCGTGGGGGTAATTAATTAAAATATTATAAAGGTTGGAATTCGAAATATTGCTGTACAAAACTATTGCAATTTTTTAATTAATTATCCTCATGAAATGTAATAAATAGTATTTTTCATCATTTTTTATGTTGATTATTATCCACTTGATTTCATTTCAAAAGATCAATTGCAAGTTTGTGAAAACCAGAATTTACTTCTAGGAGCTGTCCACTCTTTGAGGGTTAATTTAAATTCCTAGAAATGTTTCCGCCGATAAAAAATATACGTATCTCTTAGATTTTGATGTAGAATAACATATCAGAAAGAACGAAATCGGCGAGGTACACCTGGGACGGTTTCCTTAAGAGATCCACGTTTTAAATGTGTACGGATTCGTTTCAGCAAACGAAGGAAAACGGAGAAGGTCGGCAAAGGGCTTAGGCACTTTTCCATGAAAGTCTGCGAAAAAGTGAAAAAGAAGGGGACCACGTCGTACAACGAAGTAGCTGACGAACTCGTCGGGGAGTTCACCAATCCCGCTCACATAAATTCTTTAACCGACCAGGTTAGTAACATTATCATTATTCCATCGAATCCCGTTAGACTATAATTTTATTTAATCTCAGGTATTCGTATGTTAACTGTAGAAATTCGAACGCCGAGGATTTTAGGAAATCGACAGTATTTTTCATTTTAAACCATACTCTTGTTTAAAATATTTGTTGAAAGTGTTATTCCTATGAGCGATTACCGCTGAAAATAATAAAGTCTATTAAATATATAAAACATATATCTTATAGTTTATCGTTTCGATGTTGGTGCTAGTTGTTATTATTGTTGTTGCTGTTGCTGCTGTTGTTGTCATAAAGGAATGACTGATCAAGATAATAGCTTGAAAATTATTGGATCTCAATGTGAACTGTAAGTTTTAACAAATATAGTGCGATCGTTTACGGTTAACAGTACATGGCAAGAACAGGTATGTTGGTATTTGTATTACACCACCAAAAGCCGGAACTCTATGTGAACATTGGCAGAATCCAAAATGTACTGAAAGATATACTGTCATGCTAAGTAAAAAAGAAGAAGATAATTAATATTTCAAAACGAGTGAAGAAATATGCTTTTAAATGGTCCAGATATCGAAATTTGAGAAAAAGTAAAATTGCATAGTAGGTATACTAGTTCTTATTTAGATTTTTATAGCCATTTCTTTCTCCATTAAATATTTTATCTTGGCCATTTTAAAGCATTTTTTTGCATTTGTGAAATGTCATCCCCTTTGTTCTTAGCACGGCAATATAACAAAAGAGATACGAAACCAAATCTCGAACTATTATTATTAGCATTATTATTTTTGTTTACTTTTAAAACAAAACATCCAAATAAAAAATGTAGAAACGTACATTTAAAAATTGAATACAGTCAAATGATCAACAGTCTGAAATGCAGTTTCTATAATAAAATTAATTGCAAGAACATAAGAAGAAAGCTTGAAAATGGGGAAAAATAAGATATTGCACAATGATAAAGTTGAGTTGAGTAAAGATAAAGATGTAATACTAATGCGTGACATATAGAAAATTTGAAAAAATGTTTCGCTTTATCTTTATCTGCCCTTCGTTGTACTGCGAACCGATTTAAAAGCGAATCAGAGATGGTGATATTGTTTAAATAAATAAGTATAAATAAATATTTCTAAATATCGGTAAGTTGTTAGATATTGTCAGTGAAATCTATAAACATAAAAAAAATGGTCGCTCTCCATATCCTATCGGGATTCGAACTTATGATCTTTGGGACGGGTTGCTTCGAAACTGGGAATCTTCTCACATTCTAACCAATTGAGCCTCCGACTCTTCCATAAATTATTTGCAGCTTTAGTGTATATGAATCAAAATTCTCAATTCGATATTATAATACTTAAAATATAAAAATGATAAGTAGTCACTAAAGGAATCATCCATAAACTAAGTCGCACTTCTTTAGCCCATTTTTGCCTCCCCCTTCTCTCATCAGCATAATCGACGATCCTTATTTAACTTTATCGCTTGTGTGATATTTTTCTTGCGAAGTAAACTATAATAGTTATTTTTGTAGCAAGGCCGCAAAAATAAAGACTTTTGACGGTGTGACGCGAGTCAAAAGTCTTCATTGTGCCCACGCCAAGAATCCTATTTTTTTACTACTTGTAGTCGAAAGTGCATATTTTTATGTGCACCTGTACGTAAAAAATAAAAAATTCGAGGCTATGCACGTGCAAGTGTTTTTAAAGCTCTAGAGCTTTTGAAAACTGTCAAGACATAGTGTGCAACTGCTACAATTTTTTTACGCACACTTTCGTAAAAAGTGGCTTTTATTGGTTAGCTCGGAGGCATGAAAACACATGTCACACTAATAACTTGTAACATTTATGGAAAACATACATAGTATACATACACAGTACAATTATATACAGTATTGATAGAAACACATATCAAAGATGTCCATTTTGGCTGCGTAACTTTTACATCCATTCTAGTGTGGATCAATAATATTTGAATGTTACATAGCAGTTCCGAGTTTGATACATGTACATTTGCTGGGTTAAGATTACATAAAGGATACGTAAAATGTACGTCACAGTCACTTTGGCTACGCAACTTTTACATTTTAATATGGATCAATTATATCTCAAGGTTATATAATAGTCTTGAGTTTGATACATTTGTGTTTGCTGGGAATCCACTAGAACCGATATCCGTATTTCTTTTGTAGTAACCGTTACAAGAAGGATATTTCCCCTTAGAGGAAACAATATCAAAGTTTGTATTAGTTATTTTTTAGAGTTTTTCTCTGTGATCTACGGGAAATGAAAGAAGACTTTCATTCAAAATACTTATGCTCGTGTTTTGTTTTCTTATTATATTATTATACGTATTTGTATCCTTAAGGGCCTCTGTCAATACCATTGCGGTTGCCAGTATTAAAAAAAGTTCGTGAAATGTTCTCAGTTAATTTCTAATGATTTTTTGCAACGAAATAACTTCGAAACAATTCGGCATTATCTTTCACAGGTCGGAAATAGGTTTTCATTAAGTATTATGACTAAAAATGTATTAATTGATTATTAAAATTGAAGCAGATAACTGTCATGACTGAGAAAGTTTGAAATCGATTTGACAGGCACCATGTGGATGTGGGGTAATTTCCGACCTGTGGTTCGCTGTGCACTATTGATTCCAATATATTTCAATGCGATATCTTGTTATCACACAGCGTAATTACTCCGGGCGCGTATAGTGCGGTAATGGAGCGTTTTTCTGACACCTAGTAAATATTTTGTTTTTGACCTTTCGCGCGAGAACTGCATGGCACTCATAGCCGTAATGATCAATTTTCTCTGATTTGAATAACCATAATATTCAGGAATGACGTACTCTTCAGCGTTACTATACCAATGAGCTTGACTATTTTACTGAAACCGAGATCATTCTCAAACGTCGCGCGAGAAGTTTTTTTTACGGATTTTTAAAGACCCTAGAACTGACAGGGGACCCTTAACCCTCCAGAGGTCGCGCACTGTCTCTCAGACCGGGCCCAGGCAAAATCGCGCATATCTCGAGAAATACAAAATAGTTTCGAATGATATAAAATGTTTATATTATTAAATTTGAAGGTATTTATCAAATAAAAATCATTTCAAACAATTATATTGCATTTTATTATTAAATATTGTAATTAGCATTCACAAAAACCTAAAATTATTCAAGAAAACTATTCCCGGTCTGTCAGACCGGGGCGACCAATAATTTTCATTTCTTTGGCGCGACCACTGAAAGGTTAAAAGAATCTTCTGTCTCGGAAAATACTTATTACTGACCTTCAATTTTTGTCACAAGGAGGGAACTACTTAAAATTAAGGTATATCCCCAATATATAAAAATTGCAAGATTTTATTTGATTTTAAAGATTTCACTTGACTGAAAAATGTATGGTCTTTTATGGGAATTCATAAAATTAAAGAAATTACAGATTTTAAGTAATTGTGCGAGATTTAATCATTTAATATATTTTTTATAACACGTGCATCGAAAGTGGTGCTTTTCATACTAGTTTTACGGGACGAAAATAGCAAATTGCACGCTAGGATAGAAAAGTTAAGCTCGCGCATGCGCAGTTTATACTTGCTTCACTTTCGTCCCTTGGGTAAATTTTCGTTCACTTTTGTCCCTGAAAACTAGCATGAACAGCACCACTTGCATTCACTTGTTATAAAAAATATCGTGTGCAACACGGACCAAAGTTGGCGCCGACGAGTGTGATTGCAGCCCTCGCTTCGCTCGGGCAACACACTTCACACTCGTCGGCAATCGCCAACTTTCTGCCCTTGTTGCACAATATACTATTGTACCATTTTTAAAATATGAGATTGAAAAAATTCAGATTTCCAATATTTTACAAAATATGTAAAATTTCATGTAATTATGATAGAAATTTGTAAATAATTTTTTGTACCGAAAAGGATAATATTATGATGTTGCGAAATAATGTATTGGTTAATATTTCAGAAATCACTTATAATTTCAAAATATTTAGTTGTATTATGGAACATACACTTTATTCATTTGAACTTGATACATGGCCTTAAATATTTAGTTCAGAACATTTCGGAGCTAATTTTCTATAAGAGTATTGCACTTATGGAGTTCCGCAGAATTGTATCCGATTTCATTAAATTTTACAAACGATTTTACGAACCGGGCATCGAATTTTAGGAACAGGTGAAATTTGTTCATGTTTGTTATTTGTCGGAAGTTTTTCAAAAGACGTTTTCGTCTTTACAGCAGTATGATCAGAAGAACATCAGAAGACGCGTTTACGATGCGTTGAACGTTCTTATGGCGATGAACATCATCTCTAAAGAGAAAAAGGAAATCAGATGGTTAGGGCTACCAACGAATTCATTACAAGAGTGCTTGGCACTCGAGAAGGATAAGAAGAAGAAAATTGAGAGAATCAGAGCAAAAACGCAGCAGCTGCATCAGCTAATTCTTCAACATATTTCCTTCAAGAATTTGGTAGAGCGGAATCGTTTCAACGAGAGTTTCAATGGACCACCGAAGCCCAATTCCGCTATACAACTGCCGTTTATTATAGTCAATACCAGCAAAAAGACTGTAATAGATTGCAGTATTTCGAATGACAAGTAAGAATGTTGATTCAATTTCACTAAATTACTCGCACTCGGTGGTTTATATCGATGGAAATTAAGCCAATCGTATTTATACCAAAAAGGGCAACCCTCCGAAATGAATATAAGCAATGTAAACTATGCAGAGAGGGAGGTTCACATGATTATACATGGCATACGGAAATAGTCAATGTTTTGAATTATTTCTTTATGAACAAGGTCATGGGTCATTTCTTTATAAAGAGTATTTTATTAAAAATGATTAAATTTAAGTCATTCTTTTTGGCTTCTTCGAGATATTAATACCAATTAATTTGCGAGTTCTTCTTCAGCATTAGAGGAAAACATTTCTTTCCATTATCTTTTGAAAATTTAGAACACGTTGCTGCGAAAATCACGTTAAAAGTCTCCGTTATCACCGATGCGACTTACGATGTCTTACATAAACAGTGACAAAGAGTTATGTACTTTCTTCTAGTACTGGTTAAACCTTTTTTCCTTCAGGAGTGCATCGTTTAAATATTTGTGATTATACTATAAATGTACCACCGTTAGTTTAGCTTCTGATAGTTATCTGAGCTAATCGACCACTTTCCCAGATAGCACGAAGTTGTCCGAAAGTTACCAGAAAGACGTCTAGAAATAGTCATGGTTATTTTTTATTAGGTGTAAAAATAAGTTTTAGGATACTTTTGCAAAAATTCAAAATTTATTTTTGAAAAAAGTAAAATACATTTATTCATCAAAAGAATCCCCATCATTTTCAATGACCTTCAGCCATCTTTTAGGCAATTCGCGGATGCCTTCCCCAAAGAAAGTTTCATCTTGCGAGATGAGGAAGTTATCGACCCATTTTTAGACTTCTTCAAATGTTTTGAATCGCACATCAGAGAATTTGCTTTGCATTTTCCGAAACAAGTGAAAATTAGTTGGAGCTAAGTCTGGTGAATACGCCGGGTGTGGTACAGCTTCCCATCCAAGAGCCATTAACGTATCCTTGACCGGTCTACCCACATGAGGCCTGGTGTCATGGAGTAGTTTCACTGGACGTTTTCCTTTGCCAGTAAATGGACGCTTTTGCTCATTTTCTTGGTTCAATCGCATTAATTGTTGACGATAGCGATCGGCAGTAACTGTCTGGCCAGGTTTCAGAAGTTCATAATGGGGAGTACGCCTTTCATATCCCACAATATACACAGCATGACTTTGTTACAGTGAATATTGCGCTTTGGCGTCGATGTCGTCGGCTCGCCGGGATCAACCCAATTATATCAGCGTTTCGGATTATCAAAATAAATCCACTTTTCATCGCCGGTCACAATTTTCCACAAAAAAGACTTTTTTTGTTGCGTGTAAAGATTCAAACATGTCAAGACGGCTATTTTTATTTGCTCGAGTGTTGCACCCACTTTATTCCTTTTCGAATCTTTTCTATTGCTTCAAAGCGATAGGAAATAGTTTGTCGAGTTACTCTTAGCTGTTCTGAAAGTTGTTTTTCCGTCTGGCAAGAGTTTTCATCCAGCAACGCTTGCAGTTCCTGGTCGTCCACCTTTACAGGGCCCCGATACGTTCACGGTCACTAACATCAAAATCACCGTCTTTAAATCTTTTATACCAATACTCACATGTACTTTCAGATACAATGTCGTCCCCAAGAACAGAACAGATCGATTCACATGCTTTCCTAACACTTTTTCGTTGATGGAATTCATAGCGAATGCATTGTCTAATAAAGAGCTTATCGGTCTGCATGTTCTATTCACAGAATTTAAAGGTTATATCTATGACTCTTATGTTTCGATACTACATATCAAGTGCCACCATATCATATGTGAGCGGTAACTTTGAATTACTTTTATGACACGGAATAGAAGTGTCCTAAAACTTATTTGTACACCTAATAGTCTGGCGATGTCGTATCTGAAACATGCCTTTTGGACGATTTATTTTAGATGTCCGAAAAGGCTTTGAAGTGTCTACTCGGTAATTAAAAATAGTCATTGTTTCGTCCGCCCCAAAGCAGAAGTCTATTATACACTTTTCGGACAGGCGTGCTAACTGTGCAAGTTACCATTATACTTCCACAAATATTATATCATAACCAACATTTCGATGCGCATGTGAATCTGTCCATCTTACAATTAGTCGACTCATATAATCAACCAACATTATTAATGATTATTGTACGATTCATAATTTGTTGTTTAATTTTTTTCCAGAACCGAGTACCTGTTTAATTTTAACGATAAGTTTGAGATCCATGACGACATTGAAGTCCTGAAACGGATGGGTCTTGCCTTTGGTACGTAATAACAATATTAACTTATTTATCATATAGTCCCAGTAGCCTCAGATTAGACCCCCCCCAGAAATACACCAGAGCCTCCAATCAAAGTTGCCGCAGTTCCAGGGGATCCAATACTATCGCTCCCAGCATCTGGTCTCTGTTTGTGGCTTGCGTCGGGCATTCGTATATAGCATGTGTGCAGAAGTCTCCTCCAACTACCCGCCCAGCCTGCACAATATTGTGTCGCTTAATTCCATTTTATTCCGATGATAGTTCAAGTAGCAATGTCCGGTCAACATATGCGTCGTTGACCTGATTCTCTTCCTGTCCTCTAGTTCCATAATCTGCGCTAGTCAGGTTCTGTTTGAATTCACACCAATTAGATCCTTAGCCTGTCTGCAACCCATGGTCTCGGTCCAGTAACTATTACGCATAGCTACCAGCTTCTCTCTGATTTCTCTTTTGCTTGCGCATTGTTTAAATTTCGACCAGTCCAGGCCCAACGAGTTTTCTTGACAAGCCATCCCTGATCAGTTTGTCTACCCTCTCATTACCCTGGATTCTTGAGTGTCCAGGAATCCAGATGAGCGTGACCTTATCCTTGCTTACCAGGTTATTTAGTGTGTATTTAAACTCTTTGGTAAATTCGAATTGGATCTTTGGACCAGTCAGAGCATCTAACGCCGCCCTACTATCAGAGCAGATTCTGACACCCCTTTTGACTATTCGATTATCTAGTATCCGTTAATCACCGACCTTATAGCCAACACTTCCGCCTGGAATACCGTGACTCTCCTACCCATCGGAATGCTCAATTCCGTTTCGATTTCAGTGATTCGCCCGTATATTCATGCCCTCGTATCCTTCTGTGTCTCGAAACCGTTTGTATACCACACTTCCCTGGCAAAGAGTATAGAGGCGCGGCTACCCCTCGAATCCTCTCTCGAGCTTCGGGCATGATTACCCTAAACCTTAAGGTTGAATCATACTCCGCTGGTACGTCGTCCTGTTTCAACACAAAGAGTTGTCTGTCCAGGGTGCCATGCCAGGAGGCGGGTATATATCTAGGTCCTCTTCTCCATGTTCCCTAGTGGTTTAGACTACAAGTGACTTCTACTACTATAGCTTCCATCTCTCGGCATAACGGGGGTATTCCGACCAAAATTTCTATCGCCCCCACCGGCGTGATCCTCATGGCCTTCGTGATACCCCTTAGCACCATTGCCTATGCACTTTTAGGGCTCTTCTGACCGTGACCATCTGAGCCCTGAACTACCACACTACTGCTGCGTACAGGAGTCTAGGTCTAAGGACCTGCTTATAGAGTCATAGCACCATTTCTGGAGCCAGACCCCAAATTGTTCCAAAAACCCATCTGCAGACCCAAACAGTTCCATAGAACTTACTGCTCCTCTTGTGAAGATGTTCCCTCCAGTTCACCTTCTTATTCAACATGACGCCTAGGTATTTCACTGCGTCCGTTACCATCAGCACCTCCCCAAATAGCCTGGGCCAGTAATCCTCCCCACTTTATATTTCCTCGTGAAAACTGTCAAAGACATCTTCTTCGAATTCACAGGTGGCCCGGTGTTATCACACCACTGCTAAACGTATTCTAGAGCTGAGTTGCACAGCTCCATGAGAGTAGTTAGGTATATGCCCCTTACCAGCAAAAAACATCTGCGTATTCGCTGGCGAAGAACTTAGAATCATTCAGTCCCGCGAGGAGGTAATCTAGCACCAACCTCCAGAGTAGTAGAGAAAGTACGCTCCATTGTCTCCTCTCCATCATCCCCTCAATGCTAGTTCTCCTTTACAAAATCTTCAGCTTCCCGGATGCTAATATGTTCCTGATCCACTTTATTAGTGTCTCAGTCGCGCCATGTTCCCTGGCCACTTTGCAAATGGCATCACAAGACGTGTGTGACCCCCTCCACATCTAGCGAGACCCCAGCTGCGCAGCCGCCCTATCTATCCTGCTAACTACACGATAAAACAATATCCGCGGAGAGGTCCGCCCTGTACGCGTCCTGTGCTGGACGCAGAGGGATTTTCTGCAACATCATGTCCCTAATATATCTTTCTACCAACCTTTCCGTCATTTTCAATAAGAATGACGTCAAGCTTATAGAACGGAAGCTCTTGATTTTGGAGTAGACTTCCTTCCCCGATTTGGGAATGAATACCACTTTGGTCCTCCATCAACTCATAGGGATGTACGTGCCCATGAGCTACGCAGAATTTCATGATCTTCATCATGGGAACTTCCGATATACTCCTTCCCTTCTTGTATTGGGGCCGGATATATCCCATCCATACCTTACAACTTATGGGCACTAAATGTCTTTACCGCCCACTCCACTTTTCCCAACTCGGTGATACGAGCGGCTATAAGTCCCAATCTTTCTTCTTGGTTCTGTTAATTACAACCCCTCTATCCTCTGTTCCAGTTCGAAAACCTCGGAAATGTATTTGCTCTTAATTGCTTTGTTGAAGAGCCTTGTGGCCTTGTTTTGGAATCCCCCTAGTTCACTTTTTCACCAAGGAACCGCCTTACGCGGATTTATGTTTTTGAGGGGGCAGCTATTCTCGTAGAAGGTTATCATGGCATTTGCAGAAATTTTGCAGCATACTTGATTTCTTCCTCCGACTCGTTGATGCGTGGAAATCCATCCATTCTATCACTGAATTCCTCCTTATGGAGGCCCCAGTTAGCAGACTTCTGATTTCTAATCCCCTTTACTTCATCTAATTCCGCTCCCAATGTGAACCTAATGTACCTGTGATCCGACAAAAAGAGTCGTCCGAAACTCCATTTTCTCACTTGCCCTATCAGGTCGTCCGTGCTAAGTAATTGAGCAGAGCTTCCCCTCTAGGATTGATGTCGAAACTCCACACCGGATGGTGGGAGTTAACGTCATACCTCATTATGATTAGCGGGCTCTTTTTCCGGCAGTATTCTACTGGCTCTTGCACCTTCCTCGCTAGACGGGCCTTCACTGACAATGAGTCATATGAAAGATAGGCTGAAGCTACCGCCAGTGCCACTCTTTGTGCGCCCCATTTGATCCACACCTTAGCGGCAGTAAAATCTCTGGAACAAAATTCCGGCATATATAAGAATTCAGTCTACTCCCTTTACCAGTATACACGCCCTAGGCACTTTACAACTGGGGACCTTGTGCAGACTCCTTCTGTCTCATCCTCTAACGGATCCCTTGTATATCCAGGGCTCTTGAATTAGTGCTAAATCTGTCCGAATCTTCATCGGATCACATGCATCGGAATAATATGTCCGATACGCTTTTGTTATTTATGCAAGTTAATTTGTAGAAAATTCAGGTCAGGGTGCAGCATTTGATTTGCGCCCTTACTGCTTCTTTACCTCCCCCCTCTTCCGGTCTCTTCCGGCTCCATATCGTGGATCTTAAAAAGAACACGATCGAGCCCGAGGAAAGGCTTATACACAAGGCCGCGCAGTTTGTGGGCAAATGCCTGGTCTATCCCCACCACTAAGCGGAATCCATCTCTGGACCCCTCGTGGTTGTGGATCTCCCAGCCCTGTATCATAAATCCCCAACTTTGACAGAGAAATGTGTTTAGCACCTGCCTCGTCTCCATAGTGGTGTTCAGTGTCCGCACCATCGCTTTCTTGCGTTTGAGGAGGGACTCCGTTTCCTTTACCAGGAGCTTTACCTCTTCCCACAGTATCAGCCCTGAACTGGTCCGTTCGAGTCATTCCTTGGACTGCATATCCGCGTAGATCAGTATTGCGCCGAAGCTCAGGTTGGAGTCCTGAAAGCATGGCGCCTCCTCGTTCTCAGCGAACTCAGTGTTATTTGAAGTTGCGCCTCTACCGCATCTGCATACGTCTCCGGTCTAAAGGATGCCATGTACCTTTTAGACGGTGCTTTCTCGCCTGAGGTGGGCATGCTCAATGACCTTGGAAGCTTTATTCCTGACGTCGCCCGACCCGTTCCGCTCGGCGTTAATGAAGGTTCCGGCTCGGACTGGCCACCCGTCACCTTTTATTCCTTCCCCGAACTATGTCGACTCGTCCAATTTGCTGCACTGCTATAGCTCCCGAGATTCTGAGTACCAATACGAAGCCCTCTCTCTCGAGTGCCTTACCTCCTTCCCGCCCCTCCTTTCGGATAGTCAGATCATAGTTTTATTTTGACTCACGTAGGTCATTTCCAACGCCAATGCCATTGGTCATTGCGAATTACTGCCCATGCGCAGTCGAATTTTCCAAAATTTCGACGTGAGTCAAAACAAAACTACAAATCCCTATGTGTACTTTGCACTCGGTCATACGGCATTTCGAGATGCGGCCCAGTGTCCCAAGGGCATCGTTTAAGGTACTGTAACCCTAGTACTAGCGAGCCCTAGGCACGGTAGCTCACACCATAGCTTAGGAGCGCCAAGTCGGTTCCCTAAGTTACGGCGCCACTTCTGACTCGGGGTAGGTGACTCGGGGTTTTCTTGGTTAGGTAACCTCCCCAGATGAGGTGCGCGGTCCTTCGGTCAATCCGGGACCCCCTTCGAAACATATTTCTATAGTCAAAAATCAGGGGCATCGATCGCCTACTCGAACTCATCCCGGATGTGCTCGCTCTCTACCGATTTGTTTCCTTCTTCCCTGGATCAGAGACACCTTAAGCCTCTTCACTAACTTCAAGGCCTTGTGATTCCTAGGGGGTTTCTCACTAAATGTAGAATTTTTTATTTCAGGTTTGGAGAAAGGAGAATGTACTGATGAAGACTTGCAGAAGGCCAAGGCATTGGTGCCAAAATCCCTTGAAAAATACGTCGAACGTGAGTATCGATGACATGACTCATTTATCAGACTATTATTGAATAGGAAATGCAGATGTGGAGAAATATTTTTTATTCAATAGAAGAGTGCTCTTAAATTTTCAATGTTATAGAAACTCTATTAAAAAATGCTGCATTTTAAATGCGATTAGAACCTTTTAGTTATTACCCAAATACCTCCAAAGTCGTACCTTTCTATTCCACTGTCCAATCGCGCTCCTGATAGCTTGTTTAGCGCCGAGTTTGAATGAGTAGCAACCAATATAGAGAGTGCGTGTTTAAATGAAATAGACAATCTGTTTAAGAGTGTTGGTATTTCAGCACTTATGATTGAGGATACGTTTCATAACGTATGGACATTTTTTACATAATATATGTATATTGTGAGAAGCTAACTTAAGAGATGTTACGATACACTCTCTTTAATTTACGTGCACCCAGCAACAGTGATTCTGATCGATCCACTTTAAGTGGCAGAACTTTATTAAAGTCTTCCGCAGCTGAACAGTTCAAGCGAGTTTTATAGTTTTACGATGAAAATTAAATACAATTAGTCTATATCGGTTCAGCGGTTTTGAAGTTATCAACAAAACAGTGAAATTTTACGTTCTGCGATAACTTTTGAACAGATCATACGATTAAAATGTTTATTAGCTTCTTGAATGCAGCTCGAAACTACGATTAAAACGTCATATAGATAACAAATATCGGCTGATTTTCGGCAAAGTTGTTGCGAAAGAAGTTTTCTAATTTTACCGTTTTTTTGTTGACATTTTTTGATTGCGTGTTTCGATTTCATCGAAATTTAGCGAACTTGTAGAGGAAGGAAAACGAAACATTGTGATATAAAAATGGTCGTAATCGCACCAGCCGTTCAGAAGTTACGAATTATGTTTTTTTTTCAAATTTTTGATAAAAATATAATATTTTAATTTTAGAGATTAAATCGTCCAAACGACACGTTTAGGATAAAGAATCTATCTTAGAATTAATAATCCACGCTCCCCAAATACTACGAGGCAAGGCGTGAAGCGCTTTCCTTTTTCATTTTCTGATTTCGCGTGCCACAACTATTAACCCGAAATTTCGTGGGAATTGGAAACGGCTCGTCGAACCAATAAAATTGCTAACACTATTTTTTTTTTCTCACTAGAATTATCAACCGGCGATCTGGAGAAATTCATCCCTGTGACAATACCTGGACCGAGCACTTCGATCGATGATCTTGAGATTAAACTGGAAGGCTCGGGCTCCCGACCACCGTCCTCGTCCCACACTTCACTCTCCGAGGATCCACTGTCCCCGCCATCGCAATATTTCTCCGAAGAGGACGACGACGAGGAAGACAGTGAACAAGATGATCAAGCTGACAGTGACCTTGAGGTTAACTAACACGTTTAAACTGACATTCTCTTAAGGCTGAACTCTCAGGATTCGGTCGCTCCGTGCAAATTCAGGCTCCCCTTCTGCGATCACCGACCGACGGTTTTTGTATCGAGTACCGGCTTTGTACAGCGCGGCAATCGATACTCCGCCATCGAACTTCGCTCGGATCGTGACTTTGAGATCATTATTTTGCGTATTCCCCGAATAATTGAATTTTATCAATCGTGCCCTGGCAACACCTTCGCTCTAAAGACGTTCACCGTGGTCCTCTCCCCCGCACATGCATACGCGCACAAGCTTCACGCCATCAAATAATATAGACCTTTCGCGCAGCAACTTTTCTTGCTCTGTAAAATCAAGTATCGTTTGGATATACTTTTAATGAGACAAAGCGAAAAGTACGTAGAAAAGATATGGATTTACTCTTTCCGACGAATGTGAGCGTGAGAAGACTGTACGTAGATTTTTCGCGCGCAAGAGGCCTCGGATGTAGAATATCTAATTGGAACCTCAATTTAATCGGAAATTTGATTGTAGGAACTACTGGTACATCAATATATATAGGCGGTATGAAAGATTTTTTTCACTGTCGTTTTAAAATTCTCAGCAGCCCAAATAAGAAGCGTATTTTCGAACAGTTTTCGTCGTTGTAATGAGAGATGCTTGATTATTTTCGTGCTCATCGAATTTTTTACATTAGAATTTGCTGATATTTCTGTCGTCTGACTTTAGTTCTCACATTTTGTGCTCGCTCGATTTACTAAATGTCTTTTCATAAACGGTCCAGTAGTATTTAGAGTTTGGCGGTGTTTGGACACTGCTTGAAGCAATTAGTTTGAGTTGAGTCAAATCAAAATTGGCAAGAACTATCAAAAGTTATCGCAGGATCAACAAACACAAAAGTGCATTTTTACCTCACCTTCCTAAACGGTAAATCTCATTACTTTTCGTCAGTTATATCGATCGTCTTTTTCGAAGCGAGTTTTCGAAAAGTCAATTCAAACTAATTGACTCGAGTACGTAGTGACCAAATGCCACCAGAGTCAAATGAAAGGGAAAGAAATTTTTTGTCACTCACAGTGTTAAATACTCGGTTTCATGGACGTCCTCGACGCATGTGAAATCATCTTTCACACACCAATTCGTGAAAAGTTGCGCAGTGCGTGAAATCGTCAACCTCGTATTTGACACTTAGGGCCGGTTTTACCAACACGGTATAAACGCGGTATAGCGCTATACTGAGAATAACCAGCAATTAGCCTTATGGTTATATTCTCAGTATAGCGCTATACCGCGTTTATACCTGTTGGTAAAACCGGCCCTTAGTGACAAAAAATAGAATTCGTTATAAGGGCGTTTCGCGTCGTTTTAACTCGTGTGATTGCCGAACTTGCTTCGCTCGTGCGGAAAACTTCACACTCGTTAAAAACGACGCTTCACGCCCTTATAACGAAAATATCTAATAGAATGCCGCTGGGCGGTTTGAGAATCGACATTCGGTATCAATTCAAGTAACAATCTAACCATGAGCAAATGTGAAGCTCGGCAGTCGAACTGTCATCGATTCCTTATACAATTGAACCCAAGTTTTAAACACATACCTTAAATCAGTAGCAGGAGCGTATTTTTCTTTATTTTTTTTCTAAAATCATATTGACAATATTGCTTCTCTCAAAAGGATTTTTTTTTTCAAAATTCATTTGAAAGAAACAATATTGTCAATATGATTTTTGCTTCGATTTCTCGAAAGATCAGTGCGATTAAAATTAGTGATACATGCCTGTTGCGGGTTATCGTAAGTTCGTACAAATGAGCAGTCGTAGATTTAAACATTTACATACATATTTGAGACATAATTTAGTTGTACATTGAATTTATGGATTTCCAACGATTTCAAGTAAAATTTTATCAAATCTTGCAGAATTATTTAAAATTTGTATTACTTTAGAAAATTCAATGGAATTTTGTAAAAAGTTGTAATAATTTTTAACGAACTTCAAACAACCCCGTAGGATATTAAGGAATGTCGCATATAAACCAGATTTTAATAGTGGTTTCTCGCGGCATACACATTAAAGTACTAGATTCGGACTGGCCGCATTCTATATTGACGCATCAGGCGACATTCAATAGGCAGCGAGATTTCGTTAGGTGTCGTCACAGGATGCGTTATACTAACGCAGTTATACTTCAATAAGTCTTCGTAACATTACTCATACAAAACAGATAATGGGCGAGGAGTATCGACGAGCCAAAGAAATGATGCAGACAGAATGCATGTATGCAGCCCACTTACGGTCACAAAATTACGAGAGTTCACTGCAAATATTTCCTATCGATATCGCGTGACGCTTGAACACATACATCACGCGCTCAGTCCGAATTTACCGAAACCCGCCAGGTACATACATGACACTGACAACACTTATATTCATTCGTGATACGAAAAGTAAGATGTAGCTTATATTTCGAGATATTTTTTCCAGTTTTTTTAATGTCGTCATTGAAACGATATAACTTTAATGGCACAATTGTTGGAAAAGTTTCAAGAGAATTCATTGCGTAGATTATATTTGGAATCCGCGAAATCCAATGCTGGAGAAATCTCTAAACGCCGGTTGTGATTCTCGTTCACCGATAAGGCTTTTCTTACATTATTTCCGCGTGAGTATCTATATTGATATATACTCGCATACAGCTGCGTCGATTGAGGTCGTGTAATTCTATTAGTCCTGTTAACTACAATCGATTAAGCCTCTGATAAAAAAAAGCATGGTCTACTTTCGTGCTTTTGTTTGTATATCTTTACGCAGATGCGTTCATTTTGTAATAAAAGATTTTTTGTATTCTTATTAAAAATTCAAATTACACATTTTCGTTCCGGACCATCAACAACATTACCCGAATTAAGGTGATTTACTAGAATCATTTGAGAGAAAAGTCGTTGTACAACCTTATTAACTCGAGTTAAGTTTCCGATCGAAAGGCACATGAGAATTGCACGAATTTTTAAAAAATGGTTAAGATATACTTCTTAATTATGCAGTTCTATTGTTTGGCGGTAAATTTTTGATCATAAGTGAACTTTTTCGTTTATGCGAAATTAGTTAAATCTTAAAAATAGCGAAAAGCAGTAACTATTTTTACACATAGCATTTTCCCAAAAAAACAAAGGTAGTTTTGCAATAAAAGTTAATTTATTTCTCCCTTTAGTTATATTTTATTGTAAATTGATTTTTAAATATATTAATACTATCATTCCTAGAAAACTGCTGGCAACTGATGAGTGCGTGGCATGTTTATATAGCAAGCGTGCCATTTGCACGCGTATAATCAAAATTTTAGTACAGTGAAACGTTTAATTAACTTCTGAAATTCAATATTCTGATGCTTTTTAATTCGAAGAATATGAATGTTTATATAAAACAAAAGTATCTTAACTCAAATTGAGTTGCACCCAGTGACTTAATTATTCTCACTTTTCTCCCAAAGCGCACTCCTGTTGCTAACTTGTATAAACTACCATTTTCGTTTGTCTGGTCACCATCGCTTGTAAACATCGTAAGCAATGTTCTTATACCTATATAACATGGGGATTTCACAAACTAAACTTGACCAACAGAATAGTTTTTCTCTTTTTTTAACGTATCATATCTTTTTCCTTTGTTTTGATAAATAAGACTTTTTCAGACCCTATAAGAAACATGGTTTATATCGCTGTTTTTAAGAATGTTTTGTTATAGATAAATATTTAAAAATAATCCATACAGATGAGTACAGTTGTAAAGAATATGTTGTATGTATGTGGATTTTTAAAACGTTTCTTTTCTGTTCAACAATCTCGTGAACCTCCTTACTCTAACCAATTAGTGAAGAGTCCGACAGTGGCATCAGTTTTCAAATGTGACGATCATTGGCAATCGCGTGCCATATAACGTTTTTGTTCGCGTTACACCGTGAAATGTAAATGTTAACATTGCAAAAATAAACGCTTGCAGGCATTTGCAGTGTGTTCTACTCCAACAAAAGCATTGCAAATATCTTGAAGTGCGGAATGCAGCATGTTCCTTATAAATAGTTAAGTCCCATTGCGTCACTTCAAGAAAACTACGGCGTGCTAGCGTGAGGGGAGAAAGGATTTTGGCTCCTCGGAGCAGCGTTGTCCAGCGTTCTTACACTCTGCCGCATCGATGGAGTTTTGAAAGATGTGTATTCGTTTTATTCTACCAGAGGGGTAATCGAATTATGAATTAGATAAAATTTCGTAGGAACGACACCATCGATGCAGCCAATTGTACATCCTGTTGCCTATACACGAACGCCTGTATGTAGTATCATCAACAGTTGGAAATGATTGAGATAGCGCGAAAGCAAGGTGTCGAGAGAAAGAGCGAAGAAAGTAGGGCAGGGTGCGAATTACACTTACCGGGGCCAAAGTACCCGTAGAAGTTGCGCGTAATTACAGTGAAATTTCGTTGAGTTTAACTGGCTCGCTCATCTCGGTACCGAGTGTGAATAATATGTAAAACAGAAGAAAGAATAATGTAGAATATTGCGTTAATATCTACGAACGTACAGAGTGACTGAAGAACGCTCGGTGCTATTTTGATCGTGCATCGTTTCACAGATTTATATACCTAGTATGTATGTATTATATAAATTGTAATCTTACGGATATTAACTTGGAATAGTACGTGTATAAAAACATAACTATTGCGACTCGTTTTTTCTTATGGCACGTTTATAATATAAATATATCAGTGCGGCATAAGGTAAGCGTCCTAGTCGTCGACACCTTAAACAGCGGACGTTTCGTAGTGATGGGGTACTTTCATGACTTCTTTATCTCAATTTCTTTAGATTCAATATATTACTTTGATCTCGCACGCTAGGTAAACAATTTTTTGAATGCCACGTTTTGACGAAAGAAATTCATTAAAATTCGGATTTGAAATATTCGTCATTGACTTGAGTTTTCATACGTCACCATTGTATAGTTAATCAACGGATAGATTAGCAGAGGCTCTTATTCTACGGCCACACCGTGACATATTTGGAGAACCTAGCGGTTTTTCCCATTTCAAAGCTGATATAAGGCGACCATGGTACTACGTCATCACAGTACAGCAGGGTGTCTACTATTTTGCGATCTCTTACTTTCCTGCTACCACTTCGATTCCTCACAGAGAGGGGAACCAAAATTGGTACGGCCCATTGCAGGGGCACACTTTTCTGCAATCCCATCTTGTGCGTCAACATATCGAATATGAAGTGTACATATGAGGAGCACAGTTCCAAAACTCATTTAGTCCATTCGCAGTTTGTCTTATAATCGCTAAACTATTAGCAATTATAGGACAAACTGCGAATGGACTAAACGAGTTTTGGAACTGTGCTCCTCATATATAGGTATATCCCTACCATTGACCAGTCATGCCTCTAGACGCTTGTCTTATTATTTCTCCAGTCCTCTCATGAGTGGGGAAATAATAGCCGTCCTATTGTACCATGAATTATGTGTCCCTTTGACCATTTTTATTTATAACGGATTTTTTAAAGTAAAAATATCATACATAAGATAAATCACAATATAGAGTTAAAACAAATATTCCCAATTCATGAAAGTACCCCTTTAACGGATTATAAAGTAACTTCCTTTAAGGAAAATGATCTTTTACTCCCAAAAGTCAAAGTAGCATTAACTTCTGATATATAGAAAAAAGTATCGAACTCTAGGACACAGTGCCTATAAAAATCGTCTATGACTGGGACACTTATCTTACAATGAATACGAACGTAAATAATGTTCGTAACTGAATATTTGGAAACAAATAAATTGTAATGTTATTACAAATGCTTCTTTTTTCACAGTACTCAATACCGAGGGAACTCACGCGACCCTTTATTTACCAACCCATGGATATTTTCATTCATCCAAATCTAATTTCTGTGCTCGCTTAAATGACTAGGATTCACCATTCGCTTTGCGACTACCGAAGCTAATAAAATTATCCCATATAATTATACTATATTTTTGAGCTAATACATAATAAGTCACTCATATCTAGTATCTCACGTTCTTGTAATCGATTTAATTCATAATCATTTCTTAATGAACAGTAAGTATCGACATCAAAATAATCATCAACTGTAAGAAAGAGTAGTAGGTATTGTTATTGTCATACGCATTTGTTAAATAATTCCCATAGCTCAATTCTGGATTATCTATTACACAATTTCTAGGAATATACATACAAATTTAGATCTTTTCCAAACTTACATTTCTTACATTAATTTTAGGAACGTTCATAAATTACAGTAGGGGATGCTATTTTCTTATCTTTAGAAATCCCACTCCTCCTCCCATTATTCTTTATATAATCGTACTGTTTTTACTTCCTACAAGGTTAACGATTTTAAAAAAATAAACCGTCATAAAGAAAATAAAATAATATCCCCTGTTATTAAATTAGATTCATTACCTCGGATTCTCAGCCTAGGGAATTTTCAAAATGTCATTTCAACATACTGAGGGCCGGTTCTTTATCCGTTAACTGCCAGTTAGTTAATTTGGCCTCTCGGTTAAAGTTAAAATTAGCGTTCCCCACCACGATTTATTCGTGCAGCGCCGCGCAGACTTAAAGGCCATCACACGTGAAAAAACGTAAGCAGTAACAGTAAGGATTGACCAATCAGAAATATAATTCTTACGGAATTATGCTTAAACAGGGTTTCTGATTGGTCAATCGTTACTGTTACTGCTTACGTTTTTTCACGTGTGATGGCCTTTATAATGCATGCGGTTATATTTGAATCGTATGTATGTAAACGTCTATAACCTATAGGCCTGTTGCGTACTTTCACAAGCGTAGCTTTTGTTTGTGTTACTGTTGCGTGCCGGGCTGGTCTTCTTGGTCCATTTGTAGGGGACAGGTCCGTGCCCGTGGAGTGCTGAACCACTCTGCTCGGAAAGAGCGGGATCGGGAGATGAAGTTTTATTGCAGGTGGAGAAATGAAAACTCTTAATCCAAGAATTAGGTGATCACCAATGAATTATATTTTAATACATAGTTGGAATATAATTTGTCGTTATAAATCGGTATCTGAGTGCACCTCGAGCGGCAAAGTGCATCCTTTTAAATCAAAAGTCCCCGCCTCTCGGTAACAACGGGGAACCAATCAAATACTCAGCGCTAATGTGGGGAACCAATCTGATACTCGACGCTAGTCGTAGTCAAGGACTCTACTCCCACTTTCTTCGTCTACGCACAATGATCTAATCCACGCTCCACGCGTCCACGTGCGAAGAAAGTACGCATCGACCCTGACTCTGGCGCGCACAATCCCACGCACTCGAAAGAAAACATGCCCTCATCGACCGTGGGTCTACCGCGCACGAACTCCCGCAATCCGAAGCGCGTATCGATAACAAATCTTATGCGCGCACGCCTACGTGACTCAAAGAAAGGAGAACTGTTCTTGCTAGGTAAATTAACTACGACCTATCGGTCCGCGAAAGGAGATACCATATTTACAAACGGAGCTCGCAGCGGCCCGCGACTCAGATCCCCTGTCCATCACGCAATAAAGGTGTTTATAATCTCGCGAATAGAAACCACGGTGGCCTGCGACTTATTTAACTTATCACGCAGTCTTCGACGTTCTCGTTCTTTCTCTCTATTACAATCCATCTATACCTTACTTGCTTAATAAAATGACAATAATTAGAGGTTAATACAAAGAGTTTGAATGCGCCGCCAAAAATCTAGTAACTTCCAAAAGTTATGGGGATTTTAGGTCAAGTCTGGATGCAGACGCGACATTACACATGTACACCCGTGCTCACGAAATCTGTCGCTGGTGACTTTTTTTAAACCTTATTTTTAAACGTACTAACCAGTGAACAATTAATTCTCATGCCCTCATTAGCTACGGTGACGTCTACTCTCGTTAATGAAAGCACGAGGATTGATTAATCATTGGTTAGTACGTTTAAAAATAACATTTAAAAAAAGTCACCAGCGACAGATTCCGTGAGCCCGGGTGTACATACGTATAGAGAATTTACACCCCAGTTTCGCCAAGAAACCCAGTTTGGCGGCGCTGTTTTCCGTATACATACAATACACATTCATACTTGTGATAGTGTGCATGGGCTCTACTGTCGCGTCTGTAGTCAGACTTAACTTAAAATCCCTATTTCCGGAAATTACTAGATCTGTGGCGGCGCATTTAAACGCTTTGTATTAACGTTTAATCATCATTGTTCATTAGGAAGTAAGGTATAGATGAAACGTAGTAGAGAGAAAGAACGAGAACGTCAGGGACTGCGTGATAAGCTAAATAAGTCGCGGGTCACAGTGGTTTCTATTCGCGAGATTATAAACGCCTTCATTGAATGATAGACAGGGGATCTAAGCCGCAAGCCACTGCGATCTCCGTTTATAAATATAGTATTTCCTTTCGTGAACCGAAGACTGCGATCTCCGTTTATAAATATGGTATTTCCTTTCACGAACCGATAGGCCATAGTTTAGCTAGCGAGAATAGGTCCCCTTTCTTCGAGTCACGTAGGATGGGGGTCGACGCGTTCTTTCTTCGCACGTGGACGCGTGGTGCGTGGATTACATCATCGTGCGTAGAGGGAGAAAGTGGGAGTGGAGTCCTTGACTTCGCCTAGAGCCGAGTATTAGATTGGTTCCCCACCGTTGCCGAAAGGCGGGGACTTAGGATTTAAAAGGGTGCACTTTGCCGCTCGCGGGGCACTCAGATAAAGATTTATAACGCGACTTTATATTCGAAAATGTGCCAAAATATATTCGATTGGTGATCACCTCATTTCAAGAAAGAATAGTTTTCTTTCTACCTAAATAAAACTCTCCAGTTCCTGATCCGCCTCCTTTCAAGCAGAGTGGGTTAGCACTCCACGGGCACGGACCTGCCCCCTGGAATTGGACAAAGAAGACCAGCCCGGCACGCAACAAATTTGGTGACAGCGGTGGGATACTTCAAAAACGGACAATTTGACAATTTCGGAAAGTGACAGTGCCGGCTCGAAAGTGCGGAAGACTTTATTAAAAGCAAACTTTAATACGCACTCCTCTGTCCCGGGTTCTTTGTGCGTGGTTTTCCCCGGGAACCGTAGGGCAAATGCCAGAGGAGGTGGCTTTAGTGACCACGCATGTTACAATTCCACTTAAGACCACCCGCGTAAAGAGACACTGAAAAAACTATCCACCGCGAATCAAAGTACGGAACCGGAGATCCACAGCGAGGACGACGGCCCGGAGATCCACAGCGAGGACGACAACCCGAAGATCCACAGCGAGGCGACAACCCGGAGATCCACAGCGAGGACGACAACCCGGAGATCCACAGCGAGGCGACAACCCGGAGATCCACAGCGAGGATGGCAACCCGGAGATCCCCAGCGAGAGCGTCATACCGATAAGTCTTTAGAAAAATATTTTTATTAAGATGTTACATCCGACATATCTCGCGGGCGGTCCTTTCCAAATCGCGGAAACAGAAACTCCTCAATTCGCTTCGTTGCAAATCTCTCCGGTGGCTCAAAATAGCCCTCCAATACTATCACATCCATCGAGCGAACCTGAAACGCTACTAAAAGACGCGGCTTTCACTTGCTTCGCGCGCGGTCTAAGTAATACTATAATGAATACTTTACTATCAAAGGAGAAACCGACGTCCCTAGAAAATGCCATTGATCTTGCTGTGAGGGTTGAACTAGAGACTATAGAACGTTCGCGTCATCTTCAGGCAACGTCAAAACCAAACTCGATTCAAAGTACGGTTTATAATACAAATAATTTTCCTAATTCTAATGCAAATCGACGTCCGCGACGGGATAATCCATACCCATACAAACAAAATCGTGATTGAAAGCGTAAATTCGATTTCCGACGCGGATGGGGGGGGCGTAATTACGATTTTAGGCGTGAGCGCGACCAAGATAAAAATTATTTAAACGCGAGGGACACTCCGTCGGGACAAATCTCGCGGAACACGATTAGGATTACACGAGTCGGACCCACCAGATATAGCGTCGGGATAATCTGGAAAATATAAATTTCACAAAGGATAATTTTGAAATCTAAACATATAGCTTCATTTCTACTATTTGCATTTTTTTTTTACCCTTAATAAAATACCCTTCGAATTGAAGAACGCCCCGGCTTCGTTTCGACGGATGATGGATGTGGTATTATCGGGTCTTCAGGGTATTGAGCTGTTCGTCTATATGTACGACATCGTCGTCTATCCCTTTTTCTCTCTCTTCCGGAGAACATTCTCAGAAATTGAAAACTCTCCTTGTACGGTTGCAAACACCGATTTACCACTCCAAGCTGAAAAATGTCATTTTATACGCCGTGAATTGATTTATTTTGGTCATGAGATCACCAATGAGGGTGTGAAACCCGACTATAACGAAATTAAGGCTATTCGAAGTTTTCCGGTTCCCAGAACGAAGACAAGTATTAAGCAGTTCCTTAGTCTCGTAGGGTATTATAGACGCTTCATCAAAGATATGGCAAAAATAGCCAAGCCACTTACTCGTTTATTAAAAAAGGATGACCCCTTTATCTGGACCTCATTCACTCAGGATGCTTTTGAAACTCTTCGTAAAATTTTGTGCTCCGAACCGCTTCTTCAATTTCCTAAATTCTCCGAACCTATCGCTGGGACGACCAATTCTTCAAAGTATGCACTCGGTGGAGTCCTGAGTCAGGATACTATCGATACACTGAAGGATCCTGAAATAAATTACATTACAATCGAAAAGGAATTTTTGGCGATTCTTTTCGCTATTGAATATTTTTGACCATATTTGTATGGTTATCAATTTTCCGATTATCACCGATCATCGCCCCTTGGTCTGATTGCATAATGTAAAAGACCTCATCTCGACATTAATTTGTTAATGAATTCATCTCAACGAGTATGATTATAATATCATATACGAACCTGGAAAATCAATTTTACTGCTGACGCTCTATCCTGTAATCTGATCAACCTTGAGGCTTCCTATTTACCCGAACCTTTCACCTTCTTGACGAAAAATGTAAATGAAGATGCCGCTTATCCCAGGAACTTTGAAGAGGTGTTCGACTGTACAGACGAATTACCACTTCCTTGTTTCACCGAGGATCTGGCGTCGGATGCAGACAGAATTTTCTATCAAAATAAAGAATTAACAGATGCCTTGTTCCTGGCGCGCGGGAGCTTGGTATTCGACGAAAAAGAGGTCAATTGCTTTCAAACAAGTAAAGTAGAATCTGACGTTTCTGACATGACTAATTCGGATTGTGAAATCGAATATTTTACCACTGACGAAGACGGCTTACCAATTAAGTTAGGGCTCCACTCGGTTGCCGACCTGTTGGAGGTCTCTTCCGGGGGAGTGAAGAGTGGCGCTGAGCTTACTTTCCTGGTAACCCGGTCTGACAGATCCTGTAAGCGATCTCCGGCCCAGATGGGTTCGCTCCAGCTGCCGCCAACGAGGGACAACGCGGCACACCAGAGAAGACACCCTCCGGTTACCAACTCTTCGTACGCGAAGAGACTAACCCTGTTGGGTGCCGCCGCCGACGAGGGAAATACCTTAGAATGTGGCACATGTACGGAGCACCCTCCGGTTACCAACTCTTCCTACGCGAAGAGCCTAACCCTGTTGGGTGCCTCGGTTGCTACCGACGAGGGAGACAATTTAAAGATGACCTCGATAAAACGTAGAAAAATTGAATTCAGTACCTATAATGTAAATCCAGACAAATCGACAGATAATCCAAAACCGTTTCCCACTATTTTCCACTCCAAGGATCACTTGTATCTGCGTAGGGATAATCTCATCAACTTTATCCCGTTTAGATTTGAATATTTCCTCTGAAATTGGCCTAGTGCTACTTGAGGACAGAGAATACCTAATATTTTACTTGACTCTTCGTAAAACCTCTCGACACCTTTCTAAATTATCTTTCAAAGTCCTTGTAATTTTTAAGATTACTAATGGACAACCAAGGTGAAAGTTTTGATATCACTGCAAACGACTGAGTTATACTCATTCAAATGGGTTGACGTAGGAAATCTTCCGAGGAAAAACTCCAACAATTCTGAATATTTCATAACAATCCTCTCCCATGATACCAGGTAACCTATGCGTATCACTGCTACTCGAAAAGGAAATCGTTATCTTCTAACTCTGCTACTCGAAAAGGAAATCGTTATCTTCTAACTCTGCTACTCGAAAAGGAAATCGTTATCTTCTAACTCTGCTACTCGAAAAAGGAAATCGTTATCTTCTAACTCTGCTACTCGAAAAGGAAATCGTTATCTTCTAACTCTGCCACTCGAAAAGGAAAATCATTATCTTCTAATTATCTAGGATAATCTCAAAATATTTTGACACTCTATTTCTCTTTTTACATGAACTGAGTTGCAGTTACTCACGTATTAGCCGAGCAATTTATCATCTGTTTTGGTTTGCCTCGTGCTATCATACCGATCACACACAGGGAAGCATCTTCTTCGCTAGTCAATTCTTAAAGTTTTGCAAAAATTTTTAAACTTCAAAGATTCACTTCCACTGCATTTCATCAACGTAAACGTCACAGTTTGATTATAATTGGATTGGATCGCATGAGATTGTCGAGATTACACTAAATAGCACCAAGGAAAAATTGTTCATGCAAATAAGTTAAGACTAGCTCTCATCAGACTAGATAACGTCGGTGAAAATACTCGGACTAACTTAAAATAATAACCTTTATATTTTTGAAATTATATTAAACACACTTGAAAAATTATATTAAGATTTTCAAATTACATTAAGGTTTTGAAAGTACATTAAGGGTTTGAAAGTATATTACGGTTTTGAAATTATATTAAGGTTTTGAAAATATCTTAAGGTTTTAAAATTATCTTAAGGTTTTGAAATTATATTAACATTTGAAATTATTTTAAGATTTGACATTACATTAAGATTCGTCATCATATTAAAGTCTTAAAATTACTTATAAGAATAATTTTAAGAAAAAAATGTTTTTCAAACATTTTTTCACATAAGGTGGAAGGTGTCGCGTCTGTAGTCAGACTTAACTTAAAATCCCTATTTCCGGAAATTACTAGATCTGTGGCGGCGCATTTAAACGCTTTGTATTAACGTTTAATCATCATTGTTCATTAGGAAGTAAGGTATAGATGAAACGTAGTAGAGAGAAAGAACGAGAACGTCAGGGACTGCGTGATAAGCTAAATAAGTCGCGGGTCACAGTGGTTTCTATTCGCGAGATTATAAACGCCTTCATTGAATGATAGACAGGGGATCTAAGCCGCAAGCCACTGCGATCTCCGTTTATAAATATAGTATTTCCTTTCGTGAACCGAAGACTGCGATCTCCGTTTATAAATATGGTATTTCCTTTCACGAACCGATAGGCCATAGTTTAGCTAGCGAGAATAGGTCCCCTTTCTTCGAGTCACGTAGGATGGGGGTCGACGCGTTCTTTCTTCGCACGTGGACGCGTGGTGCGTGGATTACATCATCGTGCGTAGAGGGAGAAAGTGGGAGTGGAGTCCTTGACTTCGCCTAGAGCCGAGTATTAGATTGGTTCCCCACCGTTGCCGAAAGGCGGGGACTTAGGATTTAAAAGGGTGCACTTTGCCGCTCGCGGGGCACTCAGATAAAGATTTATAACGCGACTTTATATTCGAAAATGTGCCAAAATATATTCGATTGGTGATCACCTCATTTCAAGAAAGAATAGTTTTCTTTCTACCTAAATAAAACTCTCCAGTTCCTGATCCGCCTCCTTTCAAGCAGAGTGGGTTAGCACTCCACGGGCACGGACCTGCCCCCTGGAATTGGACAAAGAAGACCAGCCCGGCACGCAACACTACGCAATAGGCCTATAGGGCGATTGGGTAACTGCACAATGTCGCGTACGCAACTAGACTCGATTCCGAATCGATAGAATCCTCGAGAGTTCTAGGATTTATGGCGGTAAAACTCAAACGCCAAATTGTTCTGTATACTGGAAAATAACGTACGGGTGAACTCCCACGGAGCGTATCGAATATTAGGGTACCGTCTACCGCGAGATTTATAAACTTCCGGCCGCCGTGAGCTCGGTTCGCGAGGGCTATCAACAGCCAGGTATAAACACCTTCTTCCGTTGCGGCGACTGAGTTTTGGCGACTCGAGAAGACGTAAACGATATCGCGTAACATTTCCGATTTATAAACGACTTCGCCAAATTCGCCCTTCCATGAAGTCACGTCACGAGTGTGTGAGTGCAGAATGGGAGGGAGAAAAACCGTTGAACAATCCGCGATTAGCGTTTTTCGATTGGTGCCCTCCTCCGGCCGAGGGGCTGGGCTTACGCTACTAAAAAGGACGTTTCGACGCTCAATCGGCAGATCAATCTTCTCTATCTACGTTGTGCAACGACTGAAATATACGGTGATCATCGAACCAGTTTCCTAGTCTTTTATTTTCTCGCTTTTCCCCGCATTTTCGAGCAGAGCGCCTTAGCGCTCCACGGGCCGGACCTGCCCTCTGGTTTCTACGAGGACTGCCAACGAGGACCGGCGTGGAACACAACAGTGGTGACAGCGGTGGGATTATTCAAAAAACGGACAAGTTCGGGAAAGTGATAGTGCCGGCTCGAAGTGCGGAAGACTATTAAAAGTTAACTTTTAAACCTCACCATTAATAATACGCACTCCTCTGTCCCGGGTTATTTGTGCGTGGTTTTTCCCGGGGACCGTAGGGCAAATGCCAGAGGAGGGTGGCTTAGTGACCACGCGCGCAAAAATTCCACTTAAGACCACCCGCGTAAAAGAGACCGAGAGACTGTGAAAAAAAAACTATCCACCGCGAATCAACAACGAGGTGACAACCCAGAGATCCACAACGAGGACGACGGCCCGGAGATCCACGGCGAGGGCAACAACCCGGGGATCCACAGCGAGGCGACAACCCGGAGATCCACAGCGAGGACGACAACCCGGAGATCCACAGCGAGGCGACAACCCGGAGATCCACAGCGAGGACGACAACCCGGAGATCCACAGCGAGGCGACAACCCGGAGATCCACAGCGAGGACGACAACCCGGAGATCCACAGCGAGGCGGCAACCCGGAGATCCCCAGCGAGGGCGTCATACCGATAAGTCTTTAGAAAAATATTTTTATTAAGATGTTACATCCGACATATCTCGCGGGCGGTCCTTTCCAAATCGCGGAAACAGAAACTCCTCAATTCGCTTCTTTGCAAATCTCTCCGGTGGCTCAAAATAGCCCTCCAATACTATCACATCCATCGAGCGAACCTGAAACGCTACTAAAAGACGCGGCTTTCACTTGCTTCGCGCGCGGTCTAAGTAATACTATAATGAATACTTTACTATCAAAGGAAAAACCGACATCCTTAGAAAATGACATTGATCTTGCTGCGAGGGTTGAATTAGAGATTATAGAACGTTCGCGTCATCTTCAGGGAACACCAAAATCAAACTCGATTCAAAGTACGGTTTATAATACAAATAATGTTCCTAATTCTAATGCAAATCGACGTCCGCGACGGGATAATCCATACCAATACAAACAAAATCGTGATTGAAAGCGTAAATTCGATTTCCGACGCGGATGGGGGGGGGGGCGTAATTACGATTTTAGGCGTGAGCGCGACCAAGATAAAAATTATCTAAACGCGAGGGACACTCCGTCGGGACAAATCTCGCGGAACACGATTAGGATTACACGAGTCGGATCCATCAGATATAGCGTCGGGATAATCTGGAAAATATAAATTTCACAAAGGATAATTTTGAAATCTAAACATATAGCTTCATTTCTACTATTTGCATTTTTTTTACCCTTAATAAAATACCCTTCGAATTGAAGAACGCCCCGGCTTCGTTTCGACGGATGATGGATGTGGTATTATCGGGTCTTCAGGGTATTGAGCTGTTCGTCTATATGTACGACATCGTCGTCTATCCCTTTTTCTCTCTCTTCCGGAGAACATTCTCAAAAATTGAAAACTCTCCTTGTACGGTTGCAAACGCCGATTTACCACTCCAAGCTGAAAAATGTCATTTTATACGCCGTGAATTGATTTATTTTGGTCATGAGATCACCAATGAGGGTGTGAAACCCGACTATAACGAAATTAAGGCTATTCGAAGTTTTCCGGTTCCCAGAACGAAGAAAAGTATTAAGCAGTTCCTTAGTCTCGTTAAGTATTATAGACGCTTCACATCAAGAATATGGCGAAAATAGCCAAGTTTCTTACCAGATTATTAAAGAGGGAGAATCCCTTTATCTGGACCTCCTCCTCCGCTTGAGACTGTCTTCGAAACCCTTTTGTGAAACTCTGTGTTTTGAGCCGCCTCTTCATTCCCTAAATTCTCCGAACCTATCGCTGGAACGACCAATTCTTCAAAGTATGCACTCGGTGGAGTCCTGAGTCAGGATACTATCGATACACTGAAGGATCCTGAAATAAATTACATTACAATCGAAAAGGAATTTTTGGCGATTCTTTTCGCTATTGAATATTTTTGACCATATTTGTATGGTTATCAATTTTCCGATTATCACCGATCATCGCCCCTTGGTCTGATTGCATAATGTAAAAGACCTCATCTCGACATTAATTTGTTAATGAATTCATCTCAACGAGTACGATTATAATATCATATACGAACCTGGAAAATCAATTTTACTGCTGACGCTCTATCCTGTAATCTGATCAACCTTGAGGCTTCCTATTTACCCGAACCTTTCACCTTCTTGACGAAAAATGTAAATGAAGATGCCGCTTATCCCAGGAACTTTGAAGAGGTATTCGACTGCGCAGACGAATTACCACTTCCTTGTTTCACCGAGGATCTGGCGTCGGATGCAGACAGAATTTTCTATCAAAATAAAGAATTAACAGGTGCCTTGTTCCTGGCGCGCGGGAGCTCGGTACTCGACGTAGAAGAGGTCAATTGCTTTCAAACAAGTAAAGTAGAATCTGACGTTTCTGACATGACTAATTCGGATTGTGAAATCGAATATTTTACCGCTGACGAAGACGGCTTACCAATTGAGTTAGGGCTCCACTCGGTTGCCGACCTGTTGGAGGTCTCTTCCGGGGGAGTGAAGAGGCGTGGCATTCCAGCTGGGCAAATCTCGCTGGTCCGACAGTTCCTGTAAGCGAACTCCGGTCCAGACGAGTGCATTAGCTCTGCCACCGACGAGGGAAACAGCTTACGAGTGGCACATCAGCTGAGCATGCCTCCCTGAAAACCGGGTTCTATAGGTCCAAGAAGTGACCTCCGGCCCAGATGGGTGCTTCAGCTGCCACCGACGAGGGAAATAGCTTAGGAGTAGAATGTGGCACACCAGCTGAGCATGCCTCCCTGAAAACCGGGTTCTATAGGTCCAAGAAGTGACCTCCGGCCCAGATGGGTGCTTCAGCTGCCACCGACGAGGGAAATAACCTAGGAATGACCTCAATAAAACGTAGCAAAATGAACTTTAGTATTTAAACTCAAGTAATACCAGCATAAACAACGTAAATTCATCAAGTGTAAATTCAGACAGACCATCGAACAACCCGAACCTTTTTCCTACTATATTCTACTCAACGGACCAACTTTATATGCGCCTAGACGAACTCATCAATTTTATCCCGTTTAGATTTGAATATTTCCTCTGAAATTGGCCTAGTGCTACTTGAGGACAGAGAATACCTAATATTTTACTTGACTCTTCGTAAAACCTCTCGACACCTTTCTAAATTATCTTTCAAAGTCCTTGTAATTTTTAAGATTACTAATGGACAACCAAGGTGAAAGTTTTGATATCACTGCAAACGACTGAGTTTTACTCATTCAAATGGGTTGACGTAGGAAATCTTCTGAGGAAAAACTCCAACAATTCTGAATATTTCATAACAATCCTCTCCCATGATACCAGGTAACCTATGCGTATCACTGCTACTCGAAAAGGAAATCGTTATCCTCTAACTCTGCTACTCGAAAAGGAAATCGTTATCTTCTAACTCTGCTACTCGAAAAGGAAATCGTTATCTTCTAACTCTGCTACTCGAAAAGGAAATCGTTATCTTCTAACTCTGCTACTCGAAAAAGGAAATCGTTATCTTCTAACTCTGCTACTCGAAAAGGAAATCGTTATCTTCTAACTCTGCTACTCGAAAAAGGAAATCGTTATCTTCTAACTCTGCTACACGAAAAGGAAATCGTTATCTTCTAACTCTGCCACTCGAAAAGGAAAATCATTATCTTCTAATTATCCAGGATAACCTCAAAATATTTTGACACTCTATTTCTCTTTTTACATGAACTCAGTTGCAGTTACTCACGTATTAGCCGAGCAATTTATCATCTGTTTTGGTTTGCCTCGTGCTATCATACCGATCACACACAGGGAAGCATCTTCTTCGCTAGTCAATTCTTAAAGTTTTGCAAAATTTTTAAACTTCAAAGATTCACTTCCACTGCATTTCATCAACGTAAACGTCACAGTTTGATTATAATTGGATTGGATCGCATGAGATTGTCGAGATTACACTAAATAGCACCAAGGAAAAATTGTTCATGCAAATAAGTTAAGACTAGCTCTCATCAGACTAGATAACATCGGTGAAAATACTCGGACTAACTTAAAATAATAACCTTTATATTTTTGAAATTATATTAAACACACTTGAAAAATTATATTAAGATTTTCAAATTACATTAAGGTTTTGAAAGTACATTAAGGGTTTGAAAGTATATTACGGTTTTGAAATTATATTAAGGTTTTGAAAATATCTTAAGGTTTTGAAATTATCTTAAAGTTTTGAAATTATATTAACATTTGAAATTATTTTAAGATTTGACATTACATTAAGATTCGTCATCATATTACGGTTTTAAAATTATTCACGAGAATAATTTTACAAAAATGTTTTGTGAAACATTTTTTTTTATAAGGGGGAAGGTGTCGCGTACGCAACTAGACTCGATTCCGAATCGATAGAATCCTCGAGAGTTCTAGGATCTATGGCGGTAAAACTCAAACGCCAAATTGTTCTGTATACTGGAAAATAACGTACGGGTGAACTCCCACGGAGCGTATCGAATATTAGGGTACCGTCTACCGCGAGATTTATAAACTTCCGGCCGCCGTGAGCTCGGTTCGCGAGGGCTATCAACAGCCAGGTATAAACACCTTCTTCCGTTGCGGCGACTGAGTTTTGGCGACTCGAGAAGACGTAAACGATATCGCGTAACATTTCCGATTTATAAACGACTTCGCCAAATTCGCCCTTCCATGAAGTCACGTCACGAGTGTGTGAGTGCAGAATGGGAGGGAGAAAAACCGTTGAACAATCCGCGATTAGCGTTTTTCGATTGGTGCCCTCCTCCGGCCGAGGGGCTGGGCTTACGCTACTAAAAAGGACGTTTCGACGCTCAATCGGCAGATCAATCTTCTCTATCTACGTTGTGCAACGACTGAAATATACGGTGATCATCGAACCAGTTTCCTAGTCTTTTATTTTCTCGCTTTTCCCCGCATTTTCGAGCAGAGCGCCTTAGCGCTCCACGGGCCGGACCTGCCCTCTGGTTTCTACGAGGACTGCCAACGAGGACCGGCGTGGAACACAACAACAAAACAGATAGAGTGCCATCTGTGGCACGCACCAAGCATTAAGCAGATGCCCGTGGTATAAGCGTTGTTTACACGTTATTTTGGATAATAATTGAAGTGTTTTACCTATGAGATTTAATCAACATGGCCTCAATTATAATAGAATGTGGATTTCAAAGCATTCAAATAAATTCTTTCCGTGGAAAATCGTTATCAAAAGGTAAATACAAGCAGCGCCACCAAGCTGGGTTTCTTGGCGAAACTTGGATGTACATTCTCTATATGTACACGTGTAACACAAACAAAAGCTACGTTTGTAGAAGTACGCTAGAGCCCTATAAGAAATGGATGGGTTCTTCGGAGATTTATTTTTAAATAATGAAGGCGACGGTAATAATAATGGTTTGCCTCGCCGCAGGGATCGAATTTGTGAACCAAGGAATGATTTTGATTAACTAAATGAGGTTCAATTTAAATCGCGTTATCGCCTGTCCAAACGGGCTTTTCTGGTGGTTCTGGAAATAATTGTATTTGCCTTGCTGGGACCATTGCATGGGTAATTACTTGATAATAGAATAGTGAAATATACTTTAGTCCAAATATTTAGAAACTGTAAGAAGTCAATGTAAATATTTATAACGGTTATGTTAACAGGAATCAAAGGTTTTTTGCAGTGGTCCAGTTACTTCCCAGGTAGCACACTGACGTTAGAATAACGTCTCAGACGTCATTTTTTGGTCAGTATAGGGTTTCAGACGTCAGTTGTCGTAATATTAACGTCGCAGGGACGTCATATTTACGACGTACCTTGGACGTCAAAATTCAACGTCTTTTTGACGGAACTTCTCCGTCATTTTTAATATGCATATATATAGGGACTTGAAAATTTATTTGTGAATAAATGGACAAAAATTGTAATTTGTTCAATTATTAAATCAATAAATTATTTCATTTAGTCTCCAGAGTATGTTGAGCAAGTTATAAACTATACTGTTTATTAAAAAGCACAGATTATTAAAGTAAATGAAAGACAATCAATTAATGTAGGATGAATAAACATTCATATAATTATTTATTTACATTTATTTATTATTTATTTCTTGCATAGACGCAAATTGATATTAGTACCAATTTGCGTCTATGCAAGAATATTTATCAAAAGATACAATCATAAATTTAGAGAAAAATGTTGAGAAAAGAATAATACAATTATAAAAAATCTTATTTTTTCAAGCTCTTTCTTATTGAAAAGTAATATATATTTATTCATCAAAATGTATATGAACACTAATACATAGTAATAATAATCTTAACCATAGGAGCGTGCAGCAGATGAGGACTCGAGGACACCGACCCATCAACGAAGTTAAGCAGCAAAAAGTGCGGACACTCTAACTGGATGGGTGACCGCTCACGATGAAAAGATATACACTCGGCGTCTCGGATTCTGTCGCTGGTGACTTTTTTAAAATGTTATTTTTAAACGTACTAACCAATGATTAATCAATTCTCATGCTTTTATTAACGAGAGTAGAGACTACCGTAGCTATAGCATTATAATGAGGGCATGAGAATTAATTGTTCATTGGTTAGTACGTTTAAAAATAACATTTAAAAAAAGTCACCAGCGACATAATCCGAGACGCCGGGTGTACGTCAGACCTAACCTTTTAGAACCGTCATTTTTTCGTCTTCACAACGTACGGTAGAACGTCATTAGACACTTTTAGCACGTCCTAAATTTTAAACGTATCCGTATACGCATCTCTCTGCGCATGCGCAGAATAGATACGGTGGTCTCGATGCGTTACGTTGCCCGTATCGTTACTGGCCTACCGTCGTATCCCTATCCGAACACGTATCCTGTTGCGTATGCAACTAGACTCGGTAACTTTGGAGAGTTACTAGATTTTATAGCGGTAAGATTCAAATATTAGTTCACCTCTCTTAATTTCCGCCATCGGAGTCGCGACGGCGAGGCGGGCGTTATGTTAGGAGGCGCAAGGCGCCTCGATGCCGGTCTTCAATTTTGGGAGCCCCGCAGGGGGCTATTCTCGACGCGTGAGAATGATTTCGTTAACGGAATTATTGTTTCGTTTGAGAAATTTTGTACACGGAATTTTTTCCCATACGAAACTTCTTCGTTAACGAAATTAATTTTTCCGTTGTCGAAAGTGTCATTCGTCGTTCTCGCTGTTTTCGTCAACGATGTGGTTTGGCATTTGTATGCCGATGAGTTGCATGACGAGGCGGCGGGCCGATTCGACGGGTCATTGCTATTTAAGTGATTAAACGAGATTCTAAAAAGAAGGCATCGCTAAGGGATGGGAAATTATTTTTCGTGTGAGAAAATTAATTTCGTTGACGAGATCTATCTTGGAAGGGATATTCGAATCGTTAACAAAAGTGATCGACGAAATTTTACATCCGTTATAACGAAAAATATTTCGTCCACGAAAAGCATTTTCCACGCGTCGAGAATAGCCCCCCAGGAGGGTGCGGGCCGCGACGGCAAGGCGGATGGTATTCTTCAGCAAACGCAAATCGACTCGACCCCGCTCTCGAATTTCTGAAGGCTCGCGGGAGGGTACGGACACCCTCTGCTCTTCGCTACCCGCGGACCAAACGTTCACCGGTCATAAATTCACCCCTTGAAATACACATGCACTTGTCCGGGGATGGCGCCAAATCTGCTTTTCTTCCCGGAGTGTCTCAGGCTCCAGTGTCTTACTATTTCTTTACAATTGCTTAAAATTGTCTTCTCCCACCGTGGAAAAAACCAGCCCTTGTGCCGAAGCATACCCCTGCCTCGCAGTCGCCTCCCAAGTCACTCGTTATCGCATCTTTAACGCGAACAGTTGAATCTTGAGACTTCTTCGGTTTTTCTAATCGAGCGTTGTTTGAAGGAAAGGAGTTTGTGACGAAAATATATTTAGATAATTATAGCAATTGATTTCATTCCTTCATCTCCCGATCTCCGCACGTTTAACGCTTCACGAGCAAAAGTTTTGCAAAAGTTTGTGACGAGGTGTTTTTGTAACGACGTTTATAGTGTTTTGTGTGTGTTGAACATTTTGAATATGTCAATGTTTGAATTGCCTAAAAGAAGGAGACTATTTTACAATGAAGAAGATGACCTTCATTTGTTAAGGGAGGTGGCGGGACAAAACCCGTTTAATAACCAGGAAAGATGGCCTAAAATTAGAGAAAATATTATAGAGGCAACAGGAAAAGCATTTACCTTAAGAAGCTTAAAGGAAAGAGTTACATTACTCGCTGAAAAATTTGCTGCTAAGGCAGTCACAGATGAATACAAGTAAGTATTATAAATAATACCGTATGTCCGCGTCGAGACATATCACATTTGAATTTCCCTGACAATTTGACTTCGGTAGTGGGCTTCAGAAGAGTGAGCTGCGTAAGAGTGAGAGGTGTCTGCTTTCCCGATAGCTGTCAATTCGGGAGATCGAAGTGTTTCGTTTAACCTCGAAATCGTGAAGTTTTGAATAATAGTGAATAATTTCGAGGCTAGACGAAATACTTCGATTTCCCGAATTGACAGTTATCGGGAAATCAGACACTTCTCGCTCTTACGCAGCGCACTCTTCTGAAGCCAACTCGAACTCGAGCACCGTCCACACTACCGACGTCAAATGTCGGGGAAATTCAAAAGTGATGCGAACGTATACAACATTTTATTGGTTGAAATTATACCGTATGTCCAATGGCTAGTCGAGCAGGTGCAGCGACCTGAATTTTCCTGAAACTTGACTTCGGCAGTGTTTTAGTTAAAGGTGGCTTTGGAAGATGGCGCGCATACGAGCGAAACGTTTGAAATATCTAATTTCCCGATAGGTAAAAGCGGGAGGTAGATAAATGCGGGAGATCGAAATGTAACCTCAAAATTGTGAATGTTGGAATAATGGTGAGTAATTGTTTGAAACGATAAGACATAATAATTCGGGTTTTTTTTCGATGTTCAACTAAATAACACGACTGATACCTAATTGCAGAGAGAAGCGACTGGCAGTCGTGGAGGAAGGGACTACCGTCAACGTGATCCTCGTCAGAGTGGTCGAGCTCTGCCTCGGCGACGAAAGGTGCAATTAAAATGAAATGAAAGCCTGAGTCAAGGTGAAAATTGGAAGGCGTGGAAAGAAAACGCGGCAGAGTCGCCAACAGAAGGAGTGAGTGAAGTGCGAAAGAAAAGTGCAGTGGCGCCGAAAAACGTCGCATGTAGAAGACAGTGACGAACAGCAGCAGCAGCTGGTCGACACTGCTCAACTCCGCACCAGCTCCTGAATGATATCTCGCCGATCGCGATACGCGGCAGCTCCTGTGGACAACGATTCCAGACACTCGAGTCGTAGTCGCAGCAAGGACAGCAGCAGCAGCAGCGTCGACGGCAGGGCCACCGTTGGAAAGCGAAGGCAATCCAAGACCGAATCGGATAGCTGTAAGAGGAAGACACATCGGCGGAAACATAAAATATCGAAGCAAGACTTGCAATGAGAGTGTGGTAAGAGGAAGAAGAAAAATGACAGAGACAAGGCGACGAGACGGAGGAGGAAGTCGTCACCACGAAGGGTTCCTGAAACGGTAGCAGTACTAGCAGCGTGCGAACAGTTCCAGAGAACAGGCCGTCTACACCCAGTCGTAAATCATGCCGAATTCCTGTGACACCCGACAGCGGCATCACGTCAGGAGTGTGAACGGTGGAGAAGAACGGGAGCCTCACTGAAAAAGGAAGAAGCAGTGTTGGCGGTGGTAGTGACAGCTAAGGAACCCTTCGTGGTGACGACTTCCTCCTCCGTCTCGTCGCCTTGTCTCTGTCATTTTTCTTCTTCCTCTTACCACACTCTCATTGCAAGTCTTGCTTCGATATTTTATGTTTCCGCCGATGTGTCTTTCTCTTACAGCTATCCGAGTCGGTCTTGGATTGCCTTCGCTTTCCAACGGTGGCCCTGCCGTCGACGCTGCTGCTGCTGCTGTCCTTGCTGCGACTACGACTCGAGTGTCTGGAATCGTTGTCCACAGGAGCTGCCGCGTATCGCGATCGGCGAGATATCATTCAGGAGCTGGTGCGGAGTTGAGCAGTGTCGACCAGCTGCTGCTGCTGTTCGTCACTGTCTTCTACATGCGACGTTTTTCGGCGCCACTGCACTTTTCTTTCGCACTTTACTCACTCCTTCTGTTGGCGACTCTGCCGCGTTTTCTTTCCACGCCTTCCAATTTTCACCTTGACTCAGGCTTTCATTTCATTTTAATTGCACCTTTCGTCGCCGAGGCAGAGCTCGACCACTCTGACGAGGATCACGTTGACGGTAGTCCCTTCCTCCACGACTGCCAGTCGCTTCTCTCTGCAATTAGGTATCAGTCGTGTTATTTAGTTGAACATCGAAAAAAAACCCGAATTATTATGTCTTATAGTTTCAAACAATTACTCACCATTATTCCAGCATTCACAATTTTGAGGTTACACTTCGATCTCCCGCATTTATCTACCTCCCGCTTTTACCTATCGGGAAATTAGATATTTCAAACGTTTCGCTCGTATGCGCGCCATCTTCCAAAGCCACCTTTAACTAAAACACTGCCGAAGTCAAGTTTCAGGAAAATTCAGGTCGCTGCACCTGCTCGACTAGCCATTGGACATACGGTATACAGATACACTGTTTGTGCAAAAAAAATGGGCAGTACATTCTCTCTTGACTATCCAAAAGTTGTGATTATCTGACCAATGATTTCAACGAAGGGCATGCTGTTTTCAGTATATAAATTGTTTTCCTATTATTGTTGTATTTCACCCGAGATTGTACCCTTACTTTCCCTCGAAATGCATAAAAGAAATAGTAGTAACGAGCCCCTTGACTTCATAAATCTAAATTTTGTTACCATAGCACACCTCCTTCTCAAAGAAATCATGAATCGTAAGAAATTTATTACAACATTGTTTGACAATGACTCTTTGTACATAAGCAAGACAAGTTGGTAGATAAGTCAAGCGAGTACTTATTGTTTTAGATCTGGTATAGAGGAGGAAGTAACAGAGGTAGATGATCTTCTACATGCAATTGTTCTGTTAATAAATGATTTTAAAAACAAGCCAAAAACAGAATCCAAATCTCACTACCAAAAGGGATTTGATAAAAGGGAGCTGGCACAAAATGCAATAGAAAGTAGCAGCACCACAGAAAATGCATTGGGTAAATATATGTTTACTAAAATCTCTGTTACAAATATTTTGTTCGTGATTACTTAGACTACTTAGGTATTACAAACCCAAAAACACATACATAACTGAAGAATGATATATACATTTTTTTAAATCTATGAAAATTGAACTTTTATTATTTCTTCTTTTCAGCAATCAACGACGCTAACAATGAAGACAATCATGAAAACCAAATGGAATATATTATCGTCAGTGAAGGAGACCTCCTACCCCCGAATCCTGACTCAAAATATATCATCAGTAATACTGTACAGGAAGAAGCAGATGTGGAAAATATTAGAAAGACAGGCAGCGATAAAGTAACGGGAAGGAATGTCAAAGCAGGTGGAAGTAAGTACCTATGCAGTTTTTGGTCTTTTGCAAAATACAGAGTTTACACAAGTAGGTATATATATATACATATATAGGATAGATCACAAAGTTTAAGACTTCTTGAACCGTCTTAGTACTTTTGACCTACACATCCGACATAAAGATCACTCCCCCCCTGAGAAAGTTTTATGGAGAAAATTTCAGTTATTGTCAATAAGGCCTTTTCTTTCATTTCTTTAAGCACTGAAGAATATGTATTATTTTAAAAATAATTATAAGTAAGCTGGAGTATTTATTTTGCAAAGATGGTGTACATCTTTCCTAATTGCTTCTCGATTTTTGTTTGTAATTTATATTTTCTCCTTAGCTCCTGCAAGGGTCAGACCAGGGGGACTAAAACAAACCTCAATAAGGTATCTGGAAAAAAAGAATGACCGATGGTATGAAGTGAGATCCAGAGAACTGGCCTTAGCTGAGAAGAAATGGGAATTTGAATGTATGGAAAGACAAAGAAGATTGGAAATGGACCAGGCCAGGCTGAAAATGGAGGAAAAACGCCTCGAAATTCAATTGGATATTTTCCAAAATCAACAGAGGTTAATGGAAATTGCTTTCCAAACTAGGTCCCAACAGTTATAAACTTTTTTGTCATATTGTCATTGCATTTTAGCATCGAGATTGTTATTTCAACTTAGTTATAAGTATGTCATTAAAAGGGCCGGTTTTACAAACACAGTATAAACGCGGTATATCGCTGTACTGAGAATAACCAGCATGAAGCATTATGGCTATTCTCGGTATAGCGTTATACCGCGTTTATACCGTGTTTGTACAACCGGCCCTTAGTAGACTCTTCTGATTTGTCTGTTAACTTCTTGATAAATAAAAAAATATATCACTAATTCTTATGTGAAGCTAATTCTCTAAAAATATTATTAGAGTCTGCTTTAAAAATTGATTTTAAACTATTAGGCCAAACTCTCAGCATCAATTAAACTAACCACTGCCAAAACTATATACAGGGTGTTCCATTTGAAACAGTATGGCTGAATAACTCTTCACAGAAGGAATATACAGCGAAGTGTGTGTCCTATGACAGTTGTAGGGTTCGAAGGGGAAAACTTAGTGTTAATAAAATCTAGGCCCCCACTGCTCATGTTTTTATGCTAGGAGCATTTTCTTAAATGGCAACAAAATTTTTGATTCTCCTCAACTTGTGCAGTTTCCCGAGATGTATTCAGCCATACCATATTTTATAATATTCCTATCGATTTTTCGTGAAATATAGTACAAGAATAGGGAAACATGAGAATATTTTTATTTAGGCTCGATAACAGGTTTTGTTGCACACTTTGCACATCTGTGTTCACGTAGCTGTAATGAAAAATCATTCCAAAAGGTGTTCGATGTTACCGCCATAGAGAGCAAGGCATAACTCCAATCGACGTCGGAAGTTTTCTGTTACAGATCGAAGGACTTCAGGTGGAATGTGCGTGATCACATTTCTGATGCATCTTTGCATATCTGGGGGTGTTGTTGGTTGATCGGTATACGCTGCATCAGAAATGTGATCACGCACATTCCACCTGAAGTCCTTCGATCTATAACAGAAAACTTCCAAGGTGGATTGGAGTTATGCCTCCCTGTCAATGGCGATAAGATCGAACACCTTTTAGAATGATTTTTCATTAGTTACATGAGTACAGATGTGCAATGTGTGTCAAAACCTGTAATCGAGCCTAAATAAAAATATTCTCATGTTTTCCTATTTTTGTACGATATTTCACATAAAATCGATAGGAATATCATAAAATATGGTATGGCTGAATACATCTCGGGAAACTGCACAAGTTGAGGAGAATCAAAGATTTTATTGCCATTTAAGAAAAGTGACATTATGCTCGTAGCATAAAAACATGAGCAGTAAGGGCCTAGATTTTACTAACACTAAGTTTCCCCCTTCGAACCCTACAACTCTCATAGGACACACTTCGCTGTAAATCCCTTCTTTGAAGAGTTATTCAGCCGTACTGTTTCAAATGGGGTATGTGAAGCAGAAGAGATGTAAAATGAGGATTTTTTGTAACTATTGCTGGGCTAAATAAATTTCCAATTCAGGAGGGTCAACATTAAAATAATGCCCAGTATTGCTTCCATATAAGCAAGTATGGCAGTTGGTTAACAGGACCGCAACTTTATACATACTGCTTAAATCTTGCAGCAATAACTTCTGATTCTTTCTGAAATCTAAAAATGCAAATATTTGGATTATTTTCCCAAATCCCTATTCTACAGTGACTCTCATACTTCTCATTAAATTGTTAAACATTTGCCTGTTTGGGTTTTGGTTGATTTGATGCCGAGAGTATGGCCTAATTAATAAATTCATGAGGCCATATCCCTCATCCCCATACAGTACAAATTCCTGATCAGGGAAAACAACATGTTGCTGCAATTGTTCGAGCAACCCTGACTCGCGGAGAATTGCAGCATCATGTCGCCTTCCTTGATATGCCCCCTTCAGATTAATGATAAGGCCATCAGGTGTGCACACACTCTGGTATTTTAAGCAGTGCATTTTTTTGTGGCCGCTGTAATATGCCTCCTGGTTCTCAGAGGGCCTACAAATTGCTCTGGCTGTCCCATCAATGAAGGCCCAGCAGTTTTGCAGGGGACATCCTTTTATGTTAATTGCCTAATAATGAAATTGAAACAAGATAAACTATAGAATTTGCACTGGCTTCTAAAATTTGTTACTTTTTAAAAAAAACACAATTGCCTTGTAAAAAGAAACTTACTTGAGCATATTGGTCAACTTTATTCCGATGAAAAAAATTGTTATTTTCTAGACTTTCCAGTTTTTCTCCAAAATTTTCATCAACCATATCTAACGTTACTTTAGCAACTTGGGATAAGACCGAGCTTGAATATCCAAATATATGCTCTAAATCAATCAGTCTATTTGGATATGCTAATCTACGAAGCAGGATACAGAGTGCTGTAATAGCTGTAAAACATAAAAAACATTTCATACCATATCCTTACAGTTCTTGTTTTTATTAAACTTTCCTTAAAAACAATAACATTTTATTATTTTATTAAACGTAATTGTGGAGGCTTCTACTACTATCTTACTAAAACCCTCCTAAGAAATGGATCAATAGAACTGTATATACCTGTTAAGGAAACTCGATTTACAACAATCGGGTCAGGAATTTGTAGAGCCCTGGCTAGCCTCGGTATATCCCTTCTTCTAAACCTAAACATGGCAAGGCTGAGGCTATCGTTATAAAAGGCAAGATCAAAATTTCCATAGAGAGCTGCCCGGTTTCCCAGGAGGTCCCCATCGTGTAAAATATGCCTCATCACTAGATCGTCCAAATCGTCATCATCTTCATCAGCCTCATCAATTAGGATGGGGTGAAGTATATCGTCCATAATTATGTACAATAATTAGGGTAAACCACCCAGTTATTGGACACCTTGAGAGAACGGAGTTAACGAGAGAGGAGATCTTAGGTGAGGGGACGTCAAGCAAGAAGGTATGGTGGCTAAGAATGATAGACCAGAGGAAGAAAGAGAAGGAGAAAGAGAAAACGCGCACAAAATGCACGATACAGAGGAATGATAACGGTTTATGTAAAGACAAGTATGCATGGAAAGAATTGTAGAATGCTGGTATAGGAGGAACACTGTAGGGAATATGTTTGTTACCTGCCAAGTCCTTTTCTAAGCCAGTGGGCCGAAATAAACTATCTACCTATCTATCTATCTATTGGACACCTTGCAATTATTAGACAGTCTAATTTAAATGAATAAAAACAAGATTTCTAGTTCTTACTTAAATAAATATTATCAATAAAAAAATAAGAACACTCTGTCCAATAACTAAGTTCTTTGACAGTTTTTTTGAGGTTATTGCTTTCGGTTTCGTATACGTATGGGTGGATCGATGCTTGCTTAAACGGTTATTTTGCGACCAACGTAAGTCGATACGTTTACGGATACGGATAGGGATACGGAGAAAATTTTAGGGTTTGCTAAAAGTGTCTATTATTACGTGATTTGTCTGACGTCGTGTGGATGTGCAATTAAGCCGTCTTTGCGACGTTAAAATGACGTCATATTTTTCGTCATCTGACGTCAGAACTGACCTTCAAAAAACGTCATTTCGACGTTAGTGTGCTACCTGGGTTGTTGCCTTACGATTTTATGCAACAGGGTCATATATTTTAACTGTTGGTGACTGCATAAATATTAGTAAAACTTCAACATGGGAAATTATACATCGAGTTTCACCACTAATTGCTGCCTTAAGGGCTGAATTCATCAGATTCCCAGAGACGATGGAGGAATTTAGACAAAGCCAAGCAGAAATGTTTGTGAGATCTGGCTTTCCACGTGTAGCCGTCTGTGTTGACGGACGACAAGTCCGAATTCAATCATATGATGGTAATTATTTGTTTTTAATATTATGTATCGCACTTCCATGAACTTTCATGACATTTTGTGGAATATGAATTACTTCCAGGTGGGGAGTTTGCTGAATTATATCATAATCGGCACGATTACTTTTCAATAAATGTACAAGGAATGTGTAATGCTAGACCCCAGTTTGTAGATGTTGCTCGTTAGCCAGGCTCAACGCATGACTCTACAATATTTCAGGACTCGCGAATAAATCACGATTTTCAGCAAGGAAGATTCGGTAATGCAATACTCCTTGGAGAGATGCAGGGTATCCAGACCTCCCATATTTAATGACACCTCTTCAAAATCCTGAAACGCCTGAGGAACATTTGTAACACGTAACTGTATTGAGCGTTGCTTTGGTGTATGGTCTCGAAGATTTGCAGTGGTGAAGATAGGATCTTGTATGCACACATCAGAAAGGACTTTGCCAGTGATTGTTGCAACCGCTGTATTGCATAACATCGCCCTACAGGTTGATCCCTTTGATTATCCACTGGCTGATGTTCATACATATGAAAAAATACATAATGATGTACAATTTGGGGATGGTGACACGGTTCGAAGACAACTAATAAATGGTTATTTTCAACAGTAAGTATACTTTCCTTTTATTTTATATTATTTATTTCGTGAGCTTAAAAAAATTGGTTTTCATATACCGCATGTCCTATGGCCAACCGCGCAGGTGAGCTGCGACCTGAATTCTTGACTTCGGCAGTATTTATGGTACAGTTAGAGTGGGCTTCAGACGAGTGCGCTGCATAAGAACGAAAAGTGTCGACTGCTCTTCTAATAGCTGTCAATTCGGGAGATCGAAGCGTTTCGTGTAACCTCAAAATCGTAAAGTTTTGAATTAGTAGTGAATATTTTGTAGAAGTGATGAGAAATAATCATAAATAATCTTCCGAATTGTGACAGCCATCGGGAAATCAGACGACGCTTTTCGCTCTTACGCTGCGTTCTTACGAAAAGTGTGAAACGTCTGATCTCCCGATGGCTATCAATTCGGGAGATCGAAGTCTAAGCTCGAAATCGTGAATCTTTGAATAAATGGTAAGTAATGTTCAGAAGTGAGAGTTAACAATCATTCGGGTTTTTTCGATGTCCAACCGAATTACGCGCCTCATGCCTATTTGTTTCAGAAATTATTTCCGCGCTAGCACCGCGCGAGTCTAGGAAATAGTTTTACGAAGTGGCGTGAGCGATACCTAGGTGTCAATTCGGAAGATTATTTATGATTATTTCTCATCACTTCTACAAATTATTCGCTACTAATTCAAAACTTTACGATTTTGAGGTTACACGAAACACTTCGATCTCCCGAATTGAAGGCCATCACACGTGAAAAAACGTAAGCAGTAACAGTAAGGATTGACCAATCAGAAATATCATTCTTACGGAATTATGCTTAAATAGGCTTTCTGATTGGTCAATCCTTACTGTTACTGCTTACGTTTTTTCACGTGTGATGGCCTTGACAGCTATTAGAAGAGCAGTCGACACTTATCGTTCTTATGCAGCGCACTCGTCTGAGAAGCCCACTCTAACTGTACCATAAACACTGCCGAAGTCAAGAATTCAGGTCGCAGCTCACCTGCGCGGTTGGCCATAGGACATGCGGTATTTACAGGTTGATTTGAGGAGGGAAGGCTGAAGGGTTTCACATTTTGATAAATTGTTATATATCTTTAAACAATCACGAAATAAAACAAACCAGAATATAATATCATAATTTTTATTCGTAACTTCAGCCAACATTCACTCCTGAAGTTATAACGAATGAGAGTATATAAACTGTTTAAGTAATCTTAACGCTATATTAATATTTTGAGAACAAATAACATTTAATAATAAATTCTCTGAGAAACAAGTAACTTTTTCATCTGTAAGTTTTCTTTTTTCGTGCCACTACTCATAATGAATTATTCATTTATAATAACGCATCTTAAGTGGATAAACATTGATATTGAACATACTGATAATTTCTGTATACTGTGAATACTGTCAAAAATTGGATCTACAAACTAAATTATCTACCGCAAATTATGTTCCATTTCAATGGATATGAATTCAACGTGTCCGTAAAAAGATTCTCTATCGGATTTCACAAGCACTTTTTCAAAAAATATTGCTTGTTCAAAAGTTATAGTAACTTGTTTAAAATTTAAAGGAAGCCGTCGCGAAAAAAAGTACTGTGTTATTAACAGATAAACATGGTTAATACTTTGGTAACTCGATAGACGATCTTTTAACGAATAAATTGAGCCTCCGCTTATTAAAATCGGACTGCAATTGCAATAAAAAATTGGATTTTGAAACACAACTTTTGATAGCGTTTTTAGGTATCAAAAAGTTAAAATTATTACGTACAAAATCAACGATTTCCTACTGTTTTACACTCGTCAGACATTGGTACATACCATACAAAAATTCCGTTCTAATCCTCCTAAAATCTTTTTCAAAACTCCTTTGTATAAAAATCCCTTTCTTGACAGCGACTGCAGCACTTGGATATTGTTAACTCTTAACGACGTTTCATAAAAAGTACTTTTTCAATCTTAGCATTCTTTGCCATTAAAGCTAATATGGCTATGAATCTTAACAATAATAGGAACCAACATATCACTTGACACTGTCATTACAAAAACATTTAATATCTATGGCATGACTTTAATATGAAGCTGCAGACTTTCTTAATGATAAAAGATGTTAGAGTAGCTTAGCGTGCTGCGTAACCGTTATGATGCGCGCGCAGTCTCGCGAATGTTCTATGCGCCGCTAGCGCCTTTCCCGTCACCGGGTGCGGTTCCGGAGTGGAATCGCTCTCTCCTCGACTGACCGTGCTACGAGCAACACGTGCACGCGTAGACACGGGAAATAAAGTTTCTTCCAATCAAACGGTGTCGTGCGATTTATTAAACCACGTCTCCCAGTTCTCACTCCCATTCTCTCTAACAAAAGAAATGAACTTCTTATAATAAATATTTGGCTTCTGAATATGGTTAAGACAAATGAAATATTATGAGATCAGCAAACAAAAGTCAGTTTGTTAAGTTTCTTGAGTTCTCTTTGTTTTCCAGCGATTCTTCTCTTCTCTTCTGTTTAGTTCTCAATATCTCCAATTTATCGCGTTTCTTCTGAATCTTGACGTCTAGTAGCTCATTCTTCAGTTGAATTCGCTTCAGTTCCTGTCTCAACATTTCTTTCTTTAACAATTCCTCATCATCATCAAAAAATTCTTGATTCTCAAATTCATCCGGTATCCCGTGGTTAACATTGTCGATTACAATTTTCTTCGAGGGACAGCGAACGTTATAGTTTCATTGGACAGCAAAATTTCGGGGTTCATCGTTCTCCTTTTCAGAAAGATTGCCTCCATCTCCGCTTCGAATTCAAAATAATTCCGTCCTGCACCTACTTCAATACGGCATTTACACGGTCGCTAATAAAAAATGTCAGTATTTTGTCTTCTACATACATGGAAGAAAAGGATATTTCTCGACTCAGGTAAGACGTTTATGAAATGAGAATGCGGCAATACCAACTTATACCTATATTGAATGATCGTGACATCTATTATGTCTTTGTTTATAGGAGCAGCATGTGGGCTTGACAACCAGCAGTGCAGGAGAACTTGGAAGTCGAGAATGAGGGAGATTAACGTGGCGTACCAACAGACTTGCCTGTGCAAATTGATGTGATTATTTTATTTCATGACGAAGAGACTACAAATTATACTTATTTTCATAGTAGTTGGTCAAATACTCTTAAAATACTTAAACTTATGGGGAATTCCATGTCAACTTAATATAACTATCCTCACTATCCTCAACATCACTATCCTCATCAGACATTATCTTAATTCTTGCAAACAAGATAGAAAATGTCAATACAAAGAGCGTGATATGCACAAAAGAACACCATATTCACTGTATCGTGGGTTGGACACGACTGACACTTCACGCAGCTTGCAAATGACAGAAAATGTCAACTGAAATAGCGTGATATGCGCAAGAGAACACCGTGTTCACCGTATCGTGGGCTAGACACACTAGACACGACTGACCGATTCACGAACGATCCCAAAACCGTTCCAACTGCTCCTGCCAGTTACCAGCAGTGCAAATATCGCGCCTGCGCATTAATCTGATCCCACCAGTTCCGCGACAGTTCCAGAACCGGGCCCCTATTCTCGAATGTCGTGCGAGAATTGTCGTATACGAATCTTTAGTTTTAACCAATGAAATAGTGGACCGAATGGAATAGTCGAAACGAGATTGGTGAGATTCAAAGATTCGTATACGAAAGTTTCTCGCATGAGCTCGAGAATAGGGGCCCTGTACAGGAATCGTCGGTTGGAACAAACCTCTTATTAAACGGAGAATAGGGTACGCTTAATAAGCGATATAACGGAAATGCACTGTCGCTAGAGTCCGCCTAGGGAGTAGGGAGAACACGGATTATAATATATCCGTGAGGGAGAAGGACCAATGGCGTCAGAAGAAAGACGAGAAAGACCGAGTCTGGAGGTCTAGAGGAAAGCGGCACGTGCCCGACCGATGACTTACCATACCGGGTGTTTTCCTGGGTTGTTGACATAGGCCGATATGGTGCATAGCAGTTTGTAGACTATAGTATGTACGCTATTGGTCGGAGACGCAAGGACGCCGAGCGATTGGCTCTGCCTATCGTCGGCAGACGTCAATCGTCGCGACAGAAGTTCCCTAGTGCGTAGGCACTAAGCAGACGAGAAAGTATGGCGGTTGATACAAAAATTTGTTTACAAGGTGGAATTTTTCAGAGTAATTGTATTTTTTGAAAATAAAATCTGGTTTTCAAAGTTAATAAAATATTTCCATTTGCGAAACGATTTCCTTCGCGTTTATTTCGACCCTCGAACGCGCTTTTTAATAAATAGTAAAAATACAGTTAAAAAGAGTAATGAAGGAAGGGTGATAAATCTTGGGACAAATGTAAAATAATTAACGAGTTGTAGAGACAAGTGAACCGACGTGAAAAATAACTGACCAGGCAGTTCTCAGGATTTTTTAGTAGGGTAAGTGTAACGATAAATCGAGAGGAATAACAAAAAGAAATTGTTTTGAAGTCATTCAATTTCTTTATACTTTATAAAGGTAATAATAGTACAAAAATTATTTGTAGACTTAGGGCCGGTTTTACCAACACGGTATAAACGCCGTATAGCGCTATACTGAGAATAACCTGTACGCAAGCGTTTTACCACGATGGTATAAGTCTGGAATAGGATAAACTTTGGAATAAATGCAGGGATAGCTTATCCGGCAGTTTCAGCGCTGGATAAGCTAGCTATCCTCGGTATAACCTAACTTTTTGTTTGCGTCTTTATTATTCCGTGACAGAATCACAACCGTGACAGAATCATAATAATTTTTATTAGTTGTGAAATAGAGTTGATTGATGTGCCAGTTTTCAAATCATCATCTGATGATGAAATTGACGTCTTACAAAGAATGAGAAATCCTAGGAAAATACGTGCCCGGTAAGTAAATAAAGGATACCTATACCTACTAATTTATAACCAATATCTAATACAAAACTATTCCAGAGTTGACTATTTCGAAGAATACAATGGTTGTAGAATTCTTCACTTGATTTCGTTTGGAAAAACAAACCTGTCAGAGATTATTGGGACAAATACGACATCGCATTGCTTCGAGGTCACCAAGAAATGCAGCAATTCAGCCAGCAACAAAATTATTGCCGACTTTAAGATTTCTTGCTTCGGGATCAATGCTAATTACTGTAGGTAATCGTTTTTATCATAATGTTAAAACTTTTAATTAGTCATTATTATATGCCGCCACCTCTGCAACCTCCAACGACTCCTAACATCGCGAGGAGAGCTAGTTTACAGGGCTACAATATCATCGATCGGCATAAACCGCCACTGATCTCCCAGAAATCAATGGGCGACATACTGAAAAACATCAACAAAGTCAAAATGAAACTCGTCACAAGGTACGATTAAACAATTTTATCGCGGTAAACTTTTTATTCGCCAGGAACAAAGAGGAGTTTCGCATTGTCAGAATGTCGTGGCTGCGAAGGATTGATTTTGTTCACAGTGGGCTTTTAAACGTGTTTTTCAGATCGCCGGGTGGGAGACCTTTGCGAGCCAAACGAGAAAATAGCCCTTGCAACGACCTTCAAGAGATCTTACGGAAACGATATATCGCAATGCAATCGCCGGACAGTAGAAATTCCACCGCGACGTTGACGTTCGATAATTCGTTCTAGATTAAGAACTCGATGATACTCAAGTTCTCTGGGTCGCAGCAATCGCGTCGGACGGTGCTCCGAGGAACGGCTATTGTAGCCTTCCTTTCCACGCGTGAGATTGAATCATGATTATAATTTTATCTGAGTCAGAGCTTTGGAGAATCAAAATTAATAGATCTCTCTTCTTTTTTTTATAAATGAGTCTGTCTCTGCGAGCTAATTTCGCACGACACATTTTAGATTATAGTTCTTTTTTAATAGGAGGATAGAAGCTCATAGAAACGTCGGGAAAATTTTGTTTTCTCTCTTCGCTCTTTTACTCAGAAAATGCAAGTTTAAATTTAAAATTGACGCACGCGGGTCTCTAATCGCGAGAATCTCAACGGTATCCAATAATATCAACCAAAGAAGTCATCTACCATTGCATTGTCTTCTATAAGTAACATTTAAATTTATCTAGGTAGACATTATACCTTTCTTCAATTCGCGTGATTGCAGAGTTTTCAGGAGCAGAAGTGATACATCCGTCGTACGATGTAGAATATGAAAAAATTTTAGATTTGCATTGATACACTTTTGTAAGATACCTCGGCATTAGACATCAAGTCGTACAACGCTCTTTGTATACTTTTTAGATAGGGTCGCGTATATTTAAAAAAAACGATAACATTGTACTGCTCTATGTAATCTCAGAGTAATGTCACCGCGTGATAAATCTTAAGTTGTAGCGATTTAAAAGTTTATAGATTTTAGAATATATTTTGTCCGATACGAGATTTGGATCAAATGGTGCAATTTTACGTTGTAATTACTATTATTGACGACTCTCATAATTTTTTGAGACTGAACACATTCTTGTTGGTGAGATATCGAATGTTTGGACGTGTTTTGTACCTGATGCTTTTATCGACGACTCGAAAATAAAAGTTATTGTTACGAAAATATAAATATATTGTTATAGATATCTTTTATTTACCGGGCACGTATTTTCTTTGGATTTCTGATTCTTGGTAATACGTCAATGTCATCATCAGATGATGATTAAAAAACTGGTACATCAATCAACTATTTCAAAATTAATAACAATTTACCACAACGATCAGGTTATGATTATGTCATGAAAGAATAAAGACGTCAAAAACAAAAAGTTAGGTTATACTGAGAATAACAACTCCGAATTTCATTGGTTGCATTCAGCAGATCGAGCATAAACCGCTACTGCTCAGTACGCTCAGAAGTAGCGCTCTCTGTTCTGCTGACAACAAGTTCTGGCCGTGGCCTGCGATACAATAGGCGCGTGGCGCAGTGGATTTAAATGATCGACTTGTCGTACTTTAGCTTTGAAAAATCGTACTTTCGGATTGAAATTTGGCTTTGTAAAATCGTTTAGAAACAATAAACTAATGTATTAAAAAGTTCGAAAAGAAACATTTTTTAGTTAGTAATAGACCCGTGAATATGGCCAAAATCGCCCGTTTTCTTATATTTAACTTCAAGTATTTAAAAATCCTGACGTGTGTGTGGTATGCAAATTTGAGTTAGATTCGTTTTTAACGCACATAAATCTATAAGAATCACCTGGTTTGGTTCGAGTAACAAAATCACCGTTGTCCGGTGTTATCTCTGGTTACAAAATATTGTGTTGTTTATATCAGTACCTCAGAGCTAAACAGTATTAACTCCATTGCCGGTGGCAAGAAAATGTAAATTTTTTCGTAATAATACATAAAATATAAGATGTTCCGTCGCACGACAGAGGGAATTCGACACATCGGTTCACACCGCTCGACATCATTCATAAAATGCGCCAAAACTTCTTCCGATGGAAGTGAGCGGGAGCGCTGGAGCGTAACTCTTCTTCGCTACAAAACATGGCGACCGCTACCACTTGCGCTCACTTGGAGCGCTCGGTAGAATGCGCGTTCAGCAGATTTTTACTGAGCTGCTCCACAACTGTTGCGGAGCGGAATGATCTGCTGAATGCACCCATTTATCGCGCCGGAACAGCTGTCAAAACGACCAAATGTCATGCGCAGTACGTACTTCTTACTACCAACCTAAAAATAATTTTAGATGGCCAACGCTTATACCTGGAATAGTTATCCCAGGCAAACTTGGAGCTGGTAAAACGCCTGCGCTTTATACCAGGTATAAAGAAGAGAGAGAGAGAGAGTATAAATTTATCCTCGGTATACTTATTCTAGGTATAACTTGGCTTTGGTAAAACTGGCCCTTAGAGAGAAAGTGATGAATTCTTCATGGATGATGGAAAAGTTCGACGACGTGCATTAGCCTCCACGGAGAAATGTACCAAAGACGAAGGACGATTGGTATCCCGCTCATGAAATAGAAATAAATGAAACATAAAATAGTATTGATACAGAAAAAGAATGTATAGTGCAGGTATTTATTTACCAATACGACTCACATTACCATCTGCTAACCAACGTGATTGAATACTTCAGCAAGCATCGATAACCAGGACCATGGTTAATGACTTTGTGTTTTGCAACAACGAGCACCAACTCCCCCGGAGGACACGAAAAGCTGTAACATGAGGAATACGGTGAAAGGTTAATAAAATTATAGTTTCTAACTGAAGTTTACTGTCCCAAAATCATTCATTTTGTATGAGCATAAACTTTGAGAAGAGTGAGAGCCACGCGTGGTCACGATATCATTCTCTGTCACTCTTGCTATGAAGGATTTTTTTCTTTATTGATTTGTTTATTAACTCTCTGGTATCGCCTGACACACGCCTATTGTTACTTTCTTATCTTTGTAATCTCTGAATCGCTTTAAATTGTACTTTAGTTTTAAGTTTGTGTATTTTGTACCTTATTTGCTTGTTTGATGTTTCTTGATTCTCAGAATACCATATTTATTCAACTTTGAATAATAAACGCCTTATCAATCAATCAATCTCCCTCTCCCCCTCTCTCTCTGTCTCCGCTGCTTAAATCTCTGGCAGACGGATTGAGCACATTTAATTGAATATAGCTATTCAACCCTTTAACGTCTTTGTTACCATATGGTTACATTGACTATTCATGATCATTAACTCATAAAATATCACACTTATCCATATACTACCGCCGTTACCACATGGTTACAAATCTGAATAACCAATTAGACATATAGCGCCATCTGTAGACGATTCATACCTATGGTAAAATCAGATTTTTTTATTGAAGCTAAATATTGAAGCTACAAGTTGTTGGCAGTCAAAGAGATCGTTTATTCTAAAATTTACATTACTTGTTAGAGAAATATTGATTAACTACCCTACCCTGCTTCACGCTTCCATCTCGAATGAAAGATAAATTATAATTCATAATTATCAGACGTACTAGGCAGCATCACAACATTCGAATCTTTCAAAGAATCTCAAAAGTAATATGAAGAATATTTGTATCAAATTAATATCAACCAATTATTATAGTTTACGTTTATTCAAAAACTATCCACAATACAGCCTAGAGTACATTATAACTACCTTCGTTCAGTACTTTTTCATACTCCAGAGTTTGGACACGTGCTTTGTACTTGGCTAATTCTCTTAACAGTTCTTCTTCTCGACTCTTAGCCTACGCTACCTCAAATTCAATGTTCTTGCCGCCCACTTTTAATTCAATCACATTAATCTCCTGAGAAGAATTGCGTTTATCTGGTGAAACATGAAGCTTCTTCATCGGATCACTAAGCCTTATATCCTTGTTGGAGTAATTTGCTTTTACCTATATAAGATTGTTACCCCTGACTCCCACCGTCACGCCACCTAGGCGATAGCGTCCTGCATCGTTTTAGTTACCGTTACGTCTAGTTACTATTAGTCTTCAGTTTTAGTTTCCGTCATGTAAGAGTCTACACACGTTTTCTGTTCTCTGTGAAATATACTTGTATCGTTACTTTTCTCGCATCATCCTGAATGGAAGAAATCACGCACACCTAATCCCTATCAGGTTATGGGCCCAGGGAAACCATGCGAGAAATAGTTTTGGTCAGAAGTTAAGTAAAAACGTGAAAAATCTCGAAACTCAAGAAGCCGACCTTTGAGGTTATCTCCCTGCCCTCGTGCGATCGTGGAATATATAATCGACATAATGGAAAGCGAGTTGTCGAGAGTGACTAAACTCAAAAACATCGAAAACTGGGGAATCTGGAAATTTCAGATAAAAGTTCTGCTCAATTCGCATGGAGCGTTGAACGTTGCCTTAGGGACGGAACGAAAACCAGCAGAACTCGGTGCAGAGATCAACGCAACCGCACGAACCGAACACACAAAAAGCCTGGAAAAATGGAACAAGAGCGACGCGACAGCGCAGAAATTAATCGTCACGACCATCGGAGAACAACCAACGCTCCACATAATCAACTGCTCGACGGCAGCGGAAATGTGGCTGAAACTTACCACAATCTACGAGCAGAAGTCAGAAGCAAGTGTGCACATGCTGCAACAAAACTGGTACAGCACGACGAAGAAAACTACAGACAACATCGCAACGCATATCGCAAAACTTGAGGAAATCGCACACAGATTGAAGCTCATGGGCGAGCAAATATCAGACTCCATGATCATAACCAAAATCCTGATGACCTTGCCGGAGAGCTACAGACATTTCATCAGCGCATGGGAATCTGCGCCAGCGGGAGAGCGCACTCTGGAGAACCTGAAAGCGAGGCTCATGATAGAGGAATCGAGAAGTGCAGCTCAAGAGGACAAAGCAGCGAATGCTTTATCAACTAACGCTTATCGTGGGAAGCCCGGACGAGGGCGCGGCGGCCGAGGTGGACGCGGAGGTCGAGGCGGACGCGGAGGTTCGTCGAATGAATCATCTAGGCCAGGTAGATGCTACGAGTGCGGCGTGTTCGGACATTGGGCTCGTGAATGCTCTCAGCGGAAGGGAGACGACAATCATCGGGGACTACAAGGGGCCAGTAATGCCTCCGGGAAAAGGCTACACGGTGAAAGCCTAGTGAGCGAGGCCCTAACCTCAGAAACATCGCAAGCCGGACGAGAGGCAGAATGGTTCCTAGATTCCGGAGCTAGCGACCACATGACCAATCGAAGGGACCGGTTCGTGACCTATGAAGCTTTCGAGTCCCCAGCGCCAGTTCGCATCGGCGATGGAGGATCTATCGAAGCCCATGGAAAAGGGAGCATCAACGTCATCATGTTCAACGGAGAAAGCTGGGACGAAAACCATCTAGTCGACGTTTTATATGTGCCGAAATTAAAATATAATCTGTTCTCATTAAGAGCCGCCCTAGACAAAGGCCTCGAGATGCAGTCAACAAACACCACCTGCGAGATAATTAAAAATGGCCGCATCATCGCAACAGGAGTTCGCAAAGGAAAAATGTATATAATGCAATTCGATAATGCCGAGCCGAAAAGGTCGAGATGGAGAAACGATCCACCGCAGGCATTCCTAACCTCATCAGACACACTGAGGAGCTGGCACGAAAAAATGGCACATCAGAACTTCAGGCACGTAAGGCAGATTCTCGGTAGATTCCAAATACCAGTAAAAGGTGAGAAAAATCCATTTTGCGAAGCATGCACCCTCGGAAAGATGCACAGACTCCCTTTCCCGGAGAGCGACTCAAGAACGAAGAACATCGGAGAAATTATACACGCTGATCTCTGCGGACCTATGCCAACCAAGTCACTAGGCGGTTCGAGATACTATCTCCTACTAAAAGACGACTACTCGCACTTCCGAACAGTATACTTCATCGAGAGTAAAGCAGAAACAACGAACCGCATCGAAAAATTCCTAAAGAAGGCCGAGAAACAATGCCCTGCGGGAGTACGAGTCCTCCGCACAGATAATGGATTGGAATTCATTAACAACGAGATGAAGGAACTAACGGACAGCCTCGGCATCCGACACCAGAGAACTGTAGCGTACACACCAGAGCAGAATGGATCGGCGGAGAGGGACAATCGCACGCTGAAGGAAGCGGCACGTACAATGATGCTCGCTGGTGGATTCAAAGCCGAATTCTGGGCAGAAGCCGTTAATATGGCCGTCGACACACTGAATCGCACCGGAACGAGCAGCGTCAAAGGTATGACTCCCTCAGAACTCTGGTTTCAGCGTAAGCCCGACTTGAAAGAGATGCACGCCTTCGGCGAAGAGGTCTTCGTACATATTCCAAAGGAGAAACGTCGAGCACTGGACGCCAAAGCAAAAAAAGGCTATCTAGTAGGATACGGAGACGAAACCAAAGGATTCAGAGTGTGGTTTCCAGACAGAAACAGAACTGAGACGGCCAGAGACATAGTTTTCTCGGGAAGAGTCGAACCGGCGGTCGCACCAAGCGAACGCAACGACGAGGAGATTTGGCTGGGCATCGAACGTCCCCCGGAGGAGCACGAAGATTCCGAGGACGAGCTCGAGCCATTACAGAACGCAGAGGAGCCGGAAGAAGAACAAGAACACGAAGAGGAAATGAGACCGGATGAACCGAACAACGAGGAAGAGCTACAACAAGCAGCGGGAGATATAGAAGAAAACAACGAAGCAGCCCAACCTGAGAACGAGGCGCACGACCTTCGAGACAGAAGTACGCTGAGACCTCCCGTAAAATTTCGTGATTTCCTCGGCGATATATTTTTAGCGGAGAATCAGGAACCTCTGTCATACCACGAGGCAACACAAGGCGAAAACAGAGCGAAGTGGAAAAGAGCAATGGATGAGGAGCTCGAGTCTCTCAGGCAGAACAACGTCTGGGAGCTCGTGAATACCCCGACAGATACGAACATCATCGACTGCAAATGGACGTATAAATTAAAGCGAGATGCAATTGGCAACGTCAAGCGGCATAAAGCGAGACTAGTAGCACGGGGATTTCGCCAAAGAGAGGGCATCGACTATCAGGAAACCCACAGCCCTGTAGTCCGATTTGACTCAATCCGCGCTATTCTCGCTATAGCCGCATCCGAATCTATGCAGATAAAGCAGTTCGACGTGAAGACTGCATTCTTATACGGCGACATCGACGAAGTCATCTATATGCAACAACCAGAGGGCTACGACGATGCAAGCGGAAGAGTTTGCAAGCTAAATCGAAGCTTGTACGGGTTGAAGCAGTCCTCTCGATGCTGGAACCGTCGTTTCACTGAATTCCTGAAAAGATTCAGTCTGAAAGGGACCGAAGCAGATCCATGCGTGTTTATATGCCAAAAGAAGAACCAGGATTTAATATTGGCAATATACATTGACGACGGACTAATCGTGGCGAAGGACAGAGCTCTGATCGACAAACTCCTTGCAGAACTGAAGAGCGAATTCGAAATAACTCAAAACGAGGCAGATTTATTTCTAGGAATCCACATAGAACGAGAGGCCGACGGATCAATTTTCCTGCACCAAGAGGCGTATACGAGAAGAGTTCTGGAAAGATTCCGAGTAGAAGAGGCCAACCCTGTAGCTATCCCAGCAGATCCAAACCAGCAACTATATCCGCTCGGTCATGCGGGAGAACCAGAAGACGTCACAACGGCGCCATATCGCGAGGCGGTCGGAAGTCTGATATACTTATCGATAGTAACAAGACCTGACATAACATTCGCAGTGAACCAGGCAAGCAGGTATCTCGAGAACCCGACAACAACTCACTGGAAAGCCGTTAAGCGAATATTAAAGTACCTGAAAGGCACAATAAATCACGGGCTTCGATTCAAATGCGACAAAAAAAAAGAACTACTCGCATACAGCGACGCAGATTACGCGGGAGATCTGCAGACACGACGATCGACGACGGGATACGCTCTCAAGCTGGCATCAGCAACAATATCCTGGAACTCACAAAGGCAACAGGTCGTCGCACTGTCAACCACGGATGCAGAATACATGGCTGCATGTCAAACAGCCAAGGAAATAGCCTGGACAAAGAGTTTGATCAAGGAGCTGCTAAACGTAAAGAACGTCCCGACGACGCTCTTCATGGACAACCAGAGCGCAATAAGCCTGATCAAGAACCCGGTTTTCCATAAGCGGGTCAAACACATAGACGTCCGATTCCATTATATCAGAGAGAGGCACGCCGAAAAGGATTTCGCATTGGAGTGGGTGGCGTCAAAGGAACAGCACGCGGACATCCTGATAAAGCCGCTACCACGGCAGCAGCACAGATACCACCGAGAAGCGCTTGGAATTCAACCCAAGCACCTTCCACCAGGCGAGGACTGAGACCAAAAAAAAAAAAATTACAGACCAAAGCAGTGTAAAACCAAAGCGGGAGTGTTGGAGTAATTTGCTTTTACCTATATAAGATTGTTACCCCTGACTCCCACCGTCACGCCACCTAGGCGATAGCGTCCTGCATCGTTTTAGTTACCGTTACGTCTAGTTACTATTAGTCTTCAGTTTTAGTTTCCGTCATGTAAGAGTCTACACACGTTTTCTGTTCTCTGTGAAATATACTTGTATCGTTACTTTTCTCGCATCATCCTGAATGGAAGAAATCACGCACACCTAATCTCTATCAATCCTTCTTCTTAGTGGCAGTTGCCTCGGTGGCACGTTTAGCAATTTCAACTTTCTATTGCTGAAGAACTTGGGTAGCAAGCAGTGAACTGTATTTTTCAAGTTTCTGTGTATTCCTGTAATGATAAGTTAATTCATATTTTACATATAGTTTGTAAATAACTCTGCTTTTCATCCTCGAATTGCACTTTTTCTTATCTTTTCTTTCGCTCGTAATTCTTTTGAACTTTGAATTGCTTCGTCTTCCTCATTCGATAAATTACTTTCTTCGATATTTATTGTCGCTCATCTTATTCAGTCACATTTTCTTTATCGTTTTCTCAACTTCAAAACGACTGCCTAATGAAATAATTTGAATTAATACGTAGTTTCTCAATAATATCCATATTCAATTATGTAATACAAAATGGTAATTGTTCAATTTTACTTATCAGAAGTAAACATTATAGAGACTATGTTAGGTGTACAACTTTGCTTCCACCGTTTTCCTATACCGGGTGTTTTCCTGGGTTGTTGACATAGGCCGATATGGTGCATAGCAGTTTGTAGATTATAGTATGTACGCTATTGGTCGAAGACGCAAGGACGCCGAGCGATTGGCTCTGCCTATCGTCGGCAGACATCAATCGTCGCGACAGAAGTTCCCTAGTGCGTAGGCACCGAGCAGACGAGAAAGTATGGCGGTTGACACATACCGGGTGTTTTCCTGGGTTGTTGACATAGGCCGATATGGTGCATAGCAGTTTGTAGACTATAGTATGTACGCTATTGGTCGGAGACGCAAGGACGCCGAGCGATTGGCTCTGCCTATCGTTGGCAGACGTCAATCGTCGCGACAGAAGTTCCCTAGTGCGTAGGCACTGAGCAGACGAGAAAGTATGGCGGTTGATACAAAAATTTGTTTACAAGGTGGAATTTTTCAGAGTAATTGTATTTTTTGAAAATAAAATGTGGTTTTCAAAGTTCGCGTTTATTTCGACCCTCGAACGCGCTTTTTAATAAATAGTAAAAATACAGTTAAAAAGAGTAATGAAGGAAGGGTGATAAATCTTGGGAAAAATGTAAAATAATTAACGAGATGTAGAGACAAGTGAACCGACGTGAAAAATAACAGTGACCAGGCAGTTCTCAGGATTTTTGAGTAGAGTAAGTGTAACGATAAATCGAGAGGAATAACAAAAAGGAATTGTTTTGAAGTCATTCAATTTCTTTATACTTTATAAAGGTAATAATAGTACAAAAATTATTTGTAGACTTAGAGAAAGTGATGAATTCTTCATGGATGATGGAAAAGTTCGACGACGTGCATCAGCCTCCACGGAGAAATGTGCCAAAGACGAAGGACGATTGGTCTCCCGCTCATGAAATAGAAATAAATGAAACATAAAATAGTATTGATACAGAAAAAGAATGTAGTACAGGTATTTATTTACCAATACCATACCAACGTGATTAAATACTTCAGCAAGCTTTGATAACCAGGACCATGGTTAATGACTTTGTGTTTTGCAACAACGAGCACCAACTCCCCCGGAGGACACGAAAAACTGTAACATGAGGAATACGGTGAAAGGTTAATAAAATTATCCCAAACGATACCATGAATGTAAATAAATCCTTTTCATATCATGACATGTTGTGGAAAACTCACCGCTGCTTCATGTTTGCAGGAGACGTTCGAAATTATTCCCTTGCTGAGCCGAGCATCTAATATTTCTATTTCATGAGCGGGATATCGTTTCGCGAATGGAAATATTTTATTAACTTTGAAAACCATATTTTATTTTCAAAAAATACAATTACTCTGAAAAACTCCACTTTGTAAACAAACGTATGTGTCAACCGCCATACTTTCTCGTCTGCTCGGGGTCTACGCACTAGGGAACTTCTGTCGCGACGATTGACGTCTCCCGACGATAGGCAGACCCAATCGCTCGGCGTCCTTGCGTCTCCGACCAATAGCGTACATACTATAGTCTACAAACTGCTATGCACCATATCGGCCTATGTCAACAACCCAGGAAAACACCCGGTATGTTCGCGATCAAAGAGCCCATAGCAAAATTGCGAGTTTTGCGTGAGCACCTCTGTGGGTCTCCTCGTCCAATAGAATCACCGGAGAAGCGTGAATGCACTCGCGGATGACTACGCATGCGCATTCACGCTTCTCCGGTGATTCTATTGGACGAGGAGACCCACAGAGGTGCTCATGCAAAACTTGCAATTTTGCTATGGGCTCTTTGATCGCGGACATGTGGTAGTACCGTATGTCCGCGATCATTTGAACCATAGAAAAATTGCGAGTTTTGCATGAGCACCCCTTTGGGTCTCCTCGTCCAATAGAATCACCGGAGAAGCGTGAATGCGCATGCGTAGTCATCCGCGAGTGTGGCGTCGTCAGCAAGTTCAGATCGGTTATCGAAATAATCGATCTGAACTTGCTGACGTCGCCACACTCGCGGATGACTACGCATGCGCATTCACGCTTCTCCGGTGATTCTATTGGACGAAGAGACCCAAAGGGGTGCTCATGCAAAACTCGCAATTTTCCTATGGTTCAAATGATCGCGGACATACGGTACACCCGGGTTCACGGATTCTGAACATAGTGACTTTTCGAAATGTAATTTTTAAACGTAACAGCCAATTAGCAATGAAATCTCATACTGGGCGTTTTCCAATAAGGAGGCACAGTGTTGCACAGTGTGACACTGCAGTACACAGTGTCGGGGTGCTTATTGGAACACATTTTAATTTCTCAATGTAACCACCAGAGTGTGCTCATATCATTATGTGCATCATGTGATGATTGTCTTATCTATTTGTATTCAATGATTAAGTAGGAAAATAAAATTATTAGTTACCGCGTTCTGTATGAATGTATGTTGAAGAGTAAGTACTGATTATAATTTATTACAGTACTCACTAATGTTAATTAAATATTTTTCACGTTCTTGCAATATTTATTTAAATATATACTGTATGTAGAATGGAGTATAAGAAAGAAAATCTCTAAATTCCCTTACCGAAAAATACTAACAACTCATTATTGATGGTGAGAAATTATTATCAATCGGTGATAGATTTAACAGTAAACTATAAAGCTTGATGGTTCACTATCAAATTTATCACTAATTGATAGTATTTTCAAACCACCAATTTTCAATGAGTCGATAGTATTTTTGCATAAGGGAATCCAACATCAAAAGTTTTTTCGTACCCACAAATAATATATACGTTAAATTTGGTCTTCATGTATTACAGATGTGGAAGCGCAAACTTGTATTCTGCTTAAGTGATAGAGTACCAGTTAGTAGTAGTAGCAGTAGCTCTACAAGCCCTAATGATAGTTATGGTGAAGTAAGCAGCGTTTCATCAGATGACAGTTGGATGGAATGCAGAGATGAAGATGATGTTTTATTTTTCCCCCTAATGCAATATTTAACACGTGGATGTCGAAGAAGTCGGATTGACAATTATCTGGAAGTAGTCGAATCATGGACAGAATCAGAATTTAAAGAACACTTGCGGCTATCACGGAGGACGGCATATGAACTTATTAGTAAGCCATTTGTATTATTAATAACAATTGTAGTTATATCTTACAAGTGTTACATTATCATCACATAATCCATTATCACGAGGATCACGGATTCTATCACCGAGGAATTACCTACATTAATTGTGAAAGAGAGATCTAGCTGATTGGATATTGTACATAGCATTTTATTTACATCTCATGTAATGATGGATCTTCGACTTCTTTATGAAATTTACTATTCAGTTATCCTTCTTGTGTTACAGATGAAATTGAAATATCTGGATTTATTCCAGGGAATTCTTTTGGAATGAAGCCGATAAGTGGACAGTTTTGTGTGTTAATATTCTTATGGTTTATGGCTAATACAGAGCCATTAAGAACTATTGCAGATCGTTTTGATGTATCTATATCATCTGTATTTCGAGTCATTCGTCGGACTCTTGCTTGGATTTTAACTAAAGCGAATGAAATAATCAAATGGCCGCAAAATCAGAATGTTATGGTGGTATGTGAAGGGTTTTTTTCAAAGAGAGGAATTTCAAATGTATTAGGAGCTATTGATTGCACTCACATACCTATAGAAAAACCTTCTACAAATGAAAGAGACTACTATAATCGAAAGAAGTACTTTTCATTGAACTTGCAAGCTGTTGTTGATTCAAATATGAAATTTACTAATGTTTATTGCGGTGAACCTGGCTCATTGCACGACGGCCGCGTATTTAGAAGATCACCCTTATATGATATAGCGAATGAAGAAAGAGAAACGTTGTTTCCTAACAATACTTTTATAATTGGCGATTCTGCGTATCCGTCATTATCATGGCTTGTTCCACCATTTCTAATTATCTACAATTAATCTAAGTATCTACAAATTAAGATTTTTGCATCAATGGGCTCGTGGTAAACTAAATTATCTTTTTACCAAGCAAAATGCCGTAAATGTTGGTTAAAAAATCACATTTGTTTTCTTTAAAAATATCTGAACAATTAAAGGCTATTGAAATAATTTTAAACCCAATTTTCTCCGCTTGGCGCAGTTTATTACCCATGTGCCCCATCGTCGTTCTCAGTCTATACAGGATCTTTAATCCCATGCGCAACAGATTTGAATTTCTATGACATTTGATTTCGGTAGTGTGTGGACGGTGATCGAGTCATTTATAGTTAGATTTGGCTTTAGAAGAGTGCTCTGACTATAAATGAACTCTAATTATAAATTACTCGAGCACCGTCCACACACTAACGAAATCAAATGTCAGAAAAATTCAAATCTGTTGCGCTTGGGATTAAAGATCCTGTATAATCATAACTTAGTTATATTTTAATTTTATATTTTATATAACTTATATTTTAATTTTTGGTTCTGTTCTTTACTAAAAGACCAGAATCTCTCCTATATCGTATGTTCCACTCTGTATGGGCCAGTTTGAAACTTACCTTCGGACAGGATTGGCCGGTAATCAAGACATTTATACCGATAGAAGTCGAGTCGGTAGTTAGAGTTGGTGTCAATACGGGAGATCGAAGCGTCTAACCTCGAAATTGTGATTTTGTGAATAATGGAAATTACTCACCATTATTCACAAATTCACGATTTCGAGGTTAGACGCTTCGATCTCCCGAATTGATACCAATTCTAACTACCGACTCGACTTCTACCGATATAAATGTCTCGATTACTGACCAAGCCTGCCCGAAGGTAAGTTTCAAACTGGCCCGTACAAAGTGGAATATACGGCATGGAGTGTTTTTAACTGTATCCTACTCTGAATCACTATCTTGTCTCGCGGTTTTCTTATCATTAATAAGTTGTTCTAATAGTTTACACTTCAGCCTTTCCATTTCCATAATTTCTTCATGTCTACGTTCTTTGGCCTTCAGTTTATTTCCTGCTAATACCTTCTTTGCATCTAACTGCTTTTCCTGTATTTGAAGTTGACGTTTTCGTAGTTGCAAGGCTTCAGTTTTTGTTTTTAAAATTGTTTCTTCCTTCTCTTTGCAATGTTTTCGATGTTCTTCTGCACTTAGTAGATGTTGCAGCCACTGCTTCTCCAATTCAAACTTCGCTCGTGGTTTACTGGAACCTGTTCCATGTCCTGGACGAATTCTTTTCTCAGATAAATTGTCTACTTTTTCTCGTTTTACTGTTGGACCTGTTGATATGCTCGCCTCCGATATGTCATTGTCGCGATCTTCCGTTCTTTCTCGTTTATTCTGAATGGCTATTGCTGGACTTGAATTTCTCTTTGATGGCAAGCTGGACCCCACTGTATGAAGAGCGGAGGCTTCCCTTTCTTTCCCCAGTATTTCCTCCATTTGTTTATAAAATTCAAATGACATATTGCCTCTTCCCGTTTTCGAATTATTATCAATGCATTCTTTATATTTTTTTATAAGAGAATTCATCTTCCACCTTACTTGGTCACTTGACATCTGTATATTTAAATCTTTCAGGCCTTCTGATATTGCAACCCATATTTTTGTTTTTTTTTTGGGATTGTCAAGCATAGAGAGGTTTGATTCATATAAAGTAAGTAAAGCAAGAGATGAGTTTCTGTTCCAAATAGCATCTAATATAAAACAATATAAATAATTTAAAATATTGCAATTTATTAAATTTTTTCAGGTTATCTATGAAACTAATAAAAAATAAAGACAATTGGACACGCACTTTGTTTAAGGTTATTTTCCTTCGTTTCGGACCTTCGTGATTCAGAAAATATTTCTTCCGTCTCATCACTTAATTGAGAAGTGGTAAACAATATATTATCACTGTCCAGGTAAACTTCTTTTCCAACAAAACACTTATGAATAGGAACCTCGTCCAGGGAACGCAACATTGCTTTGCAATGCTTGCAAGAATAACCATCTGTAATGTTTTTAATAAAAATAGGACTTACTGACAGTTTCAATACACGCAACTATAACTAAGTAATTTTATAATTTTACTTGTTGTTGACTCTGCCATGGCTGCATTACTTTTTTTTCTTCGCTAAGAGCCGGCAACACATATGAAACGATCGTGATCTATCATCAAGGCAATTTCAATATTAAGTACCACAATTAGAACCAAAAAATTTCTACATCTGTTGGCAGCTCTGAAACACTCGACACGCTCAAACTCAGCTTCTTGCTGTGTCGAGTAGTGTTGCACGGTGTCGCTGGTGGAACGCTGTGTGTTCAACACAGTGTTACATTGTGTCATCTGTGTTCCTTATTGGAAAAGCCCCACTTTCATTAGCTAATGCGGCCTTTGCCCTGGCTAATGAAAGCATGATAATTAATTATTCATTGGTTAAGGCCATCACACAGAAAATTCCGTAAGACGTAAGACGTAAGCGAATAGACCAATCAGGATCAAGTATTCTGATGCCCGTAAGACGTAAGAACCCCACCACTTTCGTCCGTAAGACGTAAAATGTAACGTCGAAAACTTTCGTCCGGTTGAAATTTTTACGGCGAACGTCTTACGGAAAACCAATCACAAAGTTTCCCGGGTTATTTGATATCATAGGCCCACAAAAATGAATGTTTTTCTCTGTATTTCGAACCAGACCAGATGATTCTTGTAGATTGATGTACGCTAAAAACGAATCTGTGACTCTCAAATTTGCGTTCCACAGGTCAGAATTTCGAGATACTTGAGGATATTTTTTTCCAGGGTTCTTCAAGAGATATTTATGTGATAAAATTTCAGAGAATGCTATCACGTCATGTTCATCAAACTATGGCTCGAGAATAATATTGTTGAGTGTTATTATTTATATTTTTTATGAAAAAAGCAGATAAATACGACAGTTCTGACTCTTCACGTCATGCATTTTACATTGCGGTTCACTGTATCCTTATGTCATTCTAGGAATGGCTTTTCCGTTTATTATATATAGGAACTGAGTGTAATCAATAATTAAATGTACTTACTGTTAAGCTTTTCTTCCCAATTGAAATGAAATTATCATCAAACTGACACTTCTAGATTCTAAGTTGCATGTTGCCGCGTTTGTGTGATGAACCTTAAGTGGCCCGGAGACGGTCAATAATATTGTCAATAATATTGTCAATGGTACTCATTGATGCATCCAATTGATCGTGTAGGAAGCAATTGATGCCATTGTCAATCGATGGACGGAGATTGATAGGAAATTTGATTGAAGCACATTGACGGGGACCATTGATGCATCCCAATTGATCGTGTAATCGAGAAATTGACAATCGTTCGGGCAGTTGCACCAGACGGCCACGCGATGACGGATACGCCATCTAATAAAACTTAACTAATAAACGACTCGACTCGCGAGAAACTTACTTCCACTAATAAAACCTAACCAATAAAAGACTCGACTCGCGAGAAATTCACTGCCACTGATGAAATATTGACGTATTCATTGGATCTCCATAAATCGCAATTGCAATTGAAATCATCAATCTTATTGACAATATTATTGACGGTCTATGTGCTACTCCATCAATCGCAATTGATCAATTTCATTGACAATATTATTGACCGCCTCCGGGCTACTTTACGTTTTACGTACGTCTTTAAGCGTCGTTCTCAGAGCTTCGACGTGTCACCAGCGACACTTGAGTAACCAATAAGAATAAAGCCGCTTCTCCCCACTCTTCTGTCTCTGGCGACACGTCCCAAGTTGAATTTTATTTAATTTTTCTCTCCTGTCGCTGCGACAGTCGCCATATTAAATATCGACGACTGTCGCAGCGACAGGAGAGAAAAGTTAAATAAAATTCAACTTGGGACGTGTCGCCAGCGACAGAAGAGTGGGGAGAAGCGGCTTTATTCTTAAGCGTCGTTCTCAGAGCTTCAACGTGTCGCCAGCGACACCTTGGGTAGCCAATAAGGATAGAGCATTCATTGACAGCGTTATCCTTATTGGTTACCCAAGGTGTCGCTGGCGACACGTTGAAGCTCTGAAGGCCATCACACGTGAAAAAACGTAAGCAGTAACAGTAAGGATTGACCAATCAGAAAGCCTGTTTAAGCATAATTCCGTAAGAATGATATTTCTGATTGGTCAATCCTTACTGTTACTGCTTACGTTTTTTCACGTGTGATGGCCTTGAGAACGACGCTTTATTGGTTACCCAAGTGTCGCTGGCGACACGTTGAAGCTCTCAAGCGTCGTTCTCAGAGCTTCAACGTGTTGCCAGCGACACTTGGGTAACCAATAAGAATAAAGCCGCTTCTCCCTACTCTTCTGTCGCTGGCGATACGTCCCAAGTTGAATTTTATTTAACTTTTCTCTCCTGTCGCTGCGACAGTCGTCGATATTTAATATGGCGCGAAACAACCGAATAACGAATTCTATTTTTTGTCACTAAGTGTCAAATACGAGGTTGACGATTTGACGCACTGCGCAGGTTATTTCACGCACTGCGCAACTTTTCACGAATTGGTGTGTGAAAGATGATTTCACATGCGTCGAGGACGCCCATGAAACCGAGTATTTGACACTGAGTGACAAAAATAATTTTATTTGTGGATCTGGATGTCATTATCTTCGATTGAATCTAGGTTTGTTCCTGTAAGGGCCGAAACCACCAACTCTGATTAAATTGTTAATTCCCGATTAGCTTAATTTAATCATGCTCTTGCGTTCCACCAATTTTTAAACCATGATTAAAGTGAGATAATCACCGTTGAACTTAATCAGCCATTTTTGGCCGATTAGGAACCTAACCAGTGATTAACGTGGATCAACATAACCTCAAAGTCGAAGTTTCACTGCTGTGCAATACTATATCGGACATGAATTTATTTTACGACGATATTTTATCATCATCTGATGATGAAAATGGTATCGAAATTGATAGAAGGCCACATTTAATTAAGGAACGAATTAATTATTTCCAAACTTTGGATGATTTGGATTTCATTACGCGTTTTCGGTTATCGAAAGACAGTGTTGAAGCTTTGCTTCTGGAAATTGTACATAATTTGCAACACGCTACAGAAAGATAAATTACTTCTTAAATAATATATAATCTATTTTAAAATATCGCAACATTATCATATTACGTTAAAAATCGCGTAGAATTTTCTGTATCTTGACTGAATAAAGGGAGTGCACATTTCAGAAACCACGCTATTGCACCCAGAGTACAACTCCTGCTTGCTCTCCGGTATTATGCAACTGGTTCCTTTTTAAATTCTGTTGGAGATTTCGGCAGCTCACTGAGCTCGGCTTGCAGCGCGTCAGTTGATCACGTCAGGTTTTCCTCCTACTCCATTACAAGTTCCGTTGATGAACCAATCAGAATCACCGTTACAACAAAACCAAAACTTATTGCGAAGACGGTATATGATTAGATAATCGGGGGTTAAAAATTCATGGTGGAACGAATTGTGCAGTTAATCATGATTAGAACGCCGATTAAATATAATCGTGATTAGGTAATCAAGCATTTAATCAGAGTTGGTGGAATCGGCCCTAAGAGTCAGAGACTGTCAATAACTGTCAGGAGCATGCGCATTACGATTCTATACGTTCCAGCAAGAAATACGACACAGTAGGGAGTTTTTGAGCTCCTTAATTTTAGAACGTTAAACGTAAAACGTTATGTTGAGCATGCGCAGTGGCTTCATAATAACCGATTACGCTATTAAACGATAACGTGATACCTTATTAGACGGAGAATAGGGTACGCTTAATAAGCGATAACGGAAATGCACTGTCGCTAGAGTGCGCCTAGGGAGCAGTGAGGAGGACCAATGGCGTCAGAAGAAAGACCGAGTCTGGAGGTCTAGAGGAAAGCGGCACGTGCCCGATCGATGACTTATATCTCTATGCCGATGACAGTTGTAAGCGTTGTATGTGAAATAAAGCGGTCGCGTCTCCGAGGGTCGCCGCTGCCGGGCGTGCCTATGCGAACGCGCCTTATAGTGTGTCCGCTACACTTACGTTATACGTAACGCCTTCTTCAGGATTAAAAACTAATTTCAACAAGATGGTGTTAACGTTCAGGGAATAAATCTGCGCATGCTCACAATAACAGATAATCGAAAACCAGGACGTGCAATTTAGCAGTCCAAAAACTCTCTAGTTACTGATTCCAAATCCGCTATTCCAGCACGAGTCAGCCGAGTGCTAACAGGCAGGGGCCCCTTTCTCGAACCACTCGCAAGAGAAACGTATACGTAACTTCGGACTTGCGAGCGCTCGTAACTGAAAGTGGCTTTCTCGAGTTCGCGTTGCGAGCGCTTTGAGAAACGTATACGTATCTTTACGAGTGGTATGCTGCGAGTGGTTTAGACCACTCGCAACATCGAAACGTATACGTATCTTGTGTATTATTTGGCGGGAAAGTGAAGTTGTTAAAGTGAGTTGGAAAAAGTGTTAATTGAAAGGAAAGAAAAATTGGCGAAGGTAAATAAAAGGTAATGGATGATGAACGATATAATTCATACTATTAAATGATAAGGTTCGCCAAACAATTTAGATTGAGCAAAGCTGTTGTACATAGCTTCCTAAAATAACCTAAAATATAATATTTGCTTACTCTGTCAATTGTATATATAATATATATATATATAATAATAAATAATATAATAATAAATAATACGTATTATTAATCACAGGTATGGCGGAATTAGACGATATAATTCATGCGGTTGTATTGGATGGTCTGGAAGAAGTGGAAGCTGCTGCGCAACAACCGCCAAGAAGAGTTTTCGACAGACGAGTAGACGTATTTGATGAGTTTACCGACAGGCAATTTTTGCAACAATTTAGACTGACTAAGCCATTGGTGCGAAATCTCATCCATGACTTAGAATGTTTTATGGAGCAGCCGGGACGTACCTCAGCACTAAGTTGTACTGTAAAGGTATTAATTGTGTATGATGCAGTTTTCTTTGTTTTCATGCCATAAAAATATTTCTGTGTTAAAATATACGATATTCTACACTGTAATAGGTACTAACGGCATTAAATTTTTTCGCGAGTGGAAGTTACCAACCATGTATTGGATACAATCTTGGTATTTCCATCAGTCCAGCATCCGTCAGCAGGAGCATAAATGAGGTTGTCAATATTATGAATCAACCTGCATTTATGAATCGATGGGTTCGATTTCCTGGAAGATTGGAAGATTTAATACAACTTCGAAGCGAGTAAGTTATTTATTGGTTTATAACTTCGTATAGACTATTCAGCCAGCCATCACATTTACAGTAAAATTGTTGACTTATGAAATTCAATCAATTGCATATTATATCAAATTTTATTTTATTAAGTGGTAATGTTTAATTACACATTTGTTATTTTTCTTAAAAAATTATTGTATAAAGTATATGAATGTGGTTCGCCTACATTGTCATTACAAAATATCCAAACTTACAGGTTTCACGCAGCACATAATTTTCCGGGTGTGGTTGGATGTGTAGATTGTACACACGTCGCGATCTATCCACCGAAAATTCATGACCCGTTACATCCGGAACACCTTTATGTTAACCGAAAAGGTTACCATTCTCTGAATGTTCAATTGGTAAGATTCGGATGGTTCTACAATTCTTATTGTTTACTTTGAAACCCCCGTTTGCATCGGAGGTCTTTCAAGAAGTCATAGTCAAAACTCTAAATGTACGCGAAGCAATGCAGTTAAAAAATGTACTTTTTAAAGGTTTGTGACTGGCGGTTGAAGATCATGAACGTTAATGCACGTTTCCCTGGAAGTTCCAACGACAACCATATTTGGAACAATTCCAATATGTCACGCGCTATGGAAGAAGTGCACAGGAGATACGAAGGAAATACGTTTTTCTTACTAGGTTTGTATAATTCTCTCAAACACTGCTTATATTGCTATCTTTTTACTTACGTGATTCGATTGCTACATTATACCGTATTTTGTGAAGGTGATTCTGGATACCAGCTTCGTCCGTGGCTCATAACACCCTTGCCAAATCCTCAGCCTGGCACTCCGGAAGGACGTTTCAACGCGTCCCAAAAGAGTTGTCGGTCTCTCATAGAAAGATGCAATGGCGTTCTTAAAATGAGATTCCGCTGCCTACTGAAACATAGAGTTTTGCACTATGCCCCGGAGAAAGCAGGAAAAATAGTTAACGCCTGTGTTATTCTTCATAATATGTGCATCGAACATAATATACAACCTGAGTTCCAGGAAGACGAAGGTTTCGATTTTGGAATGATCGACAACCCGCCACCTGTGGATATTGTGGACCAAGATGTTGCAGCTGCTCGTAGGATAAATCCCCAATTAGCAGCTGGTCGAAGATTGCGGCAAAGGATTATTCGTAATCATTTTTCATAACGGAGAAAACTTCCGCGTATTCCAGGGAAAAGCAAAATATTTTGGAGAAGGTATAACAAGATACTTTGACATTTTTACAGGAAACGTAGTGGAATTTCACGGAGAAAATGAATGAATGAATGAATGAATGAATGAATGAATATATAATTATAATTGTAACTCTATTTTATTCCAAATTCGTACTTCGAATCTACTGCCTTGAAACTAAGGTTTCTACAGCCGTAACAAATCTTTCTAATAATGCTACTTTTTGCCTTTTCAGGTCTTGCATTATTTCATAATGGTTCTTACGCAGTTGATATGTACGCTCGGCTGTGGCGGAGACAATCCGCTGCGTGAGCCGTTCTGTTTAGGCGCTCCTGCGCCGTTTGTCTCTTCTTTGGTTGGCTAGATTGTAAATGTCTATTTTCCGTAGATAAACTCGCTTCTGCTTCCTGCTGCGATTCTTCTGCGTGAGCGCTCTCCAACTGCGCTGAGTCCTGCTGAGGCTCCTCTACTTCGAAGCTTTCCAGCTGCGCTGACTCTTCCCCACTTCTGTATAACGTCATCAGATCGTCTGTTTCAAGGAATTCCACGATCTCACTCGTGGGTGGTTCCTGTGTCAATTCAATAGTATTACGTGACTATTGATTTCATAATAAGGTGTATTAATTATAAGATAGAGATAATATTCATTAGGACTCATTCGCTATTCTTACTTAAACTAAGTCTGTTATTTTTTATGAATCACATAATACATTGTAATTGAAAAATGAATAGTTTTCCATACAATTCAATTCTTCATGTAACACACATCGATAATATATATTATAAAATTGGAGGAGGCAATACAAAATTATAACTTTCCCTTACTATAGAAATTTTAATGTTTATATCATTATATATACATATGCTATTATTCCAGTTTCTTACATTCATATACAAAGAAAATTCAGCGTTTTGCGTCTTGTCTTCTTTTCTGAGTGCTTATATGTATACATATACATATTGTGTATTTGGTGTGCGTCGCTTATTAATTCTAAGACAGATATTCTATATTAATAAATGTCGTATACTTTGGACATTTAACTGTAATTAATTTCGCGCAATTTGAAAAATGTTCAAACTCCATTGTATATCCAAACTACGTAAATAAGGCTGAGTTGTATGCAAATAGCTCTATCTGCTTAAAAGTTATCGCATAAAAATTTTGAACTTTTGCAGATAACATCTTAAAAAATTATCTAATCAGGATCAAATTCTATAGTGTATAAAGCAACCAAGTCACCACCTATTTTTACAGAATTTCAAATAAAATGTATAAAATCCTTTTGACAAAAATATAATAGCAGGAAATTATAAAGAAAGTTTGATTACATTATTAAAATGTGAATGTTTTTAAAATAAGTTGTTCATGGACGGTTGGACGGATAAACAAATATTATAAGTATCCAAAGGACACTAATAGAAATATATTTATACGTGCATCGTGTGATACGTAATAAGAAAGTATTCAAAACTACGCGCTAAAAGCATGTCATAAGAAGTAAACCAATATATTCTGAAAATTTAGTATCATCTAATCCATATTTATTCTACTGTTAGTACATCCTACAACGTTGCCAAGCGTTAACCACTCGCAAAAGAAACGTATACGTTTCTAGTTACGAGTACTCGCAACTCCCGCTCGAGAAAGCCACTGCGAAGGCCACTTCGCAACGTATACGTATCTTAGACCGCTCGCAACGTGCGTGCACGCAACTTTGCGAGTGATTCGAGAAAGGGGCCCCTGTTTGCGGATTCTCCCGAAACTCCTAGTCCGACGCAGGCGTACTAGCTGTTTCGTATGAATTAGGGCGGGTTTTACAAACACAGTATACAGCACGCAAGCGTTTTACAAGTATGGTATAAGGCTTAAATAGGATAAACTTTGGTATAAATACAGGCATAGCTCTTATCTGGCAGTTTCAGCGCGGGATAAGTTATTTATTTTCAGTATAAGCTAACTTTTAGTTTGTGTCTTTATTCTTTCATGACAGCCATAACCTGATCGTTGTGGTAAATTGTTATTAATTTTGAAATGGAGTTGATTGATGTACCAGTTTTTGAATCATCATCTGATGAAGACACTGTAAATTAATACAGTGTACAAAACAAAATAACAATAACCTTAGTAGAAAATTAAAAAGGTTAGATTTGCTCTCTTCTTACTGTTGTCACCACTAGAGTTATTGTTATTTTGTTTATTATTGTTAGCCGGGAGTACCAATTGCAGCGTAGTTATAACGTTCAAGCCGCCATTTCATTGGTTCGAATTAGAAATTCGTATGCGAAATTTTAATTTTTATGAATCGGGGCGCTGGTATATTTCATGCAATCACAAAAATTATCCACTTTTAACATTTCTAGTATCTACGAGATAAAAAATCGGTACTTATATAACGAGTCGTTAGATTCAAATTTATAAAACATTCCTACGTTTGGACCGCATAATTAATTTAAATTTTAGGCGGTAGGAATAAGATTGCCCTTCGCGGCTTGTCACCAGTGGCGCCGATGTGCGAATCGATCGGCGGTGAGTCCGTATGATCCGGTAGGCAGGTGCGCGTATTTCTCGGTGATAGGCGTACCAAAGAAATGTCTAAAGAGTAAAGTTACGCGTACCTTCAACTCTAGTACTATTTAGCACCTTCGGAAGCTGCTGTTTGTGTACCGGTGTATCGAAAATTCGACAGAACAAAAATGGACAGGAGAAAAATGTCGTGAGTATCGCTGGGCGGCGAGAGATTGATTTTCAACCCGAACAGGACCCACCTTGTTTTCCTTGACTTTAACGCCTACCGCAATCTTATCGGCGGACTAATTTGTTACGAATATTTACTCGCGGCGCGGCGTTTAAAGATTCTTTCAACAAGAGGGAATTATATCGCGTGACAGGTTATTCCTCGCCAAGATTTTGTGTTAATCGCTTCTCGATCGTGTTGGTCATATCGCACATCGATAGCAAATTTTATCAGCAACCACTTTCGTTAACTTTAACATTTCATTAAATCGTCAGCCGTTGCGGTTAATTTCACTCGGCAGGGCTGAATATATCCGCTTTTACTTGTGAAGCGATTTTCCAGAAAAGTTCGGCAATTCCTTGCAACTGTCGTAATTAGCTTCTAGTACAAGGTATTTGAATAACACCATAACAATTTTAATAAGCACGCAGCAAAGTTATTGTATTTGACGACAGTCAAGGCAAAAATGTAACTATTGTACTCTCTTTCTTCATGGAGATCTGTTTTGTGAAGTATCGCATGATATCAATGACTTTTCGATACACAAAGACCAAATAGGGGACATAGAAATCAACTGTTTATTACTCTTAAGTCATCTGTGAGATTTTTGAGACACTCGCCTTTTCCCATAAACTATAATTTTCAAAGTTAAAGAATTGATAGGAAATCGATGGAGCAGAAAGATAGGTTGGAAGTAGCAAAAGTTTTGATTAACTAAAAAAAGTGTGGTTGTTTTAAATGCTTAATTTTTACATGAAGTTAAGAGGAAACACATCTAGTTTTGTAATGATTTAAAGAAGTAGCTTCTCTTTCCTATGTCTTTAATTAATGTGCTCTATGTGGCTCTCGATTCTCACAAGTCTGGTTTAGAAAATAGGGATTGTTCCGGGGAAAAAAGATGCAATTGTAATAAAAAATTTTGGAGCTGAATTATTCTGGATGCTGTGTTTTTCGTTGATGGAGGTGTATCGTCAATAATATGTTTATGTTGTATATCACAGCACAGCAGGGGATTCCCTCTATCAAATTCTGGAAATTCAAAAAACTGCAACACCTGATGAAATCAAGAAGACGTACAGAAAGCTAGCACTCAGGTACCATCCGGATAAGAATCCCAATAATCCAGAAGCTGCCGAGAAGGTAATATAATGTTACGAGTATAAAATGGAAAAGCAAACACCTATGATAAGGATGATATTCTTGGTATAATTGGCCTTTGAAGAGGAAACTTAGAAACTGCAATTTAAGTATATTAGTTTTTTTCTTTCTTTTTGTTTCTTTATTATTAACAAGTTTACTTCGTTCCTTCAGTATGTTTTTCACAATTTTATTCCATCGGTAAGATGCAATTTTAAACAAGCTTTAAGCAGTTTTGTCGAGCATTCTTTAGAGCATAATTCCAAGAATGTTATGCTTATCAGAATTACTGAATTGTCAGCACAAGACTGACAACTTATCGTTTTTATGTCTAAATAATTGTTATCAGATATGGAAATCAGCTTTACTCGTTTAAGAGGTGGTTTTACCTATAATGTCTGAAAAGAAACTATAATACTGTTGTGTGTGCCAAGGTCATAATTGTGTGTTTCTCTCTGACCAGTTTTTTTTTCTACAAGAGTTGTCAGTTCTATACTGAAGAAATTGTTACTTTTATGTGATGGATTTGTCACTTTGACATGACAGTTATCGATAAGAACTTAAAAAAGCCATATTTATATGGAGTTACATTTTTGTGGTGATTATCCATTTAGAATGATTCCATTAAGAGATCAATTCTTTTTTAAATTCATCTCGAATTTCCTTAGAAAAGTCACCAATTTCTCATAATTTTATATGCATTCTCATTTCTGCATAAAGGGTATTTCACTTATAAATCATGGTTTTTCTGACAAAGGAGTCCTTCGAATTATTACAATCTCGCCTGAAGATCATGGGAATATCATGGAAATTTATTATCCCTGATCGCTAGACACTCTGAGGTATGCATGTTGCGAGTGTACCATGTGAGGCTAACCTTACTCACTAGCAAAGAAACTTTAATCATTATTATCTCATTATTTATGAACTTTTGACTTATATCAATATAAGACTTATATCGATATAAGAATTGGTCAGAAATTTTAAATTGACTTGGAGAACTACAATAGAAAATGGTTTAGAATTTACGGACGATTCTAGAAATTATTTACGTTTGATAGGATCGAGTTTTAAATAAACCCTTATAATTCTCATACAATTCCAAAATCGGAGTTATAACAAATATTTTCACTTTTCAAATGCAGTATCATATCATTTTGTTATGAAATATAGAAAATATGCAAAAATGATAGAAATAAGGCTCTACAGAAAGAGATTAACAATATGTCAGAAAATCCGGGAATTCGAGAATAAATCCAGAAAAAAACTTGGAATTGGTTGGGAATTTTGTAGATGCGAAACGCTGGACATCCCGGTTTTCCCACTCGCACTCGTACGATTCCTTTTATCTGTATAGAATGATTCTCTTAGAATGGAGGTAATAGAACGATATGCTACACGTAGCCCTTTAGAGACTATAAGCGATCAGACACTGTTGGACACGGCTTGCACCTCGATGATTGGCTGTGACAGCGTGTAAGCAGCGCCCACCAACCGTTTTAGGAGAAGATTCCTAGTATCTGATCGCCTGACTCAGACACTAGAGATCTTATTTCGAAGCGTTTGTCGGGAACTGCACGCTATCGCAGCCAATCGTACAGCGTCCTCGGATTAACAGCGTACAAGCTATAGTCCGCAAAATGCCACATAGCCTACCGTCCTATGACCTCCATCCTGAAAATCGCTCTGTACAAAAGGTGCCTATTCTGAAATTAACTGCGGTTGCTTGGCAGTACTGCGGATTATAACGTCGTGCATCAGCATTCCGTTTTACTCCCAGTACAGCACCCTATTGGGATCTGACATGGGGGAGGAGCTTAGTTCGAAAACTCCAATATGGCCGGAATGAGTATACTACTGACACAGAGTCTTATGGGAGTAAAGTCATTATTTATTGTTTTGGCACGCGCAGGGCTCCGTGAATCCTTTCCAACTTTCACTAGACTCGCGGGAGGACATGAGCAACCTTTACCCTCCGTTATCGTCCAGGGTTGACCTCCCATAAATATAAATTCAGCCTTCGAGACGCGTATATGTCTGTCCCTGGACGGGCGCATCACGGAACGTCGACGTAGGTATCTGCGCGCAACCCCGGAGTCTTTTTCACGTTTTTACTCTTCCACTTTCTCGAAACTTTCTTCTCACATCGTGAAATGGAAAAAACCCGCCCTTGTGCCGAAGCATACGGCATTCCTTGCGAGCCGTTTCCCGGCAGTCGTGAAAAATTCGTTATCGTGTTCGTATCTCCTCCTGCTCCTCACTTGCGCAAGCATCGCACTCATTCTAAGTGTTCCCGGACATTTACGAATAGCTTTAACTATGAACGCGATTTGCTCTTGGGCAGGTACAAATCCTGCTCAAAGAAATTTTATCGAAGGTGAAAGAGTGTTACGCGCTGGCTATATTTTAAAATGTGGTGTTGATCAGGAGAGACTGGGGTCTGTCAACGGTCTTCCATTTATATAAGTCTGTGTATTAAAACCTCTGACATCAGAGGACATTTGCACAACATTGTAGGCGAAATTAAAGATGGGACTATCAAAAGTGTTGTGTGTTCTTGTACAGCGGGCCAAGGAGAAAAAAATTGCACGAGGGAACAGCATTTTTTTTTAGATGTTTTATTTTGCACTCTACATCTACAACAAATCAATAAAATTGATAATGCTATGTAACAAATTATTTCGAAACTGACATTTTTTGTCGTATAAAATATCCGCAAAAATACAGCTTAACGCTGTAAAAAGTTGATGATATTCTAACATACCTGGCAGTATATAATCCGTTTTTTTTAAATGTAATGAACATACTCGCATACTGTTCGAAGTACGAACCATTTTTAGGGCATTTTTCCACGCTTTTAACCGATCAACTTTTTCCAAATTTCCGAAAAAATTTTCCTTATACACACATTCTTTGCCCGCACGTGGTAAACGGTGAAAACGAACGTCTGGATTTTTCTTCCAGTTACTCTTACAGCCATTCACGTAACAATAAACTTTACTGTTGGATTTGCCATGTGGCGAAAATCTTATACTTTCCATTTCTCTGTTCGCTCCGAGGTTTTTGAACGTACTGGACGCTCTTCGACTAGGAGCTTGTTGTATGACTTTTTTAATTTTCTCTTACGACCGGGGGTGGGGGTGCTAACTACGCAACGCGAAGAAATTTCCAGGGAAATGCGGAAGGCAGGATTAAGTGTTGTAAATTCCGAGGAAACTCTAGTGCTCGGTTCCTATGTCCCGGCCGACGTACATTTACACGGGACCCTGTGGCATTGAGGAACTTTCCCGGATCTAATTTATGACTCAAAGGGTCCCAAGGAGTGTCGAATTTTTTCCTCGCACCGGTCTACGGCCCAAATGCGAGAAGCATTTGGGCGAATACGCGACATACATACATTAATCCAATGCCAGTCACTAGCTAACCCACTAAACGGTATGCTAGGAATAGTTTCACTTCTCGCCACCAGACGGCGTATCGACACATGTCAGATCCCAATAGTCTTGAATTAACTCCATCTGCCTTACCTCCTCAGCTGCAGTACTCGCAACGAAAGAATGATGATGTAGTTGCAGCGTTATTAAAGCTATTACAATGCACAGTGTACGATCTTGAAACGCTGTTAGCGCTACTGGCAATATTGGCAGTGAACTGCAGTGAAATTCGGAATAAGCTCAGGGTGGATATAAGAATGCCGGCAATAGGAATCGTATCTGTACAGAGTGATTCTCAGGATGGAGGTCATAGGACGGTAGGCTATATGGCGTTTTGCAGACTATAGGTTGTACACTATTGGTCCGAGGACGTTGTACGACTGGCTGCGATAGCGTGCAGTGCCCGGCCGCTATGTCGCAGATCCAAGTCCTGACCCCGTATATCTAGCTTAATCCGGAGGTTCAGTTACCAGAGTTCCTATTGTAAATGTTTTCTTTTCATTTTTTACCATAATTAAAAAATGAAACATACTTTATCTGGAAATAAGAATATAGAAAAGCTATAAAATTAGATAAAATTAGGTTAAATTATGGTTTCTTTAGAGAAATTGGCAGCTTTTCTAGGGAAACTAACGAGAATGGGCCCCTTAAAGTCTTGTGTTCACAGTGCTAAAACTCTATTTAAGTTCTAGAGACAAGGCTTTGGAGCTAATTCCTTTTTATTTAGAAATTAATTAATTTTTAATTTTAAATAACTTCTTAGGTTAAGAAGAGGTAAGAGTTAATTTTCTTCTAGGCTAAAGCCCAGTTGTACAACTCCAGTTTAACTATAGGGACCGTGCAACCAAGCGTCAGCGTCCTCTGACGGAACAAATTTACAACTTGTTGGTGACTGTATTTGTGTTGGTTACGGGCACTGTACGTTTGTTTTGAGTTAATTGTTAATAATTTATAAGAAATGCCGAAATCCACAATATTAATTTAATTTAATTTTCAATAGGTAATAATCAGGCCAAACAACAACAAGAATCAATACACGTCTGACGTTTCGGTTCCTCTTCGAACCCTCGTCATTACATCTCTGAAGAGAGTTCGAAGAGGAACCGAAACATCAGACGTGTATTGATTCTTGTTGTTGTTTGGCCTGATTATTACCTATTGAAAATTAAATTAAATTAATTTTAAACTACTACAGGCAACAGAAGTATTATCTTAACACGTTCGCTGCCGAGCAAAAATTTGGAAATCTGACCTCACAGGCCAAAATAATTTTCACCAATAAGATATATTTTGCAAGCATTTTTCCCATATTTGGTATGACTAAATACCTTATAGTTTTTGGTATTTTGTGGTTTTTGTTTATTATTTGGTGTATCATAAATTATACACTCGCCGAACAATAAGAATTTTGTTACTCCAGGCCGAGTGTATTAGTTATGATACACCATTATTTTACCAGTTCTTTTTGAAGTGAAACTTTTTTAGCGACGGTATGAAAATTTGCAAGCGACACAGAAATTCCGTCAGCGCGTGAGGGGAATGCATTTCTTTAATGTCTTTATGTATTTTATTATTGGTCCTCATAACAACATCCCAGGCCAAAACTTTAAGTTCCTTTCTATAGTGCCAGGCCGCAGAAACCCCAATGTAATGTATTTCTTACGGGCGGTGTGTTCAAATAAATACACCGCTACTTAGACTGAAAAATAGTCCGTGTATCATTTAGGATGCACGCGACCTGTGGAAAGCACTATCCGGTGTATCCTAAGGGCCGGTTTTACCAACACGGTATAAACGCGGTATAGCGCTATACTGAGAATAACCAGCAATAAGCCTTATGGTTATTCTCAGTATAGCGCTATACCGCGTTTATACCTGTTGGTAAAACCGGCCCTAAATGATACACACGGCAGCGAACGTGTTAAGAATGAAATCCACAATAAATTTTAAATTCATCCATGACGAACGTTAACACTGACGAACACGCTATAGTTACTTGTCACCAAGGTTTTGCAAAAAATTACCGCTAGGAGTCGCTGTTTTTCAGCTCGTGCACGGTCCCTATTGGGGGCGCTCAAAATGAATGCGGTACCTGGTGGCAAAGCGTGTACTAAAAAACATGGCCGATATTGGCGTTTTGGATTGACGCGTACTTGAAAAGTGTTAACTTGCTCCAAAAGTTTTTAAAAAATGAGCATTTTTAGAACGAGATATAGATATTTATTTTCACAAACAATGAAACGAATTCATTCGGATCAACTGTACAGCATGTCCTACGAGAAACGCATCAAGCGGTGAGACCCTGACATTTACCATCTGCAGTATTTGCCGACGGTGCTCGACTCTTTTACCTACCGGTCGACGGAATTTGAAGTTCGCGGCGTGCTGTACGCCAATATCCGCCATGTTTCCGCTGCGCCGCGAGCGCCGCCATCGGTAATGAGCGGTCCCAATAATCCTTGGTTGGTTGCTATGATTCCAGCTTTGAGGCCGATTTACAGTACAATCCCGTTTATAAGGAACCCTCGATATAAGGAACCTTCTCCTCCGTCACGGTTGACTGAGCATTTTAGGCTGCGTCCACATTTGTGACATTTAACCGTGACATGTCTCCGCGACCGTGTCAGTAAAGGTGCTTCCACACATGTGCGTGACATTGTGTCGGACATGGCTGCGTGGCATCGTGATATGACTTGTTACGCTAAATGTGGACGGTCTCGGTACTGACACGCGTTGCTGACACGGTCACGGAGAAATGTCACGATTAAATGTCACAAGTGTGGACGCTGGTACGTGCACTGTCACGCATTGACACATGTCACGAGCCGATCCACTCTCGTTGGATGCGTGACAGTACACGTACCAGCATCCACATTTGTGACATTTAATCGTGACATTTCTCTGTGACCGTGTCAGCAACGCGTGTCAGTACCGAGATCGCCCACATTTAGCGTAACAAGTCCTGTCACGATGCCAAACAGCCCTGTCCGACACAATGTCACGCACAAGTGTGGAGCACCTTTACTGACACGGTCACGGAGACATGTCACGGTTAAATTAATATCTCAGTTTTTATTGATTTTTCCGTTTGTTTTTGTTGTATCAAGTTATAGTTATTAGTGGATAGTGATTTTCCCTTTATTAGTTCAATATAGTATATAGTTCTACTATAGTTTGTTTGCTGTAGGTAAGTTTATTTAGCTACATAATATTATTAATGTAATGAGAAAACATTTTTTATTTCTCTACAACTATATATTTTCACGTGACGCAGTTGTAATTGGTGCAATTTGGGAACGGTGCGGCGAAAAGTTTAAACGTGGCCAAGCCTGAACGGGAGCGGATAAACGCAACGGCAAACGGGAACGGTAGCGGCAGTTTATAAATGCGATTTAGGATTCACCAATGTTTTAACTTCGAACGGTAACGGGAACAGCGGACGGTAGCGGCAACGGAAAAGTTCATAAATCGGCCTTTGCTATTGGCTCCTCCGTAGCAACTAACCAGAGATTGGGTGCTTTCCATTTATGACACAAGTCGACACGCTTCTATTAGAACCACCAACTGATTGGCAGGCACCAGCAGAAAGAACCAATGGTTTAATTTTGTGTCGACTTGTGTCGACTCGTGTCAGTTAAATGGAAAGCACCCATTATAGTTAAACTTGAGTTGTACACCCGGGGACACGGTATCTGTCGCTGGTGACTTTTTTTAAACGTTATTTTTAAACGTACTAACCGATAATTAATAATCCTCATGCTTTCATTAACGAGAGTAGACGCCACCGTAGCTAATGAGCGCATGAGAATGAATTATTCATTGGTTAGTACGTTTAAAAATAACGTTTAAAAAAAATTTGATAAATTATAATATAAATATACGCTAGGTAAGTAACTCTAGTGGCGCCACGAGGTGGTCGGAGTTCGTAACTCTAGGGTGACTGTCACTCCAATTCGTGTCTCATGGAGCCTGTGAAACAGTCAGTAATTAAACCCGTTAGTTATTATGAGACTCATAATTAATTTGTAATTATTTAAAACTTTCAAAACTAAGCTGGTTCAACTGTCAACAGACCGGTGACCGTACATCTAGGGACTCGGAATCTGTCGCTGGTGACTTTTTTTAAATGTTACTTTTAAACGTACTAACTAATGATTAATCAGTCTTAATACTTTCATTAACAAGGGTAAACGCCACCGTAGCTAATGAGGGCATGAGAATTAATTGTTCATTGGTCAGTATGTTTAAAAATGACATTTCACTTATCCCCCTAGAGTTGCGTGAAATGTCCACGAGGTCGCGCGCGCGTCGGTGATTTGAGGTACTTGCCTAGCGTATGGTCTGATTGATCGCGGACATAGACTACGTCTCCACCGCACGCTTAAAACTGGTTTTGTCTAAACCGACCTTTAATAAAGGCGATTTAAAGAGGCGTCTCCATCGCAAACATAAAAAGAGGTTTAGACTATTACTTAATCTGAAAGAGTAAATGTTACCAACTGTTCAGGATTTATAGGTTATGTTATAATGGAAAACACAACATTAAACATGAAACGTGTTTTAATTTTTAATCATTACGTTACAACAATTACAGTGATTTATTTAAGCCTTATACATTTATTAACACAAATAAGTCGAAGATTGACAACACGTCGCAATACAAATTACACCCGCGTGCACGGATTCTAATAATGGTGACTTTCTAAAATATCATTTTTAAACATACTAGCCAATGAACAATTAATACTCATGCTTTCATTAACGAGAGTAGACGCCACCGTAGCTAATGAGGGCATGAGAATTAATTGTTCATTGGCTAGTATGTTTAAAAATGACATTTTAGAAAGTCATCATGATTAGAATCCGTGCACGCGGGTGTACCTCGCGATGCCGATACAGTTGGCAATCGCTTTTTAAACCGACTTAAACCGTCTCCATCGTCCTGAATTTGGTCTTTACTAAAGCTAATCCGGCATGTTAAACCGGCTTACTTATAGAAGGACTTAGGCGTCTCCAGCGACACTAAAACTACCTTTACTAAAAGTCGGTTTAGACAAAACCGGTTTTAAGCGTGCGGTGGAGACGTAGTCATACAGTACTTCATATTATTCACTATGAGTAATCGTGTTATTACGATTTCACGTAAGCAGGAGTTTTTCCACGATACATATGTCTACGAAACTGTTATTGCGTCTACGACTGACTAGTCTTAGAATGTTCTGAGTGCCCTTTCCCTTGATTTCGGCAAATAACAATTCTGGATATTGGTAACTCAACCTGCGCTTTCCCTTAAATTCGACCAATAATATTCCTGGAAATCGAAATATATTTGATTCAAATCAGGAAAAAGCGTGCTTACAGAGTTTTGATACCCAGCACTGTTATTTGTCGAAAACAAGGGAAAAGGTAGTCAGAGTATTTTGGGCTTAGTCATTTGAAGATGTTTTAACAATATCGTCAACTGAAGTATAGCAGAAAAGCTCCTGATTAAATGAAATCGTAATACCACGATTTTTCGTAGTGAGTAAAATCAAGCATAGTAAGGTAGATTTTCCTGAATTGCTGACAACGACGTACGAGTTGCAATGGAGCCCAATTTTGAGGATTGAACTACTTGAACAGTCTAATATTACTAGAAGGACCGTAGCTGTCATTTTGCCTGACAACTCCCTTGCGATTTCCATGAATGAAAACCGATCTGAACTTGCTGACGACGCCAACACCGCGGATGACTTCGTATGCGCATTCATGCTTCTCCGGTGATTCTATCGGACGAGGAGACCCACGGGGGTGCTCATGCAAAACTCGCAGTTTTCCTATGGTAAATTTGATCGCGGACATATGGTACAGTGAGGTGGGTTTTCTTGGATTGCTGAAAACGGCGGGCGTACGGATCGCAATGAGAGCCGATTTTAGGGTAACTAATCAAAAAGTTTAATATTCCTAGAAGTACGTTGCTGTCAATTTGCCCGTTAATTCCCTCGCGATTTTCATTTGTGAATAATAAATTTTCCGGCTACTTATTCACAAAAAACGTTGCATTATGATGGTAAAGTGGTCATATAGGATCAATGACAAATTGTATATAAAACAAGTATTTAGAAATAGAGATATTGTATAGATTATAGTAACAGGGGTTTTAATTTCATTAGGGTATATGTCCGAGAAACTGCCAACACAAAATACATTCGAAAACCTAGAAAGACTCATCTTAACCCTTCGTAACTAGCTATATGAGCGCGGCGCCGCCGGTTTTAGATTTTAAGTGATTTTGTATATTTGTTAGTATTAAAAAAAATAGAAAATAATATAAATGCTTCCTTTAAACATCTCTGAAACAGCCCGCGGCTATAATTTTTCAAACAATACACTTGCACAACTAAAAAAAAATTATAATTGTCCGAGCGAACGGAAAAGCGGCGCCGAGCCGCCCATTGCGACTAGCTCTCCGACAAACGCTCGAGATACAGTGTTGCCACGACGCACTTACATTCGTCGCCCGTTCAGTGCAAAGTAGCCGGTAATGTGGCAACAGCGTGCTCCGTTTAGCACGGCGGCTCAGCGCTCGCCATGCGACCACCTAAGGTCGTAGGTTTCTAGCGAGTGACGAAGGGTTAATGTCGCTACTTGCTTGTCCAGTTGTTGTCTTTTTCTTATTTACCGCTTGTCTGTGACCATCTCGCAACTTCTTCCATACATTTTTTGCTTCCTTCACTATAACAAAAGTGTAATTTAGAAAATAGAAGAGTATGAAAACCATTTTGTAATACATCTAATCATGCAAAATTTAACGTGTTCAGTATCCTAACTGTTTTTTTTAGATACATAGCCTCAGGAGATTCGTTTAGATCATAGGGTAATACAACAATCTCTGAAATTGTAGAAGAAGTTTGCGATGTCTTATGGAATCATATTCAACCATTGGTGTTGAAGGAGCCTACCATTCATGATTGGAAAAACATTGCAAAAGGTTTTAAAGATAACTGTCAATTTGATCATTGTATTGGTGCAATTGACGGCAAACATGTACTTGTAAAGGCACCGCCTAATTCTGGTACTGTTTTCTTTAACTATAAAAAAAACATCTATTGTTTTGCTAGGAGTTGTAGATGCAAACCGAAGATTTGTTTACATAGATGTTGGATCCATGGGGCGGTTCAGCGATGGTGGTATTTTAAATATAGTGCTTTTGGCCAAAAATTAGAACTGGCAATTTAAATCTACCACCTGAAGAGCCATTATACCCGGATGGAATAAATATGCCTTACGTATTTATAGGAGACAAAGCATTCCCTTTACTGCATAATTTAATGCGCGCATATCCCCAAAGTAGACTGCGAGTCCAAAAGAATTTATAATTGCCGTCTCTGCAGAGCACGTAGAGTGGTCGAAAATGCCTTTGGCATATTAGCAGCCCAATGGAGAGTTTTTAGGAGACCGTTTGACTGCCGCGTTGAATTAGTAGATAAAATTATCAAAGCCACATGTGTTCTTCATAATTTTCTCATCAATGATATCACTTATAATGTGAGAGAACAGGAAATAGATATCTTAAATCCAAATCAATTAAAACCTTTGGTTCATTCTGGCTTTAGATATTCTAATGAAAGCTTCTTAACCTTTTCACTGCTGAATTACTTCCTAGGAGCGTGACCACCGTGCGGCAGTTTTTCTACCGTTGCGTATTTATACGCATATTTATTTATTGTATTTATTCGCAAGAAAAAGAACATGCTCACAGACCCCCCTGACTTTTCATGGCGGCTGCTTGGCTGTAATTCCCTCGTATACGTATACGTCTGCTGGTTTAGCGTATTAGTACAGCAATAGCAGCCTGCCGTTATAAATAATTTTCCAGGAGAAATGTACATATACGCCTAGAGCAGTCCTGGACAGAAACGTATTTATACGTCTGGAGCAGCGAAAGGGTTAATAAGAGAGGAATATTATAAATATTTTAATACTCTAGAAGCCGACCCTTGGCAAGCTATACGTGTACAAAACAGACTAGCTAGAGAGAAAATATAAAATTCAGTATGCTACATTGATTTTCATGGAATACATTTTGCGATATTTTTTTAATTCTAAAAATACCTGTTGACAAACAAAATTTTTAAAAATTGAGTTATAGCTATATTACGCATCTGCTTATGAAATTAATCAGTTGTTCTTTAGATTAAATAAATAATAGCTTCAACAGTTTGCCCCATCTTCCCCTACATGTGATTATTCTGTAAGTCTGTAGTCAACGTAACGTTCTGTAACTTTAGGTCCTATTTGCCAATTAACTTTTACATTATTTTTTGTAAAACTATATTATATGAATAAAGAGTATTTTCCGAGCTGCATCTTTCAGTTCATTATTTTTATATACTTCTTCATCATCGTTCCAGAGACACGTGTATTTTCTCACACTTTCGATAAAATGTTCCATTTTTTGTTACATTACATAAAGTGAATAACGAAAAGATCTAGAATTTAACAAAACGGAACAGAATTAAGCTAGGCAAACACATAAATTAAAAACTGACCTCACTTTGTGTATCACGTGTAAAGTATGGATACCTGCGGACAACGAGACGAAAGGCGGATCAAGAGACACGGTAGTGTCTCGCGGCATGTTCGTTCATTAGTTTCGTCAGAAACGACATCGCCGTCGCCGCGGGCACTCGTGTATCTTTACAGGAAGAATGTCTGCCCCCTTCACCCCTCAATTTTTACATCGAATTTTCTCAATAAATATATGGTTATAACCAAAACTATGCTTAGTTACGCTATATAAATTGATTATTCTCTATTGATAGAGACCAGAATAAATTTTATATAGACAGAAGTTACATATTAACAGAGATTCATCCTTAACAACGCGAAGCCACGCCCCTCGCGCCTAAAAGTCGAGAATTTTACGATTTCTCGGCCGATATCTATATGTCAAAATGTCACAAAAATTCCGGCAATCTTCGGCGATAGTCGGCCATGATCGGAAATGTGTATACATAGATGCGATCAAACACACACACGCGCCATTGAATGTGTGAGATATATTCCGGCTTTCATGGTCGATTGTTCGGCGATGATCGGAAATGCGTACACAAATGCGACCACACGCATACACCATCAAATGTATGTCAGAGAATATATATGTATTTTTACTTCAAATGCCTGTATCTCCTTTCCTAATTATTACTTTAAAAATATTTTTTTTCTTTTTCCTTGATTGGGTGCTTTCCATTTATGACACAAGTCGACACACTTCTACTAGAACCACCGACTGATTGGCAGGCTCCAGCAGAAAGAACCAATGGTTTAATTTTGTGTCGACCTGTGTCGACTCGTGTCAGTTAAATGGAAAACACCCATTAAAAAAAAGAAGGAAATGACATGACTCTATATTATCGACTATCGGACCAACAAAATTGATACGTAAAATACTCTCCAAAAAAGATTGAATGAATGAATGAATGAATTTGGGGATTTACCGGGCGCTCAGTCCTAGTGGACCATTGAGCCCGAGCCATACACTCTGTGGCAACTCAGACAGAGAGGGGCCCCCCCCCCTCCGCTCCCAACTCCCGAGGAGCCGAGGGCCTCCATACGGGACTCCCGGGGCATCCAGGGTCCCAATACAGGGCTCCCGGGGGGCCCAGGGTCTCCAGATCGAGCCCTCGGGGCGCCCAGGGCCTCCATACAAGGTTCCTTAGCCCCTCCAGGCGTCCAACCAGAAGGGGGCCCCTCTCTCCGCACTTAACGTGGGGGGGGGTCCCCCTTGCAGAAGCCCCCCCCCCGGATGGAGCAGCAGGAATGAGGCTGTCCGCCCCCGCAAAGCCTGCCATGCAAGTGTAAGGCTAAATACAATGGGGTGTCGCCTTGTTCCCCAAGGGCATCGTTCTATGCACTGTAACCCCAGTGCCATATAGTTTTCGGTACGATAGCTTACGCCTTCGCTTGGGAAGCTAGTCCGCGGCGGGGCTTTAGCTCCCCTGAAGCGATTTTAACATCGCCCGGAGTGCTGTATGGCACCCGCTAACCAGGGTCTTCCATGGGCCCCAACAGGGCCCACTTCAGTTATCTGGCCATCCTCCTATCCGCCACCTGGGCCCTGTAACACAAGCTTTACAAGTGTTACAAGCGTAGAAAATTACTTATAGGACTTGTAAGACCGTAACCTATAGGGGAATCTTATGGAGAATTTTCTACACTTGTAGAGCTGTTCTGTAACTCAACGTGAACACTTACAAGTCTGTGGCACCGATTTTTCTACAAGTGTAAGAAAATTTCTACCTATAGCTGACATCGTGGGTAGAATTTCCTATAAGTCTTCGCGCTCTCTCATGGGAGACGAAACCCACACACTCCAGCGTTCTCGACCGTGCCTCACTCATACAGCGCGCTCGACCCTGCCCCAATACACCGCTCTTATCTCGACTCTGCCCCATTCCACCGCTCTCGACCGTGCGTACGCTAAAGCCATGTGTCCTACACTTGTTAAGGCCCGTATCCATTTGTAACAGATGACCCGTAACGTAACACCGAACATGTTACGTTACGTCTAGTGGAGACGGAATTCTGTTGCATGTTATCCGTAACCAATTTGACACGCGTAACCGTTACAAGCCGAACCACCACTTGTCGGTTTTTAGCCGTCGCATCAAAGGACTGCTACGTTACGCGCGGCGACTAGTTGGGACGAGTGCATGGGTATCGTGTACCTTTGCCTGTTGCATTTGAGATTTAGGGCGCCCGCCTAATCTTCTGCGCTGAAATTGATTCACGAAATCTCAAGTCTTGTCTATAAATCGATAGTGAAATTGAATTAAGTAGAAATTCAAAATCAGTGGGATGCATTGTAGTGGATATTTGATATAATCCTTAGCTATTTTTACTGTTTCTTACTTATTTAAGTAGTTTTGAATTTCAGAAGTAACAATTTTTATTCTCTTGTATAATAAATTCAGAAGTAACACTTTTTATTCTCTTGTATAATAAATTCAGAAGTAACAATTTTTATTCTCTTGTATAATAAATCATAAGTCGAAATAAAGAATTAAAATTATTTTTTCTAGGTAATTTTAATTTCGATATCACAGCATATATAGAAACAAATTAAAATAAACTATTATTAATAATTTTTTTATTTTGTTTTCGATTCTTTTTTGTTGTTTTTAAAAATATTTTTACCTTTATTCTTTGTCTTTTACATATGTATTTTTTATAATATTTAATTATTATTATTCATTTATCTCTATCGTCTTCCTTATCAGCATTATTTTCAATTGTATCATTCGCCCCATTATCGTCGAAATATGTAGGCATTGCGAGCAATGTTACAAAATTTAAACTGTTCAAAATATATTCATACAATCGTTCGTAACATTTTATTAGCGAAAACTTGCAAAAACGTTCACTATAGAAGACTAAATAGTTCTTTTCTTGTAATACACTTCGGAGCTTCCATGGAATCGTCTCGACTACCTTGAAAGGAAACGAGTGGAAGTCGTGGCGTTGTGTCGTAACCTCGTTCGGTTACGTTACGGGATGATTGACACGGCCAAAACTTCCGGAGCGAACCGTGTCATCTTGCAACGAGCCGTAACATGTTCGGTGTTACGTTACGGGTCATCTGTACAGATGGATACGCGGTTTTACATTTGTAGGGCTTGTGTTACAGGGCCCTGGAGACGCGCCCGGTTGGAGCTCACCCAATGTTCCCCGCTCTCCTTTACGGAGATTAGGGAACCCGGGCCACGAAGATTAGAAATCAATTAAGATCGCCATGTTCAAGATTTATATATAAAAAAATAAGGCATCATTTGAAAGGAAAATTATTGTAAATCAAGTTACTACAAAATTCGACGACAAAAAATTTATAACAAAATTTTCATAAAAAAGAACTTGTCGCGTTTAAGTTTTCATATTTTTTCCACTATATACTGGTGGTATCATATAAGTGTATGAATTTATTTAAAATCATAAGTGCATAAACATCGAATATAATTTTTTATCTTGAAGGAAAAAACGTGGCGTTCTTTTTTATGAATTTTTTTATAAATTTTTTGTTGTCGAATTTTTTAGTAACTTGATTTACTATAATTTTCCTTTCAAATGATGCCTTTTATTTTTTATATATAAATCTTGAACATGGCGATCTTAATTGATTTCTAATCTTTTTTGGAGAGTATTTTACGCATCAATTTTGTTGGCACTGAATGAATATGCCGCCTTTTTTTTTTACAGAGAATCTGTTTTTCTGACAAGATTTAACTCCTTTTTGGAATTTATTCATGAGGAGAATATGTACATGTAGGAGAATAGCTTTTTATTACCACAAAATTAAAGTCTCACATTTTATACCGATACGAGTCAATGAATTATAACCACGTTACTTTTGTTTTATTCTCGTGATATTTTGAAATGATTTTATAATTAATGTTTCGATAATATATATATTTTCCCCAGAACAATTCGTTCGTGAAAGGATTTCCATAAATAACTGCCGTATGTCCGCGGGCAAACCAATCAAAATCATACCTATGGCCGATACCTTGAAATTTGACTTCGGCAGTCGGTAAGGTATAAATAATCCGATAGTCGATAATATAGAGTCATGTCATTTCCTTCTTTTTTTTAAAGCTATTTTGACAGCTTGATACATTTACTGTCACCATATGAAACGAGCAATTGAACATATATAATCGGCATGAAACCATAATATATGTTATTGCATGGAAATAATTGCAGTAATGGAAATGCTCGCTATAATTTTCTGAATTCAAGGAAAAAGAAAAAATATTTTTAAAGTAATTAGGAAAGGAGATACAGGCATTTGAAGTCATACATATATATTCTCTCACATAAATTTGATGGCGTATGCGTGTGGTCGCATTTGTGTACGCATTTCCGATCATCGCCGAACAGTCGACGATGAAAGCCGGAATATATCTCACACATTCAATGGCGCGTATGTGTGTTTGATCGCATCTACATATGTATACACATTTCCGATCATGGCCGACTGTCGCCGAAGATTGCCGGAATTTTTGTGACATTTTGACATATAGATATCGGCCGAGAAATCTAAAATTCTCGAGTTTTAGGCGGGCGGGGCGTGGCTTCGCGTTGTTAAGGATGAATCTCTGTTAATATGTAACTTATAAAATTTATTCTGGTCTCTATCAATAGAGAATAATCAATTTATATGGCGTAACTAAGTATAGTTTTGGTTATAACCATATATTTATTGAGAAAATTCGATGTAAAAATTGAGGGGTGAAGGGGGCAGACATTTTTCCTGTAAAGATACACGGGTGCTGCGACGTTGAACGAACATGCCACGAGACACTACCGTGTCTCTTGATTACACAGTCACACAAACACAAATGTGGGGTATACATTTGATGCGATATATGTTATCCGTAGTAATGTTGCCTCCTGATTATGAATCCGGTGTCAAAATTTAGCCATCATGTCAAATTTTTTTAATCTCAAAAAACCATCAAGAGATCATGATTTTCAAAAAGTTAATGGACAAACCAAATTCGCTATATGGGGTTTTTTGGGTCGCTGATCACGAATCTGAAGTCGGATTTCAAAAATTCAAGATGGCGGATCCAATATGGCGGACGAGATTTTTGAAAATCGACGGATTCATGCCAAATTTGGTATAAGGGTTTTTTTTTGGATCGCTGATCATGAATCTGGAGTCAGATTTAAAAAATTCAAGATGGATCCAATATGGCGGACGAGATTTTCGAAAATTTTGAATGTGTAAATATAACTTTATATTGGTCATCAGCGACTGAAAAAAAACCCTATATCAAATTTGACATGAATTTGTCGATTTTCGAAAATCTCGTCCGCCATATTGGATCTGCCATCTTGAATTTTTGAAATATGACTTCAGATTCGTGATCAGCGACCCAAAAAACCCCCTATAGCGAATTTGGTTTAAGTCCATTAACTTTTTGAAAATCATGATCTCTGGCTGGTTTTTTGAGATTAAAAAAAATGTGACGTGATAGCCAAATTTTGACACCGGATTCGTGATCAGAAGGCAAAATTACTACGGATAACATATATCGCATCAAATGTATACCCCACTTTTTTTTTGGTGTGACTGAACGGAAAATAATTACACAGCTCCACACAAAAAATCGAAAAAATGCTTCCTCTGACCAGACCAGTATATCTATGTTTATGGGGTCGCTGAATCCGAATCCGGTGTCCGTTTGTCTCCATCACGTCACGTTCAAGGTCATTTCAAGGTCAAATTCTGGAAAAATAGTCAAATCGATTAAAATTATTATTATTCCTATATATTTTTGAGGTCGCTCAATCCGAATCCGGTGTCCGTTTGTCTCCATTACGTCACATTTTCTTTAATCTCAAAAAACCATCAATAGATCATGATTTTCAAAAAGTTAATGGACTTAAACCAAATTCGCTATAGGGGTTTTTTTGGGTCGCTGATCACGAATCTGAAATCGGATTTCAAAAATTCAAGATGGCGGATCCAATATGGAGGACGAGATTTTCGAAAATCGACGGATTCATGCCAAATTTGGTATAGGGGGGTTTTTTCGATCGCTGATGACGAATATGAAGTTATATTTACAAAAATACAAAATTTTCGAAAATCTCGTCCTCCATATTGGATCCGCTATCTTAAATTTTGAAAATCTGACTTCAGATTCATGATCAGCGATCCAAAAAAAACCCCTTATACTAAATTCGGCATGAATCCGTCGATTTTCAAAAATCTCGTCCGCCATATTGGATCCGCCATCTTGAATGCTTGAAATCCGATTTCAGATTCGTGATCAGCAACCCAAAAAACCCCCTATAGCGAGTTTGGTTTAAGTCCATTAACTTCTTGAAAATCATGATCTATTAATGGTTTTTTGAGATTAAAAAAAATGTGACGTGATAGAAATAAACGAACACCGGATTCGGATTCAGCAACCCCAAAAAAATAAAGATATACTGGTCTGGTCAGAGGAAGCATTTTTTCGATTTTTTTTGTGGAGCTGTGTTATTTACCGTATGTCCCAGGAGACTTCGAGCAAGTGCCGATACCTACGGCCGATACCTTGAAATTTGATTTCGGTAGTGTTTGCCAACGATCGAGTCTTTGATAGTTGGAATTGGCTACAGAATCGTAAATTTGTGAATAATGGTAATTTTTAGAACTTAAAATTTAAGTGTTACTACACGACGAGTAGGTTAGGAGATTTTCATCAAATCTTTGACAGTCCGGTTTTTAAACTTTTGGGGGATTTCATCGAAGAATGATTATTTTTTATCACTTCTACAAATTACCCACCATTTATTCACAAATTCACGATTTCGAGATTAGGCGCTTCGATCTCCCGAATTGACAGCTATCGGGATCAAAGACTCGACCGTCGGCAAACACTGCCGAAGTCAAATTTCAAAGTATCGGCCATAGGTATGACTTTGATCGGGTTGCCCGCGGACATACGACAGTTATTTATGGAAATCCTTTCACGAACGAATTGTTCTGGGGAAAATATAAATCTTATCGAAACATTAATTATAAAATCATTTTAAAATATCACGAGAATAAATCAAAAGTAACGTTGTTATAGTTAATTAACTCGTATTGGTATGAAATGTGAGACTTTAATTTTGTGGTAATAAAAAAACTATTCTCCCCTACATGTGGGTGAATGCCCCGAAATGAAACAAAACAGCTTTCCATTTTGGTCACAAAAAAAAATATTTTTGAGAGAAAACTAGAATAGAAGCTTGGTTTACCAAATAAAAACAAATATTTACAGGAGACAGTTCATTTTTGTCATTATTTTTTATTTTATTTAGCTTTTCTTTAAATTTAGCAGCAGGGGAATCATTCAAAAAGTTAATGGACTTAACCAAATTCGGTATAGGGGTTTTTTTTGGGTCGCTGATCACGAATCTGAAGTCGGATTTCAAAAATTCAAGATGGCAGATCCAATATGGCGGACAAGATTTTCGAAAATCGACGGATTTATGCCAAATTTGGTTTTATTTATCTACTACGACTTTGAAACAGAGTTTTTTGTAGGTACATAGATCTTAATTTATAGCTGCATAAGCATACCAAATACTTTTTCACTTTATGTCTAATGGCTGTAAAGCGAAGGAGATACAAACCAGGGGAATGACAATTTACACCTAAAATATTAAATAAAAACGGAATTTTATAGAACTATAAAAAATATAATCAACGACCCAATAAAACAAAGGCAAAGAGTGCTTAAAACAGATATCTAACACATTAGAGTTTAAACCCAAGAACAGTGCACCACTGATATTGCATATTGTGCACTTTACAGGCAACCACCCATGTACATATTCTCCTCATGAATAAATTCCAAAAAGTAGTGAAATCTTGTCACGAAAACAGATTCTCTGTAAAAAAAAGGCAGCATGTTCATTCAGTGCCAAAAAAATTGATACTTAAAATACTCTCCAAAAAAGATTAGAAATCAATTAAGATCTCAATGTTCAAGATTTATATATAAAAAATAAAAGGCATCATTTGAAAGGGAAATTATTGTAAATCAAAAGTTACTCAAAAATTCGACGACAAAAAATTTATAAAAAAAGGGTATAGCCGGATAAGCATATAAAATCAGGCCCGGCCTGATTTTTTTCCCCATTCAGGTATATTTTGTGCTTATACATAAGTAAGCTCTCTCTAAATTTTTAGACCAAAATATTGATTTATAATCAAAAGTTATCGCCAAAAAACCAAAAAATTGTTTATCTCGAAAACTACTCGACCGATTTCGCGCAGCAAAATATATATTATGCACCGTCATGTAGATATATTATAAAAAAAGTATTGGATTGTTTCGCCCATAAATAAATAAAAACAACAAGTTTGAATTTTTCAATAATTTTTATTTTGCATATGAAAAATAACACCCCCGCCGTTTTTCTTGTACAGATTCAGGCATGACTAAACTATGATATATAATTTTTACAAGATGATTTGTGTGGGACAACAAGTCTAAATAAATTAAAGAAAATAAAACAACTTTGCTTCCGCCGTTTTCTTAACGTAATAGATAGCAGAAAACGGCGGAAACAAAGTTGTACACCTATTAATTCGAATTTTTACTTAAAAAAAGTAATTGTATTTATTTACAATTAATTATTACTAACGAGAATACAATTTACTACTTGTAATATATGATGTACCTACATATAAATCGAAATTAAATCAAATTAAAGGTACTGACATAGAAGCTTCGTTTCAATCTTCGTCGCTTTCGTGATTTATTGTTGGTTGAATATTTTCTCTGTGGAATAGTTTGCTTCATGTTTCTGCAGGTTTAATAAGCTTTGTTTGATATCGCGCAAATGACAAGTAATCAATAATTGCAGCTATATGGGAACAACAACCGACCGTTCTCTTGCCGTTTGCACACTCGCATGTGTCGATACAATGCGAGTCGATACAAATCTAACAGTAGTTACAAGACGGTGGGGGTAACGACTTTCAATCTCTGATAAGCCAGCATTTCCGTCGCACGTTAATCGGACGTCTATATCGGTTCTTAGAGTTCATTATCATTGCGATCTGAGTAAAGCGCTAATCTAGAGTTAATGCCGCCATCGGTCGCATTGATGAGTTATTCCGGGATCTTAATCGTAACTCTAGATTGTTGCTGTGTTTGCTGTGTTGGCGGATCAACAGACAACAGAACTGTCATTCCTTTTGAAGCTCGGAAGCAGGCGTATGTTAAACGAAGAATATTTATTCCTATTGGAAATCGATGCTGCAAAAATCATTTGATCAAAGAAAAGTTCTACGAAGACGATCTACGCCTTTTAAAAGTGGTTTCTAACTCAAGTTTTGTAGAAACCTCCGATCTACAAAAATTGTTAGAAAATCTTTCTGTAGACAACGATTCTACACTTATAGAAAAAATAGGTAATTTTTCTTATCCTGAAGATCAAGTGAAGTTACTGACTGGTTTTTCATATGAAAATATAAATGAAATACGAAATATGCTTTCTTCTATGCGCGGTAATGATAATCGATCAGTCTTTCAAGCTGTTGTTGTTTTCCTTATCAAATTAAGAAGTGGAAATTCAAATAGTATGATTTCTTCCTTTTTACAGTTACAACGTAAACAACTTGTCTCCGATTATTTTGACGAAGTTATGACATCGTTTGAAAAAGATGTTCTCCCTTTTAATTTTGGTTTGAATAGTGTTAAGAGAGAGATAATCTCATAGAAAATGAGACTTCGAAAATTGCTAAAGAACTCTTGAATTCAGACCGCGAATTAATTCTTATTTGTGACAGTACGTACATTAGACATCAAAAAAGTTCTAATAATGAGTATCAGCGCAAATCATACTCTGGCCAAAAAAAAAAGTACCTTTATGCAAGCCATTTACAATTTGCACGACAAATGGTTATATTGTCGATATGTTAGGTCGTTATTTGGCAAATGTCAATGATGCAAAGATTCTGGATGATATTTTAAATTCTTCGCCGGAATTAAGAAACTTGCTTCGTAGAGGAGATAAATTGGTCCTTGATAGAGGCTTTCGGAATATTATAGAATATTTAGAAGAGCAAGGTTTTGAAGTACACATGCCTGCATTAAAAGGAAAACGTGCTCAATTGTCGTGTGAATAATCAAATCACTCTCGATATGTCACTAAAGTTCGGTAGACAGTAGAAGCTATACATGGGATTATCAAACAAAAATTCAAACTTTTAGATAAAAAACTTGACAATAAAATACTTCCAAAAACCAGTTTAATTCGCAAGACGGCTTGTTTCTTACATAATCAATTTGGCAAACCTCTAAATAGTGATGGTGAATTATCTGAAGAAATCGTGGAGTATATGAAATCGAGACGTAATTTAAACGATCTCTTAGTATTCAAGTCAAGAAAGATGGTTGGAAGCGCAGGAAAGTACCGTTTCAACAAATAACCTCATCTGATTTATTAAATTTTCCCGAAATGACTGAAAAAGACTTGAAAATATTGTTTACGGGTACTTATCAATATTCTCAAGCCATTTCCTATTTAGCAGAGATGGGACATGATGACAATACGATTAATATTCATTATTTAAAAGACAATTCAAGCATTTTAAAATTGCAAGTTCAATCACGACATATAAACCGTAAAGAATATCGCTGTTTTATTGAATATAAACCTGATTCTATTGGTTATTCCGGGATCTTACGATACACGTGCGAGTGTGCAAACGGCAAAAGAACGGTCGGTTGTTGTTCCCATATAGCTGCAATTATTGATTACTTGTCATTTGCGCGATATCAAACAAAGCTTATTAAACCTGCAGAAACATGAAGCAAACTATTCCACAGAGAAAATATTCAACCAACAATAAATCACGAAAGCGATGAAGATTGAAACGAAGCTTCTATGTCAGTACCTTTAATTTGATTTAATTTCGATTTATATGTAGGTACATAATATATTACAAGTAGTAAATTGTATTCTCGTTAGTAATAAGTAATTGTAAATAAATACAATTACTTTTTTAAAGTAAAAATTCGAATTAATAGGTGTACAACTTTGTTTCCGTCGTTTTCTGCTATCTATTACGTTAAGAAAACGGCGGAAGCAAAGTTGTTTTATTTTCTTTAATTTATTTAGACTTGTTATCCCACACAAATCATCTTGTAAAAATTATATATCATAGTTTAGTCATGCCTGAATCTGTACAAGAAAAACGGCGGGGGTGTTATTTTTCATATGCAAAATAAAAATTATTGAAAAATTCAAACTCGTTGTTTTTTTTTATTTATGGGCGAAACAATCCAATACTTTTTTAATAATATATCTACATGACGGTGCATAATATATATTTTGCTGCGCGAAATCGATCGAGTAGTTTTCCAGATAAACAATATTTTCGTTTTTTGGTTTTTTGGCGATAACTTTTGATTAAATCAATATTTTGGTCTAAAAATTTAGAGAGAGCTTACTTATGTATAAGCACAAAATATACCTGAATGGGGAAAACAAATCAGGCCGGGTCTGATTTCATATGCTTATCCGGCTATACCCTTTTTTTTATAAATTTTTTGTCACTTTTGATTTACAATCATTTTCCTATCAAATGATGCCTTTTATTTTTTATATATAAATCTTGAACATGGCGATCTTAATTGATTTCTAATCTTTTTTGGAGAGTATTTTAAGTATCAATTTTTTGGCACTGAATGAACATGCCGCCTTTTTTTTTTACAGAGAATCTGTTTTCGTGACAATGTAAATATACGAGTGAAATATCGCTCGGATATAACTATATATTATATTTCAGTACATTTTGTCTCAATCATTCTAATGTTGAGCGATTTTTTTTGTAATATATGAGATATAATACATATATATTATAGTATAGCTCTCCGTGCATTCCTATCTTTAAAGTTTAATGCTCAATGACTGCAATTGGAAGCTTACCAGCAGAGGTTCACTTCATACTAACTGTCGCGTCATTCTCATGCATAAATAGATGGTTTTGGATGGCTATAGTCATTGAACACTAACTCTTCATATCAGTTTACTTTTTGTAAATACCCTACTTGATGGATTTCAATAACTTAGGATTTCCGACAAAACTATTTGCCATTTTGGTTTCTTCATGTTTCTATATACCTAGTATCACTTCCGGGGATAACGGGCATCATTAGACATTTGCTCGAGGGTAATCAATAGAGAGCGAATAAGAACGCCTTATTAACCTCTTGATTGAGTATTTTCAGTTGGAGTATGCGACAGAGAAGTTCTTATGTGTTCGTCGAAATCAGTCGGCGTTCTTATTTGCATTCGCATAAAATGGTTCTTATATTGAGTTCACTTGTTTCGATCCTGTTTATTTCGATTCTGTTGTTACCTTTTTGAAACGAAATAAAAAACAAACAAGCTGATCAATTTTACCAACTTTATTTTAAAATTTACAGAAATTCGTGGAAATTTATGTTCTGAAGATTACATTGTCTAAATGTGCCCCTTTTCTGTCCTGGCACTCCTGAAGCCAACCTCTAAAATTTGCAATAACGCGGCTTCAAGTGTCTGCAGTTATGGCTCCGATTTCGTGCTGAATATTGTTCTTTAGATCTTCCAGAGTGGTGGGACGATTGCGATACATTTGACTTTTAAGATATCCCCATAAAAAAATTACAGGGAGTCATGTCCGGGCTACGCGGGGGCCACTGAATATTTCCTCCTCGAGGAATCAATTTTCCTGGAAAAAGCGCCTGAATGACGGGCAAAGAAAGATTGGAAGTGTGGCAGGTAGCTCCGTCCTGTTGGAACCAAGTTTCCTGAGTATATCCTTCAAATTCTTGAAGAGTAGGAGTGAAAAAAGTTTGAATCATGTCGACATAACGCTGAGAATTCACTGTTACTGCGCGACCTTGGTCTTCGAAAAAAAAAAAAACAGGCCGGTTATTCCGGATGCCGACATTGCAGCCCAAACCGTGACCTTGGGACTGTGCAGAGGCCTTTGATGTTTCTGTTTAGGGGTTCCTACACACCAGCAGCTACAATTTTGGTAATTGACATAGCCATTGAGATGATCGTGAGGTGGAAATGAGCCTCGTCGGAGAATAAGATGTTGTCGGCTGCTGGAAATCAGTTCAGCATTGTTAGCAAATAAAAGTCTATCAGCGGGGTCCATCGGCTTCAATTCTTGCCCTAACTGAATTCTGTACGGGTGCATGCGTAAATTTTTGTGAAGGATGCGAAGCACCGATGATCTCTTCACATTTAAAGTTGCGCGCTTTCGAGCCGATAAGTTGGGTTGTTCGCGCACGGACGCTTTCACTCTCTCAATGTTTTCATCAGATCTCACTGACCTTCGATGACCGGGGACGCGTTTATTTAACGTTGAACCAGTTTCCTCAAACTTACGAAACAATTGCTTAATGAACTGAAGGCTTGGGCATTGTTGAACATCGTGCATATTGAAATGTCGAAATTTACGATGCCCAATAGTGGCGAAATTGTTGTTGCGATAATACTCGCGTCCACAAAACGCACGCTCCTCTTCCGTATAGCGCTGCGCATGGTGACTAAATTTCTCTACGCTGAGCTGTCGTTTAAGACTGACCCCACCTTTCTACCCCTCCTACAAAATTGTGTACTGCGCATCCAAAACCCTTTCGGTCATTGCGTCCATTTGGATGGACATGCTTTTTAAATATTTTCTATGTCACAAATTACAAATAACTGGTGTCAAATCATTTTGTCCATGCATGGGCACACATGGGACACATATATGGCACGCATTGACAACATGATTTGACGTCAGTTATTTGTAATTTGTAACATAGAAAATATTTAAAAAGCATATCCATCCAAATGGACGCGATGACCGAAAGGGCTAACAACTCTTTGGACCACCCTGTATAACGAAATATGATCACATACGATTTGCCTACATACACAATGTGTCTGTCTACTTATGGACCAATCAAGCTGGCAATATTCAGCGTAAAATTCTGTTTATTGTGCAATTTATCCTATAACCGAAAGTTGTTGCGTTACCGAGAAAAAAAATTATTAAAATCATTAAAATGATGACTAAGCGAGTTATATAGAATATCTTGACGTCACTCTAGAGTGATTACGCCACGGGTCAAGTAACAATCAGCCCGGTCATGAGGTAACGGCATCTTGGCTAATAACTTTTACGCAGTAAAGTAAATTTTAAATAATTGAGCATGACTGATTATGCGTCGAAAACAGTTCTTAAAGTATTGTGGCAGAAAACGTATTAGCGAGTTTTTAAAATCGGAGGTGATTCTCACTGAGGAGATTTGAAATTGATTTGACAGGAACAGAGACTTCTAACTAGCTACGAATGGCGAGGTAACTATTGACCTGTGGTTAGTTATTTGTTCGCACGTGACTGATATAGCAACGAATAATTTGTGTTATTTTAAAAATATTGAGTTTTAAGTTTTTCACGGAAGCTTTACATTTCAATAACTATATTCATCGAATGTAATCGATTAGTGGGTATTCAATGTTTATTGGTTGATGTGAAATAACCAATGAGAATTGATTACTCTTTGTGCCATTACATTTGATTAGCAAGTGTCAAGACGTTCTATAAAGTTCGTCCAAAAGTCATAATTTTAACGTTTAGCACGTTACCGCGCCTTTTTGGGGGAAAGATGAGTTCGCAAGTCGTGATAATGAATTTATTTCCGACCAGGCAAGCTAAAAATCAAACGCTACAGGTTACAGCCACTCTCTCTCTCTCTCTCTCTCTCCCTCTCAATGTTCTCCGTCGTTCTGCGCACTTCCAGCGTTGCCACTTCTATTGCGTTGGTGCCACGCTCTACAAACGAAATCTCAATAATTCTTTTCTCGGTAACGTTGTAACTTTCGGGTACCGATTAATTTACATTATAATCAGATACCTTGTATAAAGAGTGGCATGTTGAGCACTGTATTCATGGCTGTGATAGCACGAACCAGTAACAGGACTACCGGGCGAGCTGTGAATGAAGTTCACTTCCTTTTCATCTAATTAACGCCGTAATCCTATCATCAATAGTATAACGGCAAGACCCTCCCTATGTACATATGTATATGGCGGCAAGCATCTCTTCAGCCGAAGGTCGATTAGATTACAGATTGATTGATTGATTGAAGTGTTTATTGTACAGGAAATTGTACAAATATTGTGCCCTGGACAAGCAGGAGCACAGCGAAAACAGCATTATAAATTTTAGAATATACATTTTAATACACATTTAGAGAATATACATTTTAATATATAATACATATACAGACGGAAAGAAGGGAAGGGAAGAACATTCAGCTCGCGCCCTGGTGATCCGTAATTGGCTGGTCCCGTTACATCCAGGAATATCTTTGTTAACGCGACACTATACAAGGTGTTGCTCAGAAGGCTCATACGGGATGTGGCTTAATTTCACTAATACTTACTCGATAACTAGTCTACACTAGTCGGCAGGATAAGTATTAACCAGTGCTCAAATTAAGCAGTATAGGTACTCATCCTGCCGACCATTGTAGTCCTGCCATTTGTCGATGGGATAAGTATTGGCGAAATTGAGCTACAGCCCCATACGAACCTTGTTAGCGGAGTACTCCGCATATTTACAGTGCCATGCAAAAGTATTGGCACAATCAACATTTATTGGTATAACGCCTGGTAAAGATACGAAGCATAAAGGTTTTCTATTAAATTTTTTTTACATAATATTCCTTAATTAATGTAGATTTTAAAACACACAATTGAACTTTAATATCATTATGTTTGTTGAAATTAAAAATTAGAAAAGCTAGAAAGCAGACATTTTTCATGCGCAAAAGTATTGGCACGCCGATTTCTTTGGGCTCTCGTAGGTTAGGGAAGCTTCGAGACTATGGATATTGTACATAAGGCAGTGCAGCGGGTAGCACTGTAGTCATTTGTGCTGATTTGAGTTCAGTTTCAACTTAAAAATCACGTGATATTATCAACATGGGCCGAAAACAGCAAAAATCGTATGAAGAGATCGGAAAGATTGTTGGACGAAGTCGTTACACAGTTCGAAGTGTAATAAAGCGTTATAAAAATAAGAAAAATCTGGAGAATCGCTATCGATCAGGTCGCCCGCGAAAACTGACCGAACGAGATGAATGCAAAATCGAGAGAATCGTTAACAAAAACTCCATAATATTATCATCGTAGTTAGCAGGGGAAGTCTTAGAAACCCTCGGGAAAGATGTAGATCCGTCAACAATTCGTAGAGTGCTTCAGCTGCTAGGTACAAAGCTAGAGTATCTCGAAAAAAACCTTTTATTTAGTGATGTTATTTAAAAAAAAAAGAAAAGCCTGCAACTGAATACGTAACGAAAGATAATGACTTCTGGGATCATATATTATGGTCAGATGAGAGTAAGTTTAATATTTTTCAGTGCAATGGTCGAATTTTGGTTTGGTGAAACCCGAACACAGAATTCGAACCTGAGAACTTACAGTTTACTATGAAGCATGGGGGTGGTGGCGTACTTGTTTGGAATTGCATGGCTGCCTCTGGGATAGGAGAGTAAGTTTTTATTGAAAATACTATAGATAAAATGGTTTATTTAAATATCTTAAAAAATAACGTGAAAAAAATGCCGAGAAACTGAGACTTGGGCCGAACTATTATTTTCAACATGACAGTGATCCAAAATATACAGCTTACTCGTACATTGTTCGCCAATGGGTTGCATTTAATATCCCGCATGTTCTACCAACTCTCCCACAATCCCTCGATAGGAGGAACGTCACAAAAATGAAAAAAGATAAATCACTCTGATTTTTTTAAAGTAAATGTTGGATATATATTATAAGACGTGCTTAAATTTGAGATAATTTAGTCCAGCCGTTTTTTTGTAATTAATTTTTGAAAATGAAAGTTTTAACAAAGGCTATTATGGGCATACTCCTTTAAATGCGAAAAAAGAAATTTGAAAAAGACAAACTATGATAAAAACTTGTTCATTTCACAGGATTTTATATCAAGTATTTTTGAGAAAAGAAAAACAGAAAATTTGATCCAGCCAATTTTGCGTTATTGTCTAAAAACTGACAGAAAAAAGGATTCTTTCACTTTATGCGGCGGCCATATGCAGAAAAGTGGCAGCGCTGAGTAGTGACGTCACGGTGAGATCTGGAAAGCCAAAAGCGCGAAATTTCGTAATTCAGGAGTTTCTTTTCGTATGTTTGCTTTAACACTCTTCTTCCTTTCCATCGAAATTCTTGAGCTCTTGAGAAGTAAACAAAATTTTTATTTCACTTTTACTTGACACATGCAACTTTTGTTTACACTTGGCGAGGAAAAGAGAGGTTATGTCTGCTCCTCAAAACAGCGCTCGGCCGATAATCGATGAATCGTACTAACCGACTTTGCTACCAACTTCGTCCATCATCAGTGCAACGTTGCCACGTTTTATGACCATTTAGTTGAAATAAAGTTAATTAGTTTACAGGCATTAAACAAAAAGATTGAAAATTTTCTTGTGATTATTAAAAAGTGATGATACGTGTTGAGAATGCACGTATTCATCAATTTGAACCACATTTACCTCTCTATTCAATTGGAAAAATTTGTCTATGTACAGTTGGTAAATGCTGCCGGAACGTTTGATGTTCCGCCCCGCTTACCTCACCCCGTATCGAACTGGCGTTCCTCCTTAAATCCTATTGAAAACTTTTGGGAGGAACTTGGCTAAAATTCAACTTGGGATAAAATTCAATTAAAAGCAACACTATTGAATGAATGGAATAAAATTGAGTCGAAGATTACGCAACATTTAGTTAATTCAATGCCGAACAGGTTGAGGGAGGTATTGAAAAAAAAGGAATGCGACAAGATATTATTAAAAAAAAAGAAATTTGTGCCAATATTTTTGCGCATGAAAAATTTCTGCTGTTACGTTTTCATAATTTTTATTTTTAATAAATGTAATACTTAATATTAAAATTTTATTATGCGTGTTAAAACCTACAATAATAAATATATATTATAGTGAAGTATTAAATAAAATGTCTTATTTATTAGTTCCTATAACACTTTTTAAACAAAATCCTTATCTGTGCCAATACTTTTGCATGCCACTGTATACAGGATGTCCAATCTTACAGGACACAACTATGTAACACTGAAACAATGAGTTTTGTGATAAAATGTCGGAAAATCAAGTATTACTTAAAAATACCAGGATGACTTTCATATCTTGAAAACATACAGAATACAAAAAGCCGTTATCATATCATTCCGTGCCCCTTACAAATTTTGCAACTTTGTCTAAGCGATTTCTTTTTTCTAAAATCGTTAAGACTTCTCTTTCCAGGTTTTCTCTCGTCTTTAGATTGGCAGCTGTGCCTTGGACATACGCTCTAATAAAATTAAAACTATAATTTACACGATATCTTCATTTCTGACCACTTTGACATGCACAAACCATTTTCTATCGATGCTAAATGACTATTTACGCATCGTAATGCAGTGTTTTTTTTGTAAATAAACAGAAAATTTATAATTCATCCATGAAAATCACGAACAAGCTGACAGGCAAATTGGCAGTTACGATACGTTGTGCAATATTAGACTTTCTGAGTACTTACGCTGAGATTGGGCTGCATTGCGTTCCGCGGGCTACTCTCAACGATGCTGGAAGATTCACTTCACCGTGTCTATTTTTTTTTTATACGAGTTATCGTG